>VZTM01007221.1:0-15064 GCA_013400555.1 Jacana jacana | reverse complement strand
AAAGAGATTGCCTTGACTGTAAAGGACAAAGAACAGCAATTTTAGAGGCTGAAACACAGTACCTAAGTACACTGGAACAACAAACTTTTCTCAAAACTGAGTCTCTTTTAGATCTGAACAGGAACAATAACACCTCTAGTGTAAAAGGGCACAGTAAAGTTTTTAATTAGTTGCAGTGATATCTCAAAGCTGCATTAGTGTAGCTGTTTATAGTTGGGGATATGTCCATCAGTAGCTAGTATATGATAGATGATAGAGCAACAGGACAAGGGGTAATAGTTACAAACTGAAAGAGAGGATCTATACATTAGCTATTAGGAAGAAATTCTTTACTGTGAGGGTGGTGAGACACTGGAATAGGTTGCCCAAAGAAGTTGTGGATGTCCCATCCCTGGAAGTGTTCAGGACGAGGCTGGATGGGGCTTTGAGCAGCCTGCTCTAGTGGGAGGTGTCCCTGCCAATGGCAGGGAGTTTGGAACTCAATGATCTTTTAAGGTCCCTTCCAACCCAAACCATTCTATGATTCTGTGTGGAGAATGACACTAAGAATAGTTTAATAGAAAGAGCAATGATTGTTTCAGAAAACTTTCTGTTACCTAAACATGAAACATTTCTGCTTATGTTATTTTTTCCTCTTCTAATAATCCAGAAGACTTGAGGCTCTGTCTTGGGCAACGGGATCCACATAAGGTCCACCAGCTGATAAGCAGTCTCAAGAGGCATCGTGCCTAAGTCTGTGGTTCGGTGATACGGTAAATTCAGTGTTCAATCTTCTAACATAACTTCAGAAACTTCACAGCTATGTGAACTGATATCAGCCACACTGCTAGTTCAAGTTTGTTTAAAAATACTCAGGTGGGTGAACTTGTTGCATCAGACTTCATACTGCATCAGATCCTGCCTGCAGCACTCTAATAGTATAGCAGGAGCGCAATCCCACAGGCAGGTATTCTGGTTAATGATCCAGTTTCACATTACAGCACTCTCACAGCAGCAAGAGGCTGCTGCTAAAAGAACTGTTCTGCTCCTTCACCTACTGTCAGCCCATTTCCACTGACAGGTATGACATCAGTGTAGGACCACTATTTCCAGCACAAAGAGGTATGTGGGATATTGCGGGGAGAGTGTACAGGACTCGGGGGCAGAGCAGTAGTGTCAGTGAAACTGTAATGTGGAACCACACCTTAAGCTCAGCGGAACAGCAATAACACAAGTATGCTTGAATTACATTTAAAATGCTCAGCTGGTGGATCTGGGACATTCAATATTGATGACTGAAAAACCATGGCAAAGGCACCTCAGTGAGTCAGAATTGTTCCAGTACACACTGCTTGCTGCAGGCAGGGAGTCTTCACCAGTGCCTTGTCTAGCAAGGAATTACTACTGCGATTCTGTGCTTTCTTCATGTCACTGGTGACAGTGACTACTGTTGCCCTTCCAGACTAACTTCTACTGGAGAAAAAGTGAGCACCACTTTTTAGCTCCTCGGTCTATGTGTTAAAGTATAGCGCAGAAGCTGGTTTTTTTTGTTTGTTTGTTTCACATTTACAGTAACTTCTCTTTAGCACCAAAATGCTCAAGTCCCTTCAAATTACTCCTTTTGGAGGAATTTATTTGTTTCTGAAGTCATGTCATTTATTCACAAATATCATTCTGGTCTCTTGAATGCAGCTGTCAAGAGATGAAAATAAAAAAATAGACCAAACTTCCTCCGAATTCCCTCCACCCTTTCCCCCCCACACCCCTCTTCCTTTCTTGACATTTATAAAATGTTATAGAAGTTTCTGCCAGGAAAAGTATAAAATACATTTACAGTATAGTTGTTTTGTTGATTACAAAAACATTGTTGCGGTAGCAATAAAGCAATAGGTTTGTAAATCTCCTCTGTATACTTGGTGTTCATTAAATGTAGTGGAATGACAGTTACCATTCTACAAAATACAGTATTTTCAAGGGAAGATGTAGCACATACTGTTTCCGAGCCTGTTTCTTATGGCAAGTCAGTCAGTTGTCACACTAAATCTTAAGTGGAGATTGATGAGGATTGTTGGGAATATCATATTTGTCGGAGAGGTGCTGGGTCACATATTCTTTTACTTTTCAACAGGGGCACTTGTTAGACAGTATCAGTTAGAATCCTTGCACCGGTGATTATTTTGGCCAACACATAAGCTCTGTGCTTCTTTATACATACTCTGAAGATCGAAGCCCCCTGCCTGGGGTTAACCAGCTGCCAAGTGATCTTAGTGTCTGTTACTGTTGATATGACATCAGCAGTTTGCCTGTATCCTTCACACTGGACATTATTTGCTGCTGCTCAGTAGCAGCCAAAGTCATTTTTTGCAAGGAAGATTTCCAAGCAACAGATTCCAGTGAACCATTGACTCGGTGTTTGATATTCATAGTGAGAGCTTGGTTGCCTCAGACATACTTATGTGACTCCTTATAAAATGAACCATTCCAAATGACAAAGAAGAGAAATAATATGAGATGAACGGTGATAAACAGAGTAAGAAAGGATTCAAGAATGTTTCTACTTCCCTGCAGATATACGCACACACACACAAAAAAATTAGTATTAGCAACTTGTCACTCATATGGGAATTGCTTATTTGACTCCTATCAAGGACACTAAGGAGTTTTAATCATAGAGTTAAGAGTTTATCTCTCTAAGATTTTGAATCAAAGGACAGAATTTGACTTCAAAAAACTAGAGTTTGGTTAATTTCATTCTTCCAAAGGAAGTAGAGGCTGGCAGAGAAACATGCTGTTCTAGACCTTGTTCTGCAAACCCTGTCTGTAAGGCTATACTTGTACAAGTGGAACACAATTTTGGCTTTGCTTTACATGGCTACAAGGTTAAAAGCCAGCTCCAAAGGCTAAATCAGAAGGCTGTGCAAAGTGTATGACAATTTTGAGCACAGAGTAGAGCTGTGCTACACTGTTTATGGGTTCATACAGCCTGCCATGTAGAGCAGGTAATATGTATGTGCAGCTGCCTGCAAAAGGTAGTTTCAAATGCCCATTACAGTCAGTGAGTACTAGGTCTCAGTAGTGTGCATGGTAATTCTGGAGCATTTTCTTCATTATGCAGTATTACTCCACGGGTAACTTCTCTAGGAAGAATCTGAGCTTCTGTCAAGCATCAGTGTAGGGAGGAGATGTGGAAAAACTCTAAAAATGAACATGATCCTTTGTCTGAGAAACTACAGAAAGAACCAGGAACATTAGTTGTTAATGTTGCAATCATCTGAGCATGTTCTCTACCTTCAGTTTCTCTTATTTTATTGGTTCCGCAGAGATCTCTAGTATTTATTTCTGATTTTTTTATTAACACACCGATTCTATTTTTAATTTGGTTTCAGAGTGACTCTTGAAAGAAAGTAAATACTAGCAATAAAATTTAATTCAAAGGACAAAAATGCATGACTTAAAACCAGGAAGAGTGTGCACTAACTTTAAAAAAAAAAATGTTCAAAGCTAGGTACCTTCCTAAAGTAATTTGATTTTAAAACTGTAAAAAAGAAAATCAATTTTCCTCTCCCTGAACTGAATATGCAGCAAGGTTGTTTCTTTAGTGAAAGTTTAAGTCACCAAATGCATGGATATTTAAGGGAACATTCTTTCACTCTGTCTGAGGAAGAGTGCACTGAGAGAGTATCATTCAGATAAACAGGACGAGCCAAATCCTGAGATTAGTAAAGTGGCATTTTTAATTGTCAAGACGATGCTGAATAGACAGAGGCACTTAATTGTTGTGTTTGTGCTTCGTTGAATCATTGTCTCTTTGTGTTGTTTTTAATTTGCTTTCTACTGTAACTCATGAAACTTACATTACTGCTATTAAGGTGAATTTTTTGAAGTTGCATCTGCTTATTGGTTTGCTGATTCCCTCTCTTGAAATTAGATTGATGTAGTGTTATATATTCATTCCAATCTAATGACTTTTCCAGAGCCCCAGAGTAAAGAAAATGGGTTTCATTAATTTCCCTAATAGCATCACTGAAAGACATGTAATGTGCGAAGTTAAAACTTCTTTTTGTTTTTAATCTCTTAATGATCTCTTTTCCCTTTGTTCAGACTATCCTTAGTTTTATAAAAATAGAGAGGAATGAAAATGTCTCTTGGTGGATTTGTCAGGGAAGCGAGACTTCAACCATTTTCATGGAAATGTTTCATGGCATCTTTATGTACTCTACTGATGTTTATTCTGCTATTCACTCCATTTATTGCTCCATAAATTGCAATGTGTATGCTTTCTTTTATTTTTTTTCCCATCCCAAGGAAAATGAAGACCAAGTTGCATCCTATTTGGCATCCTGAATTTGTGACTTGTGCCTGGATAAAAGTCTAGAAAGTACCATTATAATAACAGGAATTTATTTTCATTGTAGTGAAAGCAAGATCTTTGCATGTTACATTTCTCCTGACCTAACTTCACAGTTGCTGAACCTAATTATTTGACACAAAGTTTTTACTAAATCTTCTGTTTGCTGAAAAGGAATTAGCTTTATTACAGTTGTGCTTTGGCTTGGACAGCATGAAAAGGGATAAATACCTTCAGAACAGGCTGTCTGAACACAGAGTATGAACCAATACCAGCTGGTTTCAGCTCTAAAGCAGCTGTTTTCATGTTTGTTGCAGGATGAGGAATGAACAATCTTTGTTTGGAGATGACCCTAATCTTAATTCATCAGAGGTGTTCATTGAGTAGAAAGGAGGGGTTGACAATTAATTACAGGCTTCATCAGTGTCAGGGCTAATAGTCCATGATCATTTCATGTGTTTGTTTTGGTTTTTTTTTTACAAACTGAGGCTTTCATTTTGGACAATAAATGAAAATTAGATCATAAATCATTATCCAGTATTGTAAATATTTCTCATGATTATTTGCAACATTATTGGGGTTTAATTCCAGAGAAAGAAGAACCTCCTATCATCTCTTGTGATGCAATTGTAAAGCTTTCTCGGGTCCCAGTTCCCATACGTCTCAGGGTTTAGCTACATCCTACCATAGGGAGAGATACAGTGACCTCCAGACTGCCTCAAATCAACATATTTGGAACTGCTAAATTACTGCCCTTACTTAAATACTAGGTTTGCAGACCCTGGTATGGCCTTTTAGTGAAATAGTTTGAATATGAATTAATATTGATTGACTGGCATTAGGGTGCCACAAAGTTAGTATACAAGGAAAATGCCTAGCATTGGGGATGTTGCCAGCCCTGCAGAGACTGTTAATCTTGAGAATTGCAGACAAAGGACCACTATTCCCATGTAGCATAATCTCCAAGGGCAAAAGCCATGAAAATGCCCCTCTTCTTTTACACCTGGACTGAAGAGAATATATCAAGCTTGCTCAGGAAATGCAATGGACATTTCACGTAGACAGTTCTAGTCCCAGTACTTCATTGGCAATGTCTGATCATCATCAGACTATGGTGAAATTAGGAATGGAGTCCAAGCTTTGTCATCAAGCACTACTGTTTTGAGGCAGTTGCCCACCTGATAAGTATATCCTCTAGACAGCAAAAAGGCACAAGAGAATTAAGACATCCATGTTTGTGCATTACACATCAGATTTTCTGATGGGGAGAGGGAAAAAGGGTGGTTATTCCCCTCTTGTGAGATATTTATGACTCTTGATTTTTGGCTCTATTATTATTTCCAAAACTATCTGAAAAGTTTCTCTATCATCAACAGAGCATGCCTCAGTGTATTTGTCCAATTTATCTAGTGTCTTAGCAAAGGATTTTCTAATGCTGTTTTACTAATTTACAAGTTCCAAATTTTTGTGCAATTTTTAGTGCTATTTGGCCAGTCCTTTTCAGTGAAAATTTACTGGTTTGTGAAAGTAGTAAGCACTAATTGACCTACTTTTTCTATTATTTACTAGTTAAATTATGCACTACAGATGCTCCGTTGATGTGCTCTCCGGTCAACTCCTGCATATTCCAAATTTGACAGAAGAGTCAGCTCATTAGTGCACTGTCTGTGCTTGTGTAGGAAGAATATCATCCTATTTTAGCATGATGTATCTGACATTTTCTTTCAAATGGTATAATACAGCAAGAAAAACTAATCTTGAACTTGCTCTGCTCACCATGTATAATGAAAAACAGTAATTATACCATCCTGAATCCATATCTATTGTGCATTTTGTTAGAAGTCCCACAAGTCTACATTACACACTAATGAATATTTCAATTATGACCTAAAGGAAATGAAGTTTGGGAAGGTTTCTCAACAGAAAGACAAGTGGAAACTCAATTCTGAATAGTTTGCTTCAGACTTACGAATTATCATGGAAACTTGCCAGTGGCAGGTAAATCTCACTGTATGAGGTAATGCAGGTTATGCATTTTTTCAGTTTATATCATATTGTGACTTATGATGATCTAGGCAATATTTTTCTTAATTTAATGCTATGAAGTTCTTCGTGTATTTCTCTGTAACAAGTTTGACTGTTTTCCTTACTGCCCTACCTGACTTTAGGTATTCAAAGACTTTACAGTAGTTGACTCCTGTGTCCATAGGAAGAAATGTCATGACAGACACTTTTAGAATGTCCCAAAAGTAAGAGCCATCCACAAGAACAAAGGTGTATTCAATAGACATGAAGAAACTGGTCTTTGAGAAAGAGTCGTGGGCCACTGACATGTCCCTGCTTAGCAGTGATGCAACATGTCTAACATCAGCACAAATCTGATTCTTTCACTGTTTTGCTGTAGAATTTATTTCCTCCTAGTCTACAGAAGCAGTAAGTGATGTTCTGCCTCAGTCCAAAGCACTGAGTCCATACTGGCCATGTTACCAAGGTATAGCAAGAGAAGGAACTTGAACAAGAGTCCCTTCTTCCTTCTGCTTCAAGAAGAGAATTTACTTCCTTATGAAGGTTAAAAGTAATACTGTATTTTTAGCTATCATATTTTTACACAAATGTGCTGTATAAATTACATCCATGCTCAATACTTTTCATGTCAAATTTACATAAGTACTGTCTTTTATATGTCTGTCCATCTACATGTGTCCATAAGCCTTTTGATCTATTTAACCATCAGGCTGGAGAGCAGATGCACAGATTTCACTGCTTTTCATTGCTCTGCGTCTTTATAGATTACATCTTTTGCATCTTGCCATCATCTATGATGTAAGGACACTTCAAAGTGGGATAATTACCAAAAAATCTTCTATAGTCCAAGCCTTCTTAGAAAAATAATTTACAAAAGATAACAAACTCTTTTTTTTTCTTCTAGATCTTTTTTTCAACAAAAATATCCTTGAAAGTGTGTAATAGTATTTGCTTATAATTCATCTCAGATAGTGGCCTGTCCCAAACCTGAGGGAACAAAATTCTGAAGTTTAATATTTTCTGTGCTTTAGATTTATTTACAACACTTGTAAGTTAATGAACACAGACAACGTTAGCATACATCATATCCTTGTGCTTTGGTTTGTGAATTAAACAGTCACAAGGGTGTTTATGATGCCTTTCGTTTCTAGCAACACAAGATGGCTCAGGACTGCAGTTTTCGCTCATCGTTTTGAGTGTGGATTTGTAGTGTTGCACTTGGTTAACTAGACTGTGTCAGAAGTTCACAGCTTCAGAAGAGCTCTTTTAATTCCATACTTTAACTTTTCTCTCACCCACTGATATTTTGGATCTAACTTCCTTAGAACTAGAATAATGAAGATTACTGGGAAGAACAGGGCCCCATTATCTTCACCTAAGACAACTTTTCACCAGCATAGTTAAAGACTTCCTGAAAGCATAACACGAAAGGTAAGGATGTGGCTGTAGTTGCACTTCTGTCCTCTTTTTGAAGAGGACATTTCCAAATTAGCTGATCTCAAAAGGTGCCTGCACCTTTTTTCCTTGCCTGTCTGACGGTAGAATCTTATGAGGGGGACTGCCGCGGCCAGGAGCAGTTGAGCCCGACGCAATCAATCAGGAAGCCATCCCAGCAAGCACCCCCATCCGGAAGCACACACAGTCGGGAAGCACCTCTCAGGAAGTGCACCCCCCTCGTTCTACAGTTACAGGTCCTCATTCGCTAAGCACTACATTGCGGATAGGGAGAGGGGTATTGTCCACGAGCTTTCCACACACTTTCCACAGGCTTAAAGTTGCCCCATGATTGGCTACAACATTTGTGTCATTTGCTGTTTCCCACACTTTGTTTCGCCTTCACTATACTTCGTTTCGCTTACTTCCACTTACTTGCATATGTGCCCTTTCAGTAACTCCCTCTTAAAGGGCCTGCTCTCAACAGGGGACTTTGGCACTAGACTAGAGTGGCTTTTCACTCTATATTTCTGACATATATTTTCCTTCTTTTTGTCAGAATTAAACCAGCTGTCAGGAATAGCTGTCTTAAAGCAAAGGCATTTTAAGAATTGGATTAGAGCATTGGAGGGGATTATTTAGAATTACAGGAAGCAATCAATCATATTCAGTTTCACAGGAATGTATACTTCATTAGAAGCTAAATTTGATAACTTTCCTCTTGTAGGGTGTGGTGTGTTGATCCTGGCTGGATACCAGGTGCTCACCAAAGCTGCTCTTTCACTCCCCTCCTCAGCTGGACAGAGATAAAATATAACAAAAGGATCATGGGGGAGATCAGGGTAGGGAAACATCATTCACCAATTACTGTGGATGTGGATGTTGTTTACCTGGACTTTAGTAAGGCCTTTGATACAGTCTCCTACAGTATCCTCCTGGAGAAACTGGCTGCCCATGGCTTGGATGGGTGCACTCTCCTCCAGGTTAAAAACTCACTGGAGGGTCAGAACCAGAGGTGGTTGCTGCTTGGACTAGATGATCTCAAAGGTTCCTGTCAACCTAAACAATTCTATGATTCTACTGTTAGAGGCAAAACAAACACAACTTGTGGAAATTGCTTTAGTTTACTGCAGATCTTAATACGCCTTCCCCAAACCCTGCCTTCTTCCTGGGCTTACCTTTAATCCTTATTTTCCTACTTCCTCTCCCCAAGAGGTGCAGGGGGACAAGGAATGGGGGTTTCAGTCAGTTCATCACACATTGTCTCTGCTGCTCCTTTCTCCCCAGGGAGAAAACTCCGCACTCTCTTCCTCTGCTCCAGGGTGGGGTCCCTCTTATGGGAAATAGTTTTCCACAACCTTCTCCAACAAGGGTTTGTCCTACAGGATACAGTTCTTAATGAACCATTCCACTGTGGGTCCCTTGTGTGGTGTCACAAGTCCTGCCAGTAAACCTGCTCGAGCATGGGTTCCTCTCTCCATTGGCCAACAGGTTCTGCCAGGAGCTTTATCCAGGGTCACACCCTCCTTCAGGCATCCATCTCCTTCAGGTGGATTGTAAATGTCCATGGACAGCCTGCCTCACCATGGTCTTCACCCCGAGCTGCAGGGAAATCGCTGCTCCAGGGCCTGCAGCACCGCTTCTCTCTCCTTCCTCACTGGCCTTGGTGTCTGCAGAGGTATTTCTCTCACATATTTTAATTCCTCCTTTATGACTGCTGCTGGTGCTTTGCAGAGCATTTTTTCCCCTTCTTGAATGTGTTACCCCAGAGCTGCTACCGCTGTCAATGATAGACTCAGCTTTGTCCAACAACAGGTTCTTGGAGCCAGCTGGCATTGACTGTATTGGACATAGGAGAAGCTTCTAGCAGCTTCTCACAGAACCCAAACCTGTAGTCCCCCTGCTACCAAAACATTGCCACATAATACAAATACACAGGGTGAGAAACAGAGCAATTCTCAGTTGTTCTATTTGCTCAGCTGTTGATGAAAACCAAGGAGTATACGAGAGTTTTTCACTATAATTATATTGGGCCACAGTTGGACTGGCTTCAACAGAGGCCACTGTTATCAAAGGATAAGTACTTTACTTAGGGGTTTCATTTTTTGCAGCCAGCCTAGGGCAGCACATTTACAATCAGTCATACATGTACTTAGACTACTGCACCTATATCTGGTGAAACAGAGCAAGGAAAAATTGCCATGGACATCAGCTCACTGCTAATCTTTGTCACTGATCACATCGGCTGACAGTGCTACAAAAAACACTGATATGGGCTGCAGGTTTAATATCTCAAGAAAGGATTCCCTGCAGAGATGTGTCAGGTTTATCAACCCTAATTTAGATAGTAGCTGAACCATCTGAACTTGATTTGTGTAGGCACACAAGAATAAAAATCAGTTAGCAGGCAGTTTACTCACATCCCATTTCTCAGTTGCCCTGGATGAATCAAGTGACTGCAACCTTATAATCAAGAAGAGACTTAATTTCTTATATGAACTCAGATTCATATGCACTGTATTTTAATCTCAGCCTCACAGTACTTAGGCTCACAAGATTACTAAATTGGATAAAATTCATTGGATTATAAAGGAAGATAGAAAAGTTAAATGATCTGAAATGCATTTTATATGAGATTTTCACTTTTCAATAAACCTTCAGAAAACACATGTGTCTGTTAGAGGAAAGAATATATTACTGCAGTGAAGGAGGTTTCAATAACTTCAGCCATTCACAAAGGATTATTGAGACATTTATGAACGAGGGAAAATGTTTCCCATCAAAATAAACTGAGATATGTTTTCCAAGATGCTAGTCCAAGCAACTGCTTGGGGGGTCAGAAAAGTTTTTTGGGAAGTACTGTGCTTTAGTAGGCTCTCAGTGGCTCTCAGTAAAGTGTAGTGGCTCTCAGTAAAGTGCAGTAATGTGAAATGTTGGACCTGGTACAAATAATTGTGTGCATCACCTCTGTTTCCTGTGCTGTATTTCTTCTCATCCTTTTCATATAAGCTCCTTTTCATATGGCTACTTCCCAACAGCCCATCTCACAGCACTTAAGCTTTCAGGGACTCCAGGAAGTTCTGTGGATCAAATTGCTGGGGCCAAGAAGAGTTGAACACCCAAAGGACTTACTCTCTATCTGGGTCTAAATGGCATTCCTAGTAAAAGAAACCCAAGTAAGTGCATTAATTGAAAGCCCATCTCTCTTTGACCATATTTCTTCCCTTTTGAAATGCATTTGAGGTAAAGAAGATGTCCAGCAGGTTGTATATCCTTTCCCCAAGCTTTGTGTATGAGTTCATGTCCATTCACCACTCTATTCTGCTCTTCAAACAGTAAAGTTTAGATACCTCAACCTACATAGGTGAAGAAATAATTAGAAACTTCTGCTATATTCATGACTTGCAGTCTCTCAAAGAGATTTCTGTCTCTTTGAGAGTCTCTCTGAGTCTCTCTTTGAGAGTCTTTCTGATTTGTGTCTGAAATTTCTGTTTTTAAGTGTTATCTGTGCAAGAAAATTCACACCAGTTTAACATGATGTACCTCAACCAGTTTATCTGTTAATTGTTTGGCTTAGTTTACAAAGGTCTGTAAGCTAAATCAGTTTAAAGGAGATTTAAACTTGTTCAAGTGCACATAATGAGAGAGGCTGCACTGCTTTAACATGATTGATCTAGGTTTGAGTTGCTTTAACTTAAACATTTGTATGTAGACACGGTCTTGAGTTCTACAATGGCATGACATGAGAAAGGTGAATGGCATTCCTTCTGATTATTTGAGGATTCAATCAATGTGCAGGATATGCTCAAAGATCTTGTTTGTTTTACCAAGAATGCCCAGAGAACATCATGTATTTTACCAGAGCAGAAAGAGAAAAGAGGGAAAGTCTTAAAATTTAGCATTTGAAAGGCAGGCAGTCTGTATGTTTAGCCAATAGTCAACAAAGCTTAAACGAGCCCAACCCACTTTGTTGAATGACAGTGAAAAGCATCTCAGTGGATTTTGGAAGCACAAGGTTCTGCTGCTAAGACAATATATGAATTCCACTATGAAACAGACACTGGAAATTAAAAATCTAAGCCTACTTCTGTAAAGATTAATGGGAATTTTGTCACTGACTTCAAAGGGAGTAGGGTCGGAAATCAAATTTCTTGCTATGTCGACTTTACTTTCATTAGTGTCAGAGGGTGAAGGAGTGGAGCAGAGGTGCAACTTTTTATTTGCATCTTACAAACTTTGCTTTTCCTTAAATAAGTCTCTCTTCAATTTTTCAAAGTTCATTTACTTCTGAAACATATGTCAAAACGAGGAATACATGTAGAGTGTATGACATAGTTACCTCTCAAGGTGCAGATGGAGTCACCCTGCAATCTCACATGCTTTTTTTTTCCTGTGCTTCTTTTTAAAGAGCTAATTATAATTACTGATATAAAGAATAGAATTGTAGAAAAGGACATCAAATGTCCCATCAGTTTACTTAAACATCACATTTTCTTGTTACAGAGAACTGATGAACGCCTTGTCTCTGTCCTTGCTCAACTACTATTAGAGCCTCGGACACTGACACAAATGGAAGCCTTGAAACAAGAAAATATTTTTGCTTTTTGCCGCGGCCAGGAGCAGTCGAGCCCGACGCCATCAATCAGGAAGCCATCAATCCGCCATTCCAGCCAGCACCCGAATCCGGAAGCGCACCCAGGAGGCACTTCTCTCAGGAAGCACTCACAGTCGGGAAGCACACATCTCAGGAAGCACACCAGTGAGCACAGCACCAGGAAGCACCCCGCTCAGGAAGTACCCACAGTCGGGAAGCACACATAGTCGGGAAGCACCCCCCAGGCAGCACACATATCGTTCTACAGTTACAGGTCCTCATTCGCTAAGCACTACATTGCGGATAGGGAGAGGGATATTGTCCACGAGCTTTCCACACACTTTCCACAGGCTTAAAGTTGCCCCATGATTGGCTACAACATTTGTGTCATTTGCTGTTTCCCGCACTTTGTTTCGCCTTCACTATACTTCGTTTCGCTTACTTCCACTTANGAAAAAGGAAAAAGAAAAGAAAAAAAGGAAAATTAAAAAAAGGAAAAAGAAAAAGAAAAGGAAAAAGAAGAAAAAGAAATCAGATCAGTGTTCTGGTTTGATTCGGAACAGCAGTTCAAAATTATTTTTGTTTCATTTTCCAATCAGTTGTAGTGCGAATATAGGCCTCTAGTTTGTAGACTTCAGGGCCACCCCAGGTCACTAGTGTGGTTTTCATTTTCATATCATAATGAAGAAAATGTCTATAAGCATATGTCATAGGTTTGCAGAATGACGCTTGACACAATTCATTCTTATGCGGTACTGTTTCAGAGAGTATGTATTTTCGTGGCTTAATCACTTGACTTTGTCTCAGCTATTAGACTTAATAAAAGATTGTGACACTGAACCAAATCCAAGTATGAGCCTCCTTTGGCACTGTTCTGTTTAAAAAGCTTGTCCATTCTGCTCTTGAACAATCAAAAATCCTCCTTGGCCAAAGGTGTGTTCAAGAGTTTGTCCTTCTGTTATCTCAGTGGGGTAAGATTTATCCCACAGAAGAGGCATAACAGTTCTACCATCTTACAAGACCTGGTCACAGTAACAAAGAAGAAAGGGTGACATCAGAGAAATTCGGTCCCGTGTTTTATATTTGCTCTGGTTTTCACAACAGAGATTCAGCTTATAAACTAAGGATGCAGCCTGCTTAGGAAAATAAATAAATAAATAAATAAATATTTTAAATGTTACGTCATCTTCCTGGTTATCAGACTGTTTTTTCTTTCTCTTCCTCCTTGTGGATTTTAGAATCCTAAATGCTCTCTGGAGCATGAACAATATGGTATCACCCTTATGCTTGGCATAATCTAACGGAAAAGTTAGACTGCCCATAGGAAATATCAGCTTAGTGATTTTAATAAGGAAATGTGACATTAAATAGTGACAGAGCTTTAGGAAAGAAAAATTACTTTTAAACAGTTACCAAACCCAGTTATTTTCAACAGGTTCATAAATATCCTGCAAAGTATGACACACTTCTGCTTGCTGGAATAACATCTCATGTTTCCTGATGCACTAGAAAGAACAGTCACCTGATTTTGAAGCTCTTTATGGAAGACAGGATCAATGGTTTTGATGAAAATTCCCCCTTCTGGGACTGCAAACTGTGGTGTGTGATTAAAAACAATTCACCTAAGAGTTTCACATAAGAAAGGAAAAATGTGCAAGGGAATGTAACTGCTTTAAGTACAGGCCTCACCTGCTTTTCCTAAACATAGAACTTTAATGACAACTGTTCTACTTCATCACACACATGCCCTTTTTCACAGTGAAAGAATTTCTATCCTTCCCTTGGGCTAATGCAGACTCAAGGCATTTGCCCTGTGTGCTGCACTCATGAGGTCTAGTGGCACACCATGCAGCAGTGCTTAAACTCCAGTAAAATCTGTGCAGAGCATTTGTCTCAACAAAATACATTTCTATTGAAATATGCTTTCAAAACAAACGGTTTTATAGAAAGAGCAGTTCTGATGGAGCTTTTGAGGGTAGGAAAGCTAAAATCACCCGAATTTAAAATCTGTGTACTTTCAACTGAAAATGCAGTTTTGAACCTTATAGCCTTTGGGGAAAATATTGAAGTGGACAGAGAGCAGCAAAAAGCAATTTAGGAGCATCAAAGTTGTCAGGAAACTAAGCCTTTTTCCTCCAGCTATTCCAGTCCTTCCTGTATCCCTGATTTCAACTTGACATTGCTTTTTTTGTGCCTATTTACATGGGCCTGGAATTAACAATTCTGACCTCAATTCAAGAGATCACAGATAGACCGGCCACAACACTGACATGTTCTTCTTAATTCCATTTTTTAGCTCTCAGGGTGGTATCTGTAGACTAAGACTATTAATCTTATTGAATTTACAATCACACACACACAAAAAATAGTTACATTTTTGNTCACACACAAACAAAAAATAGTTACATTTTTTGGGGAATTCTTTCCCTAAATGAACCACAGAACTGTAGTACTTGCATATCGCAAGGTGGAAATTTGTTATTTGTGAATGAAGTCTTTTCAGATTATTTTTGAGATGAAGCCCAAGGAAGGAATCAAAATAACAAGTTTCAAACAGAGAATTTGGAAAGCATGGCAAATGAAAGTTGTTTGTTTGGTTATTTTTTAAAGGAAAATTATTGAAAGAAGCTCTGAAAGGGAAAGAATTTTTTTGATGTGTCCCGAAAAATTCCATTTACCTTTTG
>VZTM01007219.1:4272-14307 GCA_013400555.1 Jacana jacana | reverse complement strand
GAAGGCCATGCCATTAACATTGGCCCATCTATCCAGTCTATCCCAGTCCCTCTGCAGAGCATCCCTGTCCTCAAGCAGATCAACACTCCCACCCAACTTAGATGCAGCGCCCCAGAACTCTGTGATTCTGGGGAGCGGTCCCTCCATGGTCTCCTGACAACCAGTTTATCCCCAGACGAAACACGCTCTGAAGGTGCTGATCCCCAAAAGAAACGTACTCAAGGCTGCTGTAGAATGAGATGTCCTGGCTGCTCAGACGCTGTGACTCTGCCTGCAGAAGTTCACACTGCCTGTGCATTGTGCCCTTAATATCCCCAAAGCCTTGTCTAAGGGCAGAGGAGAGCTCTGCTTCCTCTCTGCCATTGCTAACGCCCTGTTCCTTTCTGGGAACAGGGGCCTTATAAGTATTTAATTCCTCATAAAAACCCCAAAGTGGCAACTTTTCTCTCACTAGGTCAACTTTCCTGCTGCTGCAGGTTGGCGTGGGTCACCCTTTCCCTCAGGTATTTTAAATTTTAAAACTCAAAGGTCAAGGTTGCTATTACAAGCAAACAACCCGATCTCCCCAGAGCCCAGTGGCCTTTCTTGGGGCTCTAAGTCTTCCTAATTGATAAAGGTTGTTGTTTCTGAGAATGTGGCTTGGGAATAAGTTTAAACCTAGGGAGAACTTGTTGAGTGATGAAGCCGAGAAACCCTGAGCTGGGCAGGCCCCTGTTTGGACTGGGGAAAGAGGGTGCTGGGATTATCCTCCCTGCACTGCTTTAGCTGGTTGAAGGACTAATTAAATGAGGATGCAAAGAGTGTTAATCAGCCCATAACCCCTCCTGTTACTGATGAAATTCCTGCAGCTGAGTGGCTCTTGCGACACCTTAGGTGTGCCTTGGGCTGCAGGAGTTCATGTGTTTCTTATCATTATGTATTTCTTATTTTATTTTATGTTTGGGGGTGACCTGGGAGAGCAGCTCTGAGGAAAAAGACCTGGGGGTCCTGGTGCACAACAGGATGCCCATGAGCTGAGGGGCCCTGGTGACCAACAAGGCCAGTGGCATCCTGGGGGGCATCAGGAAGAGCAGGGCCAAGCAGGTGGAGGGAGGTCATCCTGCCCCTCTGCTCTGCCCTGAGGGGGGCCCATCTGGAGCACTGGGACCAGTTCTGGGCTCCCCAGTTCCAGAAGGACAGGGAGCTGCTGGAGAGGGGCCAGCAGAGGACCACCAAGGTGATGAGGGGCTGGAGCATCTCTCCTATGAGGAAAGGCTGAGGGACTGGGGTCTGTTCAGTCTGGAGAAGAGAAGGCTGAGGGGGAGCTGCTCAACACCCATAAATACTTCAAGGGGGGTGTCAGGAGGATGGGGCCAGGCTTTCTCCAGTGGTGCCCAGTGAGAGGACAAGAGGGAACGGGCACAAACTGGAACATAAGAGGTTCCATCTGAACATGAGGAGGAACTTGTTGACTGTGAGGGTGGCAGAGCCCTGGCAGAGGCTGCCCAGAGAGGTGGGGGAGTCTCCATCTCTGGAGACGTTCAAACCCCCCTGGACACGTTCCTGTGGGACCTGCTCTGGCAGGGGGTTGGAAGAGATGATCTCCAGAGGTGCCTTCCAACCCCAGGTCATTTTGTGCTTAATTAGTATTAATGAGGTAACGGTGTGGTGGGTTTGCAGCTGGGCTCCACAGCCATCGGGATCCAGACCTCGGAGGGCGTCTGCCTGGCCGTGGAGAAGAGGATCACCTCCCCGCTCATGGAACCCAGCAGCATCGAGAAGATCGTAGAAATCGATTCCCACATCGGTAAGGAGAAAGAATTGAGCTTTGGGTGCCCCTTTAGGAGCATCCCTAAAGTTTTGGAGATATTATATATATATATGTCTGTCTGTATAAAATGACTGCCCCTGGGAGCGTTGGAAGCGGCGTTTCAGGGGTAACTCCCCCAGGCTGCTCTGCTGAGCCCAGCAGGACCTCTTCTCCCTCCCAGCGAGCACCAGCTCACTGGTTTTCCAGGCCACAGGCCAGAGGGACATACTTAGAGGAGCAGGAAGAGGCAGCTGAAGCACTCCCACCCACACCCCAGCCTCAGTGACCTCCCTCCTGAAAGCTCATCCCAAATTTAGCTCTGGGAGGGCAGGGAATTGCTGCAAAAGGCTTGACTCGGGGCCAGTTTCTCTGGGAGCACCAATGCCAGCCATAGCCCTGCTTCCAGCCACCTCCTGCATGCTGACAGGGCCTGCTACAGGCTCATGACCAAATATGTCATCTTGAGAAGTGGGAGGCTTCCAGTATACCCATGTTGCTGCTGACATGGGTCATGGAAGGAGTTCCTGAAGAGTCGAATTTTCTCCTCCCGTGTGCCTGTGATCCAGCCTCCTCTCATCCTGGAGCAGGATCCGTGCTGGAGGCTCCCACATCCCCCCAGGCATGGCTTAGCCAGCGTTCCCTGCTTGCTGGGGGGCGGTGTGGTGTGTGTGAATGAGCTCCCCCTCCGAGCAGGCTGCATTTCTGTCCCTTGGTTTTACTTGGAGAACCTCAAGTTTTCCAGTGAAAGTTCTGTGATTCTTCTGTGAAAGTTCCAATCAAGATCTGTGATTCTGTGCAATATGCCCCCTTTAACCTGTTCAGGGTGGGTGGGAGGTGTCACTGGGGGAACTGCCTGCCCTTCAACTGGGTTTTATCCTGGTTTGGGCTGGGCTGGCCCCTCAAATGAAGGATCCATCCTTGCTCTCGAGCAAATCCGTCTCCATCCCCTCCTCCTCCCTATCCAGCGAGCTCTGGGGCAACACCACTGCGTGTTCCCATGCGGGGACCCGCTCCACAGCCATTCACATTTCCCACTTTGGGGAGGAGCACGTGGCATGTGACAGAATTCCTCTTTCCCCTCTATGATTCCAGGGTGTGCCATGAGCGGCCTGATAGCCGATGCGAAGACTTTGATTGATAAAGCACGAGTGGAGACTCAGGTGAGACGTGACGTTTCTCTTCCCAAAACAGCAGTGCTAGTCTTGGGGGAGGTCTCGGGAGCCCCTGGCATGGGAGGATGGTGACAGCAAGGATGCTGGTGGGGGAGCAGAAGGGTCGTGGAGGAGCGTGGGTTCCCCCACGGGGCTTTTCTGCTCAAGCAGATGGAGTCTCTTGTGTATTTTCCCTCTTTGATTTTGGGAATTCTATGGCAGGTTTTCCTGGGGTGTCCCAGACGTGCTCTGCTGTGGGGCTGGGCACCTAACTTCACGTGGCAAAGCTTACATGGGTTAAATTTTAGACCCCTTAAACTTACCTGGTGCCTTGAGTGCTCAGAGGCCCCGAGTACAAATCTCTGCACTGGACTGAAGGCTTTTTCTGTGGAGTCTGCTGGTGTCAGCCCTCCCCTGCCTCTGGGGAGACAGAATTGTCTGGGGTGGAAGGGACCTGTGAGTTCAGTCCAACCATCAGCCTTGCTCTTGCTAAAGCCCATCACTAACCCATGTCACTGAGCACTCTGTCAACCCACCTCCAGGGATGGAGCCTCAACCCCTGCCCTGGGCAGCTCATCCCAAGGCTTCAGAGCCCTTTCTGTGTCAGAACTGTTCCTGATCTCCAATCTGAACCTCCCCTGGCACAACTTGAGGCTGTTCCTCTTGTCCCATTGCTTGTTATTTGGGAGAAGAGACCAACCCTCCCTGGCTACACCCTCCTTTCAAGAGTTGTGGAGAGTGAGAAGGTCTCCCCTCAGCCCCCTGAACACCCCCAGCTCCCTCAGCTGCTCCTCAGAAGTTCTCCAGAACCCTCACCAGCTCCGTTGCCCTTCTGGAGCCACTCCAGCCCCTCAGTATGTTTTTTGTTTGGTTTGTGGTGAGGGGCCCAAAACTGGACCCAGCCCTCAAGGTGTGGGGTCTGACCAGTGCCCAGTACAGATCCCCTCCCAAGTCCTACTCCCCACACCAGTATGCTGGTGGGCACCTCGGCCACCCAGGCACACTGCTGGCAAAGCAGCCATGGGGGGTAATCCCAGCACTTCAGAAACAGATACCGGAGTGAAGTGCTCCAGCCTTGGGTTTTCCCTCTTGGCATCCTGAGGCCTCGGTATCCCGAGGTTTCTGTGGGTGATCCCTACACAGAATTCCCAGTTTGTTCTGCACGTCCCACTCTCCTCCTGCTGCTGAACGGGCTGTGCCCTGGGTGCTGCCAGCCTGGCTGGAGGTTTGTGGTTCCGCAGGGCATCGCTCCTGTCTGCCGCGTGAAGGAGTCGGGATTGTCCTGTTTTGAGAACAGGGTGGTAATTGGAATCCTTTTCTTTTCTTTTTTAACCATTATTCTTTTCCTGTCAGAATCACTGGTTTACCTACAATGAAACCATGACGGTGGAGAGTGTGACACAGGCCGTGTCCAACCTGGCACTGCAGTTTGGGGAGGAGGNTGGGCTGGCGGGGGTGGGGGGAGCTCCCCTCGCCATCCCCTGACCCGTTACCTCCTCTCCATTGCAGTCCCGTCCGTTTGGTGTCGCGCTGCTTTTTGGAGGAGTTGATGAGAAGGGACCTCAGCTGTAAGTTCATCTCTTTTAAGCCAGTCCAGCTCTGAACACCCCACTGAA
The DNA here is from genome assembly GCA_013400555.1 of Jacana jacana. Taxonomy (NCBI): domain Eukaryota; kingdom Metazoa; phylum Chordata; class Aves; order Charadriiformes; family Jacanidae; genus Jacana; species Jacana jacana. Next base: position 9,751 of record VZTM01007219.1, on the reverse strand, counting down.
ACTCTCAAGGTTGTTTTAATTGCTTGATTCTGGGATTTTCCCTGAGCCAAACACTTGAGGCTTATCCCATTATGTCCCCACAGTGTGCATTAATGCTTTTAAACCACAGAATCACATCAGGGATTGGAAGGGACCTTGGAAGATCATCCAGTCCATTCCCCTGCCAGAGCACCCTTCCTTTCAACGCAGCGTGAGCTGCTTCTTTTGGGGTGGAAGAGAACTCCTTGTCTTCACTGAATCCTTGCTTTTTAACTGTGGTTTCCTGGGCAGGAGGGAAGCATTAAAGCTCTCTCTCCTCATCCCGAGTTTATTCTTACCTTCCCTAAAGCAGAGCCACTGGTAACATAATACGTGGAGCGCGCTGTGACATTCCTCGGGGAGGTGGTTGGAGTGTCTGAAACCTGAACTCCTGAGCTTGAAACTCTTGCTGGGGCTGGAAAGGGCTCAGCAGAACCAGCCCAATAAGGTCTTCCCTCCCAGCAGCTGTAGTAAAAAGCTGAGTTGAGTAATTAAAAAAAAAAAAAAAAAAGAGGTAAGGGGGGAACCANCTTCTCTTCTCCAGACTGAACAGACCCCAGTCCCTCAGCCTTTCCTCATAGGAGAGATGCTCCAGCCCCTCATCACCTTGCTGGTCCTCTGCTGGCCCCTCTCCAGCAGCTCCCTGTCCTGGAACTGGGGAGCCCAGAACTGGTCCCAGTGCTCCAGATGGGCCCCCCTCAGGGCAGAGCAGAGGGGCAGGATGACCTCCCTCCACCTGCTTGGCCCTGCTCTTCCTGATTCCCCCCAGGATGCCACTGGCCTTGTTGGTCACCAGGGCCCCTCAGCTCATGGGCATCCTGTTGTCCACCAGGACCCCCAGGTCTTTTTCCTCAGAGCTGCTCTCCAGCAGGTCACCCCCAAACATAAAATAAAATAAGAAATAAAAAGGAAAATGATTCTGCTTGAAGTAAGGAGTTCATAGGTTAACCCCGGGCTGCTGAGCTTGAGGAACGAGGCTGAACACAGCGAGGGGATGGACAAGCTGTAGCTGCCCTGGAACCCTCCTCCTTCCCCAGCTCTGCCCAGGGAGCTGTGGGGCTGGTGGAAGAGCCTTTGGGGTGCTGTGATGTGGGATGGGGTGCAGCAGATGTTGACTCTGTCCCCCGTGTCCCTGCAGGTTTCACATGGACCCCTCGGGGACGTTTGTCCAGTGTGATGCCAGAGCCATCGGCTCTGCCTCGGAAGGCGCACAGAGCTCTCTGCAGGAGGTTTACCATAAGGTAAAAGGGCTGGGTTTGGGTTGAGATCTTGCAGGTTAGAGGTGCCTTGTGAATTCCAAGGATCTGCTAAATCCCTTCCCGATAATTCCCGCTCCAATGAGCGATTTATGACTCTTCCTGCACCGTGGAGGGGGGGTGTGAGCCCCTTGGGGTTGGACTCGGGCCACAGGGGTCAATCCCCTGCTAGATACCAGCCCTGAGCGTCTGGACCAGGACCTTCTCCAAGGAGAAGTGCCACCACCAGCAGCTTCCCAGGGACACGATACTGGTGTCTGAGCTGCCTGTCTCTGCCTCTGGCAGGTGACAATTAAGACCATGTCAGGAAGTGCTCTATAAATAAAAGAAGAGCTGTATGAAGGCCAGGGCTCGGCGTGGTACGGCCAGAACTGAAGCAAACCCCTTCATTTCACCGGATCTCTTAAACCAGTGAGGTTAATGGCTTTTACTGGTCCTGTTGAACATTAACCATCAGCTTTCCCTTGGTGAGGAGGGGGCTATCCCTTTTGCACCGTAAGGAATGAAACACAGTGATGAAAAGCGGGACTGGTGGCGCTGACTGCGACCAAGGTTTCCACCCGTGACCAGGTCCCCACATCGAGTCTCAGAGGCTGGAACTGCCCCCAAGTCCTGGGCTCCTCTGGCTCGTGACCCACCTTCCCAGCACAGGGTGACTGCAACCACGGCTCTGGCTGCTCTGAATGCTGCGCAGCCCCTGTGGCTCCACTCCCCCCTCACCCGGGTGTTTTCCACGATTAAAGCACAGAGGGTTCTGCCAAGAGGGAATCCGGCTTTTGGGAGCCTTTCACTGGAGGTTGTTGAGGGAGGAAATGGCTCAATAAGCAGGAATGGCCCCTTGTGTCCCGCTCCCGACAGTTGAGGTTTCTCTGCCCAGATCAGTGGCTTTTCCAGCTTTGTAAGAAGCGAGGCAGAGGCAGAGGGTGGCTGTCCCTGCAATTGTCACCCTCCCTGCCCCAACTGCAGGCTTTGAGCTCTTGTTGATACTGTAGATAACTCGATAAGCTTTTCAATTTACTGCCAGCCACAGCTTAAAGGATTTGAGAGAGGAGGAAGGGAGGGAGGGCAGTGGTTCTGCAGCCCGAGGGGCTCGCTTGACCCTCAGCATCATGGTCCCCGCGCGGTGGTTGTTTTACAGTCGATGACGCTGAAAGAAGCCATCAAATCTTCCCTCGTCATCCTCAAACAAGTCATGGAGGAGAAACTGAACGCCACCAACATCGAGGTAACAGCTGTGGCTTGTGGCTCCGAGGGACTCGGTGTGGAGGAGAAATCTGTGCCGCCGCCGGTCGCTGAGGCTTCCTGGCTGTGAATCCCACAGGAGAGCGAGCGGCTCGGTGGGAAAGCTGTTGGGCGGCTTTCCAGGGAGAAAGTTAGAGCAAGGATTGAGTTGGTGGAGCAGTTCATAACATCATAGAATGGATTGGATTGGATTGGATTGGATTAGAAAAGACTTTAAAGCTCCCCTAGTGCCACCCCCTGCCCTGGGCAGGGACACCTCCCACCACACCAGGCTGCTCCAAGCCCCCTCTAACCCAACCTTGAACCCCTCCAGGGATGGGGCAGCCACAGCTTCTCGGGGCAACCTGGGCCAGGCTCTCACCACCCTCACCCCAAAGAAGTTCTTCCCCACATCTCAGCTCCATCTCCCCTCTGCCAGGGTCAAACTCTTCCCTCTCATCCTAGGGCTCCCCTCCCTCATCAAGAGTCATGTCCTCCCCAGCTTTCCTGGGTAACATCTGATCATTACAGAATGGTTTGGGGTGGGAATGGACCTTAAAGTCCCTCCAGTACCACCCTCTGCCCCCTCCCACCGGGCCAGGTTTCTCCAAGCTCTCTCCAACTTGGCCTTGAACCCCTCCAAGGTTGGGTCAGCCGCAGCTTCTCTCAGGACTTCCCAAGCCAGTGGCTGGCTGGCCACAGATGTTCCTGTGCTTTGAAGCTGCCCGTCGTGGCACTTTGGAAAGGTTGGAGCTTTCTTTTGGCTCCTCGAGGTGCTCACCCTGGCTCCTTGGCCTGGCTAATCTGTGAGCACTGGCAGGAGCCATTCTGGGGCTGGGAGGGGGCTGGAGCCCCTGCTGACCTTACACCAGCCGAGTCAGCCGGTGGGAGCCTGTCACACCAGCCAGATCACTTTTTCTTCCCCGGGGTTTAACCATTCTTCCCCCCCCCCTGGTGCTTGTAATATTAGAAGGAATGAAAATTATACAGCTTCTGGACTTGCTATATTCAGTCCTGGGGGGGTGCCAACAATCTGTTGGACGGGAGAACCAAAGAGGTGAAGCCTCCAGGGCCGAATGTGCTCCTCCAGCCTCCGGCGTTTCCCGGCAAGGGGCCAGGCTGGCGGAGCTCAGCATGACCCCAGCTCTGGGGGATCCCCACACCCCCGGGGGTACCCGTCCCCTTCAACCTTGCCCCTTGGACTTGCTCCTTTGGGGCTTTTTTAGGCAGCAAAGGTAAACCACCCTGTCTGGTTTTGTTAGTGGTAACAGAGATGGTGCTCGGGGCTGGCGCATGGAGTCTGCTTCTATTTCGGGTGGGTTATGAGACATCAGACCTTTTCAAAGCACGGCATTATGACTCCTGAGCTGCTCTCCTCCCATTCCTTTCCCCCAAGCGTTGTGAGCCCCTATCCCAAACAGTCTGAAAGTCTTCACCCCAGTTTTTTATTAAATGCCCTTGCTGGGGACCCCTCCTGAGGCAATTCACTGGGTTCTGTTGAGGGGAAAGGGCCGGCAGCAGGTTGGGAACTTGGATCTCCTGTCCCAAAATGATGCTGGTGGCTGAAACCTGCTTCCCCGGCTGCAATCCCAGCCCACTTGAGGAATAGGGGAGAGACTTCCTGGTCTCTTTTCTGGGAGATACGTATTACAGTGCGAGAGAAGCGAGGCAGGGGAGCATGTACAGTATCCTTAGGTCATGTCCCCCGTTTAACCAGGGCTTAACTGTGCTTGGCAAGAAGTTCTGAACGTGTTGGGGGAAGGGGGGGGTGGGGGATGGCATCGGGGTTAAGAATGAGGGGAATGTGCTGAGGATTGAAAGGGCTCTGGAGACCCGAGTCAACTCTTTCGGCCTGAAAAACCTTCTACCTGAAGTCACTGCTTTGCTTTCAAGCCTTTCAGAAGCCCCTGGAGTCAGGGTTTATTTCCCACAGCTGCTTCCCCCTCTTGGGTGGGATTTTTTCCATCCATCAGCAAAGAGGAAAAGGGGGGAAAGGGTGGTCATGGAGAGGTTAAATTCACTGGTGGCGAAGGTCAGGAGCCTTATAGAGCGTTCTAGAATCCTTTTGAATTGCTTCCTTTCCCGCAGTGGCTCCAAGGGATGAGTTGGGTTTGCAGGGAGGGGGTGAGGCGCGGGTTGGAGCCGGCAGCTGAAAGGGTGCTTCCGAGTATCCTGGCTTTCGGGGTGTCTGTTACGTGCCTTCTCAACTCCACTTGCATCTTAGTGCCCAGAAAGGTGATTTGAAGGGCCTGAAGTGGCATCTCCAAGTGTCCCTGGTGTGTCTGAGGGTGCCAGGTAAACCCAGGGCACTCAGGCTGAGCTTATGGCCACCACCCCCATCTCTCTACCCCAAAGGCGGGTCCTGCCACCTCACGCTGCTTTTATGGCTGACCTTGTCAGCAGAGAGCTCAGAAGTCTGACAGGCCCCTCTGCAAGCCTTTTTTTTTCTTTTTTCAGTGTCTGGCAACTTTTTGATCCCATAGGGGTGAAGATGGGTGCCGGGGGGTGCCAGTGAGCAAGGCCCGGAGCATCTTTCTGGCCCTGGCAGCTTTCTGCCTTGTCCATCCCCACCCCAACCCGTGGCAGCCACCTGACAGTCCTCACATCTGTCTGGTGCTTCTGGTGAAACCTCAAATCCCAGAATCTCAGGGATTGGAAGGGACCTTGAAAGCTCCTCCAGTCCCATCCCCTGCTGGAGCAGGAACACCCAGAGCAGGTCACACAGGAACGCCTCCAGGCCGGGTTGGGATGTCTCCAGAGAAGGAGACTCCACCACCTCCCTGGGCAGCCCCTGCCAGGGTTCCCTCACCCTCACCCTCAAGAAGTTCGTCCTCATATTGGAGTGGAACCTCCTCTGTTCCAGCTCCCACCCATTGCCCCTTGTCCTGTCACTGGGTGTCACTGGGAAGAGCCTGGCTCCATCCTCCTGACACTCCCCCTTTCCAGAGTTATCAACATCCAGGAGGTCCCCCCTCAGTCTCCTC
>VZTM01007218.1:1805-16793 GCA_013400555.1 Jacana jacana | reverse complement strand
CTGTCATTGCCACAGCTAACACAGAATAATGTGCCCCATGTTAATCTTCATTACCCAGACTTCCCATGCCATGCAGTAAAGAGCAAATGGGCAAAACTTTAGTATTCTATTTTTGGAGCAGTTTCTTTCTAACCTGAGAAGGGCCAAACATTTTCCCAGTTTTAAGTAATCGTTAAAATTGGCCCTTTACTCCTCTAAGCCACCTTGTTGTCTTTTTTTCTGTGTGTTTGGCTTAGTACCTGGATTTCAGAAGCACTTCATTCAAGCTTCTTAGATCATTAAAATTCACATTAAACTTCTCTGCATCAGTTGCCTCTGATTGCAGCCAGAAGAGCAGAGAGGGAGAACAGAGCACTGCAGAGCCACCAGCTACGGGATGACTGGTCACAAAGCTTAGTTTGAAAGGGACATAAAACCTCCACCAGAACAAAGAGTAATTTAAATGTGAGAGTGGATGAAGTAACCTCATTAAGCGGAAAATGAGAGATAATGAGAAAGACAGGGCTAATACTGACAACAGTGATAACTGGGCTGCAATGCAACCAGTGCCTAATAGGAGAGGGGACAGGCAGTGGTCGGTTAAACACACCAGTTTATGAAGTATTTGTAAAGAAATGGCAAGACTACGGGCAAGTGGATGGAAGAACTGACAGGAGGGGGGTGTAAAGTGACATTCAGTTCAGGGTGGGTTTACAGAAACAGGACTGGAAAGCAATGATGGAAAAGTGGTGAGTTAAGTATTCTCTTTTACTGTGTTTAGCTGGCAGTACGAAACTGGAAGCTTTTGCGTAGTTAAGACAGAAACCCCCTGAGCTGGAATAACTGGAAGAAGAACAATGAAAACATCCCTTGAAAATTCTTGTTGAGCCCCTCTATCTATCAGATTTGGCTATATTATGGGGTAATTCTTCTGCAGAGAGAAATGCCACTGGAAATGTTGTCCTTATGAGAAATATTAACTTCCAAAGCACTTATTAGGCAACACACATTATTGCTAATTCTGAGCAAGATGTTACTCTGGGTTGTAATGAGATTTTTCATTTTTCCATTAATTGAGCCATAAAATAAGAACATATGACATTGATAGCTGCTCATCTGTTTATTTCATCACTTTACTTGTTATGTGTTTCTTCTTTTATACCAAAGATTCCTTAAGCGGGAACGAACCAGACACCATCCCATTCCACACAACCATAGGGTTCTTTGCAAGTGTCATCTCAACAAGCAAAGCAAAAACCAAAAAGCAAACCAGGGACAGGCCAGGAGAGGCAAAGAGAGGAGAATGGAAAGGATTATACTTTTGTGAACTCACAACATACCTATGTCTTGAACAACATCCGTGGTTATCAAAAAGAAGATGGATAGAAAATTCACAAGGATAAAAAGGTCCGTGGAGCAGTATGAGAGAAAGCCACTACAGGCTGTAGCATGTAAAGTAGCTGATGATAAAAACCTACCAAGTCATGGAGAAGTCAAACAAGGAGATTGTTCCTGCTTAATGGGAGGCAGAATTGAATTACTGGGTAAAATACTGGATTTTAATGAACAGGGGGAGGTACTACCTCACACCATGCACTCTTAAACCATAAGGCTCATTGTTTCAACACACTGTGTGTGCAAGGAGTTTGTGTCAACTCAAAAAGCAATTAGACAAAGTCATAGAACAATTAGACAAGGTCCTAGAATAAAGAGCCAAGAGGAGCAGCCTCCTGGCTTGCTGCAATGTATGAGGAAAAGTATCAATATACATTTGCACTTGTCCTACACACTTTTCTCTGCATCTGATACCAATTATTTTGGAAGGCACGTTCCTGGGATGGAGTGACATTTTCTTGAACCTATTATACCTGGGGTTTTTTGTGTAATTCTGTGGAAAATGAGGGTTTAATTGGCTAAGATGACACTGGAAAACACCTCTTGTTTGCAGCTTCAGAACCCACAAATTAAGTGAGTTTCTTAGTAATCTAGATCAATGTCACTCTTCCAGATCAATGTGTTACCCTTCCAGAATGGTCTTAATACTTTAATACTCGAGAACATCATACTTTTGGGTGTGAAATACTTTGTTATTATTCGATGATCTGTAAAGCAAATGTAACGTAGGCCTGGAGAAAGGTAAAAGAAAATAAAACTGTTTCTTTTCAAAATCCAAAATGATAGAATCATTGAATACTTCAGGTTGGAAGGCACCTTTAAAGGTCATCTAGTCCAACCCCTCGGCAATGAGGAGGGAGTAGTCGATTCACTTAAAACGGCATGCAAAGATCAGCTGACCAAAGGAGAAGGAACCATGAGGAATTTTCTTCCTAAGCAATGCAAATGAAATCCCAAATGAATCCCTGTTATACATCCATCTTATTCTCTATTCACCTCTGCTGCTGTTTGACAGACCATATTGTCAAGAACTGCACCCTTGCACACTCTGTAAACGTTTTGACCTCCCTCATAACAGTGACTTCAGAATTTGGAACCTGCGCTTCCTTCTTGGGCTTTTTTCCTGATGTTTAATTATAAAGTAAGAGTTGTTAACCCATTGTAACTAAGAAGCCCATTTTCTTTGAAGTTCAGCATTTTTAGCATGCTGAATCCTAAATTTCATTTGAAGTTTGTAACTCGACGCTTTTGCAAATTTCCGTAATATTTATATATTTTTGTTATTTTCATGTACTTTTTTTTCAGCGCTGCAGGTCTGAACTGGATTTGCTTTCTTTTGTTGTTCTCTAAAATTCAGTGAAATTCTGTGTTTTATTAGCAGCTGAGGATGCTGACCTCTGATTTAGGAGGCAAAGCAGATGATAGTATCTTCTGAAGGGTGCCTGGTTTGCGATAACAGAAAGCATCCATTGTATATAAACTGTTAACTGTCACACACTTGAATTGCTTGCTGACTGCCTCTCATTAAAATCATTCTTTGGACAGTCTGTCACTGAAAATGAACAATATCATCCAAACTTTGATACTGCCCTGAGAGCCAGAGTGCTTTCAGTCGTCCACATAAATCAGCAAGAGACTGGACCCCTTTCTGAAATAATGCTGATTTTCCTATCGAATGTGGTCAGTATGAACAAAACAGAGGCAGCAGTGACATGATCAGAACAAGGATTTGAGGCATAATTCACTGAAAGGAACAAATGCCAGTTCCATGCATTAAGAAGCTGGTAATTATACAGCTGACAAAAAAAGAAAGGAAAAAAACCAAACCAAACCAAACCAACAAAAACCAAACAAGCAACAAGAAGAAATAAGGGGGGGCTCAAAAGGATCTCAAAATCAAGCTTTTATACTGTGCCACAAGAGGTTTATAGTAATCTGCAGATGTTCCTTTTTATCACATGTTTAGAAGCTATCTATCCCTTTTATTTTACTGCTACTGTGTTTAAAGGGCTATATCTCAGAAGCCAAGTAGCATCCAGGCAGCAAACGTAGGTTTGGAGGGAGACAACTGTGCATGTAGACACTCCTACTTTAGTCTCTGCTGGTGTCTAAGATCCTTTTGTCTTTTCATTCAAAGATGCTGATGATCTTGGCACTATGTCAGCACACACTGTGCAAACCCATGTCTGCGCCCATGGGGGCTCTCCGCTTGGGTGGAAACGGGGAGCAATCGCGTCCCTAATTGCACAAATGAAACACATCTGAAGCAAGTTAAGATATAAAAAGGAAATTGAACAGAGAGTTCCTCTCTGGTAGCTGGGGAATGAACTTTCTGGACATGTCATTAAACAAGTCCAGGTGGAGTTTGTGTAAAGCGAGGTAATATCCTGAATTGCCACATTGCAGCCAGCAAAAATGCATCCTTTACTTAAGAAATTTGGAGTGATTGGTACTCATGACCCAGCTTTTCCCTGTTTTGGGTTGACAGCGTGCTCTCCTAGCAGCTAAGAGAATTTATATGAGAGAGAAATTAACAAAGATGCTGAATATCTTCTTGTCATTAACTGCTGCCTCAAAAAGTGTTTGTGTAGACCAGATTTCTGCCCTGAACAACCTGATCTGACTTCAAAGTTGGATCTGTTTAAGAGTAGATTGGATGTGGTGTTGAGGGATCTGGTGTAGGGGAGAACTTGTAGAGTAGGGATGATGGTTGGACTTGGTGATCCCAATGGTCTCTTCCAACCTAAATGATTCTATGATTCTATGATTCTATGATTCTAACTGTGAAGATAGTTTTGCTCTGAGTTGGGTGGCAGACCAGATGACCCTCAGCCAATTAAGTATCTAACCTGATTAGTCTGTGACTTCATGATTTAAAAGTCAATGCTGTAAATACTTTTTTATTGTAGCTTACTGGATTCCGACTTTGGGCAAGTTAGAATTTTCAGTATAAGGATAATTGTCTCAATAAGCATAGGAGCAGAACATGCTGGAGGGTCAACCATCTAGTAGTTGTGACATTAAAACAGTTGAAAGTTCTCTGTATCCCACAGAAGTCAATTTTGATAGCTAAAACAAGAAGAAAGGTGAGTCCCAAGATCTGTTACCTTAAGGTTATTCATGACTTGGTTGGGGCCCGTCTCTCACTCTCTGACTCTCTGAAATTCCTTCTTGCAAGAAGAAAGGTAGTCAAATCACGGACAAGCCTAGGATCTTCTGATGAATGTTGGTATTTATATTCAGCATGATGAGATCTCCTCTGAAAAATACCTCCGTGTCTTTGCACTGAACGCAGCTGGGCATCTGCTTGTCTAGATATTCCTGGACTTGAGACCTGCATTAGCGAGAGGAAGCTCCTTTGTCAACTCTGAAGGGTTTTCCATGGAACATCTTGAAGCGAGTTATTCGTGTTAAACTTTACTGGAAGAATAGACCATCACTAATTTCACATGACCCATTGAACTGGTTCCTTATGACTATACCAAGGTCTGGAATTGGAATTGGAGTTAGAATTGGAGTTGTAATTCCAAGTAAACTACCTAAAAGCTTTGTGAGGTAAAGACAATTTCTAGTATGTTTCATTATTTTCTGACTAAAATTAAGTGCTGTAAGAGAGTAAGAACATTGTTTGAATGATGAAGTGAAGATAGAGCAACCCCAAATTATTACCAGAATGATAATTAAAAGATTGGGGGTTTTAATTATTATTTTGGGAGGTTTTAATGTATATTAATACTGTTCATGAGAATAATCATGAAGCTGGGTCACACCGACAGAAGTGAGACTTTGAACTCCACATAATTTGAGTTTCTGGGTTATTTCACAGCAGCTCATTCTCTTCTCCTGCTTCTGGTTGTAGTTTGCAACTTTTTGCTGCTGTGCCTTTTTCACCTTGAACAAAATACAAGTTTTTCTTCCTGCATGCAGAGTACCCTTTGCATAAGAAAGCATTAGGCATCCCTTCTTGTCTCCTTGCGCTACGGCAATAACCTTTTCTCTTCGTTTTAATTTCCCCCTTTGTCTTTTGATATTGTCTATTAATTTTAGGATAGAGTTCATTATTAATTATTTCAGGCTTAGAGGCTTTAATAGATTTATGAAGCTTCTTCCAGATGCTCCCAGAAGTTTTGTTCATGTGTTGTTGTGCTGTGATTTTGGCTTTGTTATACTCTGCAGAGAAAGGAAGCGCAAGTTTGGTGCACATCATGTACTTGTGACTTTGTCTTATCAAAAGGAACAAAAAAAAAATCTCTTCAAGAGGGTGGTTTATTTAGTTTTGCCATTATTTATTTCCTGATGTAAAAACTTGGCCTTAGCACACTTTCAGTTTAATTGTTTGACTAATGTTGGTGTCAATAAAATCCGAATTGTGGACAAATATCATTAAATGTTTCCCTCAAATCTGACTCATACACATCAATCACATCTCAGTAATCTGCTTCCACAGTAATAAGTTCAGAGTTGATCCTTTGCCTTGGTGTGATAGGTACGTTCTTTTAGGCATCACTCAGATAGAAGACCTTCTGAGGTTAACGTAATGCTCATCTACATTTTCCCCTTCATTTTCTGATTGGCAAAGCTAGTAGAAATGTTAACTGCATAATGACAGAGTACTTTGGTGCAGGAGTGTTACACCTTGGAAACACAAATTTAATCCAGCAATGACTATGTATTCCCTTCCTGTCATTCTCTTCTATGAAACACAGAAGACTGAAGAAAACAAATTAAGGCTTGCTCATCATAATCCCCTGACACAGTACCTCCCACTGTTGTTCCTCAGGAAACCAGGAACTGAAATCAATGGGGCTTTGGGAGGTGGAAGGAACCACTCAGGAGGAGCAAGGATTTCACAGGTTAGACTTCTCTGAAATGACTCTGTTTCCTGGTAGCCCATCTGAACCATTTGTTTGCTGAAAGGCTTCCTGCTTCTGAAAATGTGAGTTCTATCTTGTTTTCCTCTCGATGTCCTTAGCTACTGCCTTTCAGGTTCCTATTGATCTTCTAGGTTGAATCCACATCTGTTACTCTTCCTAATGTTAAGATATTTTTTTTTCACTTTACAAGTCAGATTCTCCTTTCTGAAGCTCCTTTTTGTAAGCACTTGAAAATCACCCCTTGTTCTGATTTTTATTTCCTTTAAATTTCCCCCTTCTTTAGTTTCTTTCCACCTTTGTCTTTTGTGTTAGGAATTTATATCATTCCTCAAGGCAGTTGTTGTGTCCAGTGTTTGTTAGTATAGTAATCCTTGAGTATATTCTTGTTTGCTGATTAGGAGTAATATTAATAAATAAATTGCTTCATGAAATACTTGAAGAAGACTTTTTCACCTTGTGAAGGAGAGGTATGAATTTTATGTGCTGTTTTATTCTGGTTCACATTGTCAACAACTGCAGCAGCAGCTGTTCTGACTTCAGATGCCCTTCACGTTTCAAATTTACACTTAGCTCTTCCACCTCACACATGGTTCTCATGTGATTAATATGCAAGAGGACAGGTTTGGCCGTGGATCCTGAGGTACCAGGTGCGAGTATGACACATAAATAACAACACAGGAACAAGAGTTGGATCATAGAATCACAGAATCTTAGAACTGCCCAGGTTAGAAGGGACCTTTCAGATCATCGAGTCCAACCATCAACCTAACTCTGAGAAAATCCATCACTAACCCATGTCTCTAAGCACTGTGTCAATCCAGCTTTTAAATCCCTCCAGGGATGGTGCCTCAACCACTTCCTTGGGCAGCCCAGTCCAAGGCTTCACAACCCTTTTGGTGTAAAATTTTTTTCTAATATTCCGTTCTGAACCTTCCCTGGTGCAACTTGGAGCCATTTCCTCTTACTGTCTGTGACTTGAGACAATGATCTTAAGTCTAAAAAGTGAGAACTCTAGGAAGCCAAGATCTGAGGCTTTACCCCTGTCTTCTCTCAGGCCAGGACCTGCAGGATCAGGTCAGAGAAGAGGAATTTCTCAGTCATGGAAAGGTCTCAGTTTCTCTGAAGAGAAGACTGGAAGGAGAATCCTAAACACAACTACACAGCTGAAAAAGTAATTCCACTGCCATGGAAAATCACATGGATGGTAAAGCTAAAACCCCAGAGCTTGTATAAACAGTGTGGGGATCCTTAACACTTTATTTTTTTCTCCTGGAGAAGATGAGTGCCCTGTGCCCTGGGAGATACATGTGCTACAGAACATTGACCCAAGAGGCATAATTTGAGTTAGGCTATGAAGATAAATAGGTAACTGATGAAAGAGATTATTGAGTATTGCTCTTATTAGCGTGCTAATTTTGGCGCAGACATTGTCTGCCAATTTTTGTACAGCTATCACAGAGGGAAAAATGTTTCCAGCTTTGGTGTCTTGATGCCAAAAATGCTCTGGTAGTTGCAGTCTTCTCATAGCTTCCATAAACCACACAAGAAAGGCATTATCAACAGTTTTGAGATATTTTTTTTTCATATGTAATTTTTCATAGGTGAATTCCATCCGTCTTGACAAGATACTGTAAAAATAACAGCTTTAACAAACCCTCTCAAACTGAAAACGAATGCAGAAAGAGTGCTTCCTACCTCTTTTTCAGGTAGCTCAAAGTGTTTGGCACTGTGTGCACTACAGTACCCCAGAAGCATAGGCAATCTCATGGTAAAAGATGCTGCTTCTTCACAAAAATAAATCATTTCTTCATCAAAAAGGTTGTCAAGCACTGGAATAGGCTGCCCAGGGAAGCGTTGGACTCACCATTCCTGGAGGCATTTAGAAGACATGTGGATATGACACTTAGGGACATGGTTTGGTGGCCTGGCAGTGCCAGGTTAATGGTTGGACTTGGTGATCTTAAACATCTCTTCCAACCTAAATGGTTCCAGAATTCTATGTTTAATCAAAGACTTCTGGTTTATGTTTTATCTTTATTTTTCATCATATTGTTCATTAGTTCCACATCTGTTCCAGTTTTTTCTTGTCCTTGGGGGCTAATTCTTTTTGTAAATGACCTCATTTAACTGGTGGATTTCCTTGTTCAATTTCTCTTCTTCTAAAGAAAATGTTTATTCTGATGATGCTCAGACACCAGCTTATCTGGTGTCTGCCTTTGGCTTGTGATCTGTCAGCACCAGCACATTCACCAGAATTGCACCTGATTATTGGGGAACGCTTGGTTTTATTGTGATATTGCCTCTCTAATTGCCCTTATCAGGATGGGGCATAGAGAATTCCCACTCCGCTCGTAACTCTGGGATCTTATTATCCTCTGCTCAGTCAAATGTAATTTTGTTTTCACTGCCTTTCTCAGGTCACATAAATGAGACAGCAGGTTCTCCTTTTCAATGCATTTGATGTTTTGACCTCTGTTGCTGGAGGCAGGACATATGTTAAAAACAATTAAACCATCCTTAGAGCTGCAGAGGATGGTAGAGGTTCCTTTTCTCTTTATCCCTCACGGAGGGTGGTTCACCCTCCTCCTTACCTTGGCTACCTGGAGCCCAGAGAGCTGCCATGAACAACTTCCACTGTGAAATTGCTCAAACCAGTTTATTTTTCTTGGTGGGGAAGAGGCAAACCCATGAGGCTGGTTGCTGTCGAGTGGTGATGGGTCATGCCGTCGCAGAACCGTGTGGAGAGAGGCGGGGAGATGGGATAGGGGTTCAGGGAAGAGCATCTTCTGACCAAATGTATTTTCTCCCAGTTGCTGGAGGTGGTGTTGATTATTCACAAACAACATCTTAGCCTTTGAAGGCAACATATTTCAGCATGAAGTGAGAGCACATGGGGAGGCCCTTTGAAAGAGCAAGCAAGCTGAAGGCCAATAAGAAGTAAAAATGAATTTATTCTTCTACATCTTGAGACTTATTTCTATCCTACTGTATCAAACTTCCTCATCTGTGAGGTGAAAAGCGGGTTCAACAACAGTAATTGAAAACCATTATGGGAATTTGGGAAGCATCTTGGAATGTTACTCGGAAACTTTTAAATACCAGCAATTTTGGAGTCATCAGCTGTTGTTCCTTTGGCTCCATGTACCCTATGTTGCCCCTCTAACATTTTGAAAGATAAAAAGTTCACTCAGCATGAATGAACTTGTAAATATATGAAAACTAATGTGACATCAGCTTCTAAATGTCAGCAGAGCAAAGAGAGTAAATTTATTTCCTTTTCTTTGGGAAATGATGTAGGAGAGAATAAATCAGACTAAGGAATGGTGACCCACCAGGGAGGAAAGTCCTCAGGGGTCCAGGCCAAGAACTTCTCAGGATTGCAGCCATCAAGAAAGAGGGAGAACACCTCAACAAACGCTCTAATTTATATTGAATGTGACATTCATGGTATGAAATAATCCTGTTGGCAGCTTGGGTCAAGTACCTGACTCTTGCTCCTCTTCATTCCCCCACCTGGCTATGGAAAAGCACTGAGACCTTGACACCCACATACCATATTTGGCTATAAAGTAAACAGTTTCAAAAATTTATACACTACAATCCTCTAAAAAATGCTGTTTTCCCAAGCAATAGAAGAGATATTACTGAAAAATAAAATTACTGAAAAAGAAATTGATCCCGTGTTGCTCAAACCGGGACAGATGGTTACAAAATGGAGCAAAGAGCTGAAAGAAGAGCAACTGAACTAGAATAGATGTTTCATTTGTAAGACTCAGGAGACTGGTTCCCTTCAAAGAGAAAGCTGAGAAGCCTTATAGACAGGATTGGAAAACCTGCTCCAGAGGTTTCTTTGGTTTAGCAGACAGACTAAAGCCACCAGTGGCTATGGACTGAGATTGGACAATGTGGCCATCTTCTTTTTCCAAGAGGGCTTCCGTTTTCATAGGAAGAATGGACTTCTATACTTAGTCCAGCATCACTGCCATCCGAAAATGGAGCCATGCAAGTAAAGTGGAGCTTGTTTTGTGATGATGTATGGGAAAGACCCAATAATCTTACATTGAGATTCATTAAATTGTACACAGGCTTTTCAAATAGGCATGATGCCTTTGTAGCAGTCACGATCATCTTAATTATTTGGAGTTAATTATTTCCCATGAACTAGCATTGATCATTTGGGGAGGGATAAAATATTATGTAGAAAAGCACCAAGCTTTCCTAGGGAGGGTGTTTTTCAAAGTTATGTTTATTATTCAGAAAAATCAAAGACATGAGATAGGATCAAAGTTGCTGTACTTCAGAATGACACAGAAGGAGGGCAGTGGGAAGAGAATCAAGTATTCTGACCTACTTGAAGGCCCCTGGGCTCTCTTTATGTTTTGGTTGAATGCATCAGCAAAGCAATACCACATCTCTAAAATGCAACATCTTTTTGGCGTAGCTTATATCAATGCTCATGATTTTGAGACTGTGATTTTCTGAGAATACATATGTATGTAGGGCAGTTAAAATCACGGAAGCACAGAATAATTCAGGATGTCAGGGGGTCATCTCTCCGGCCTCCTGCTTAAAACAGGGCTTTGACGTTTTATTGGGTTGCTGTTAGGTTAGAGATCCATAAGGGAGGATCTTAACAGACAAAATTCTGGCCTGTTAAGAGAGAGATCTTATCTGTATTGATTTATGTCTGCTGTGAAGAAGTATGTGTATATGAAATGGTCATGGAAATATTTCCTTTATTGAAAATATTATGGCTGATTAATTACAGTCAGTACCAGCCAATATTCAGGATTCATTAAATAAACTCATACGTTTGCTGTGATGTCTTGTAAATAATACTGAAGTTACCCTNGGGAGATGGGATAGGGGTTCAGGGAAGAGCATCTTCTGACCAAATGTATTTTCTCCCAGTTGCTGGAGGTGGTGTTGATTATTCACAAACAACATCTTAGCCTTTGAAGGCAACATATTTCAGCATGAAGTGAGAGCACATGGGGAGGCCCTTTGAAAGAGCAAGCAAGCTGAA
This sequence comes from Jacana jacana, assembly GCA_013400555.1. Classification (NCBI taxonomy): domain Eukaryota; kingdom Metazoa; phylum Chordata; class Aves; order Charadriiformes; family Jacanidae; genus Jacana; species Jacana jacana. Next base: position 5,519 of record VZTM01007218.1, on the reverse strand, counting down.
GGCCAATAAGAAGTAAAAATGAATTTATTCTTCTACATCTTGAGACTTATTTCTATCCTACTGTATCAAACTTCCTCATCTGTGAGGTGAAAAGCGGGTTCAACAACAGTAATTGAAAACCATTATGGGAATTTGGGAAGCATCTTGGAATGTTACTCGGAAACTTTTAAATACCAGCAATTTTGGAGTCATCAGCTGTTGTTCCTTTGGCTCCATGTACCCTATGTTGCCCCTCTAACATTTTGAAAGATAAAAAGTTCACTCAGCATGAATGAACTTGTAAATATATGAAAACTAATGTGACATCAGCTTCTAAATGTCAGCAGAGCAAAGAGAGTAAATTTATTTCCTTTTCTTTGGGAAATGATGTAGGAGAGAATAAATCAGACTAAGGAATGGTGACCCACCAGGGAGGAAAGTCCTCAGGGGTCCAGGCCAAGAACTTCTCAGGATTGCAGCCATCAAGAAAGAGGGAGAACACCTCAACAAACGCTCTAATTTATATTGAATGTGACATTCATGGTATGAAATAATCCTGTTGGCAGCTTGGGTCAAGTACCTGACTCTTGTTCCTCTTCATTCCCCCATCTGGCTACAGAAAAGCACTGAGACCTTGACACCCACATACCATATTTGGCTATAAAGTAAACAGTTTCAAAAATTTATACACTACAATCCTCTAAAAAATGCTGTTTTCCCAAGCAATAGAAGAGATATTACTGAAAAATAAAATTACTGAAAAAGAAATTGATCCCGTGTTGCTCAAACCGGGACAGATGGTTACAAAATGGAGCAAAGAGCTGAAAGAAGAGCAACTGAACTAGAATAGATGTTTCATTTGTAAGACTCAGGAGACTGGTTCCCTTCAAAGAGAAAGCTGAGAAGCCTTATAGACAGGATTGGAAAACCTGCTCCAGAGGTTTCTTTGGTTTAGCAGACAGACTAAAGCCACCAGTGGCTATGGACTGAGATTGGACAATGTGGCCATCTTCTTTTTCCAAGAGGGCTTCCGTTTTCATAGGAAGAATGGACTTCTATACTTAGTCCAGCATCACTGCCATCCAAAAATGGAGCCATGCAAGTAAAGTGGAGCTTGTTTTGTGATGATGTATGGGAAAGACCCAATAATCTTACATTGAGATTCATTAAATTGTACACAGGCTTTTCAAATAGGCATGATGCCTTTGTAGCAGTCACGATCATCTTAATTATTTGGAGTTAATTATTTCCCATGAACTAGCATTGATCATTTGGGGAGGGATAAAATATTATGTAGAAAAGCACCAAGCTTTCCTAGGGAGGGTGTTTTTCAAAGTTATGTTTATTATTCAGAAAAATCAAAGACATGAGATAGGATCAAAGTTGCTGTACTTCAGAATGACACAGAAGGAGGGCAGTGGGAAGAGAATCAAGTATTCTGACCTACTTGAAGGCCCCTGGGCTCTCTTTATGTTTTGGTTGAATGCATCAGCAAAGCAATACCACATCTCTAAAATGCAACATCTTTTTGGCGTAGCTTATATCAATGCTCATGATTTTGAGACTGTGATTTTCTGAGAATACATATGTATGTAAGGCAGTTAAAATCACGGAAGCACAGAATAATTCAGGATGTCAGGGGGTCATCTCTCCGGCCTCCTGCTTAAAACAGGGCTTTGACGTTTTATTGGGTTGCTGTTAGGTTAGAGATCCATAAGGGAGGATCTTAACAGACAAAATTCTGGCCTGTTAAGAGAGAGATCTTATCTGTATTGATTTATGTCTGCTGTGAAGAAGTATGTGTATATGAAATGGTCATGGAAATATTTCCTTTATTGAAAATATTATGGCTGATTAATTACAGTCAGTACCAGCCAATATTCAGGATTCATTAAATAAACTCATACGTTTGCTGTGATGTCTTGTAAATAATACTGAAGTTACCCTTCACTAACTGTGACATTTGTGGGCTTCAGCCCTATTAAATTTCTGTCACACGTAAGCATAATGTTATTTTAAATATTTATGTGTAACAAAACAAAAAGAGCTCACACGTAATAAAGCACGAGTTCCTATCATTCTTCAGAAAAAAGAAAAAAGCCTATGGAAATTACAGTGAAACCTGCAGAACTGACAGAAAAACCTTGCTTTGCTGGAAGTTTGGAACTCCCCGGGTTTTTATGGCAAGGACACAATTCAGCATTCATACCACAGTTGTTCTCGAGAGTTATAAAGAAAACTGTCCTTTCTTCCTTTAATTTTCCTGCATGATGCAAGTACAAGCTGTTCTTTATTCCATTTGGGCCCTGTTGATCCTACAGAAATTAGTTTTTTGCTTTCAGTCTTGCCTAGTGTTTCTGATAGCTGCAGAAAAGATGAGGAAATTGTTTAGGGTGAGAAGAGAACAAAACCCAAGTAAATATTTTACAATGGTTGCCTTTGATAAGATTGTGCCTTCTCTATGCTAATGCTCATATAATTCCCCTTCCCATCTATTAAAAATGCATCTATCAATGTTTCCTTGATCTGGCCATAACACTTGTACGCCTTGAATCCCTGCAATGATCCCCTTGTTTTGTTCCTGGCAGGAGGGTCTTATTAAGTTCCAGTGAATATCTTACTGACAATCTGAATTTTTCACAGCCATCTCAAGCCCTGAATCTGAAGTGGTTTTCTTGCAGTTGGAAAACTCCCCTTTCTGTAAATTACTGGCCTGGCTGAACCATCTGCTGTCCTTTTTCCATGAAAAATATCTCATGGGCTGCTAGAGATGGAAAACTGGCCACAACGAGGAGCAGATAAGGGACTCAATCCTTACTTTGCTTCTACCACTTCTTTTTTGCAAAGAGGAAACTCTTCGCAAAACACTTTAAGAACTGTTCAGATGCTCAGATTTTGATACAAAAACCAAGTAGTTATACATTCAAACTGGACAGAAATTACTTCAGTGCGATGTGATTTAAAATACGGTTATGTGTTAAACAGTTTCCTCCTTGGAACAGAACCTGGAGGTTCAGATTACTCCCTTGAGCTGTTCCAGGAGCAGGAAATTTTATTTCCCCAGATAGGATCCCATCCCAGGGTCTGAATCAGGGAAATTCAACCTTTTGCCATCAAGTCAAACATCTGGCACTTGGACGTTTACAAGCAAGTGATGTTGAGGCTGGAAATACTCTATGTGGGGTTTATGGATTTTGTTTTGTTTTGTTCTAAAAATTAAGATCTTCTTTTTTTTAGTGATGACATCAAACACTACAATCATTAATCACACAGTTTGATCCCCCTCCTCTTTCCTTTTTAAGGAATAAAGACAAGGTACCAAGGAACCAAGAATGCGTAGACAAGGAACCAAGAAAACTTCCTGTTCTGGTTTTCCTAGAATAAGAGACACTGCTGCTCAGCCAGTTGGCTGCATTTAAGATTAATGAAATTTCCAGGGAGATGACCCTCTGATCCATCCTCAGAGAAACTCTTGACCATATTTTTTCTAATCAGGCCATTTACAAAAGCAACAAAACCAGTACAACATTCAGCACTGCATAAAATAACAAACCTGGGACATGAACGACACAAGTCCCTTTTCAGCTCTAGAAATTACTGCTTTTTTCTTTTATTGGAGATCTTCCCAGCTCAATAATGATTAGTGAATTTGTGTGTAGCAAACATTTGTGATACATAAACTTTCTTCCAGTTGTTGCCAAATGAAAAATGAATGCAATCACCAAGAGGCTTGCA
>VZTM01007217.1:131659-148306 GCA_013400555.1 Jacana jacana | reverse complement strand
TCACTTAAAAGCATTAATGTTTCTGCTGTTGGGGTACCTGCTTATTTTGCTGTGCCCTTCTCAACAGCTGGTTGTCAGCAGAACAGAATTTGAAAGTGGAGAGGGTTGTTTTTCCTACAGACACTCAAGGCTTCACGTTGTGTGGTTTTTTTCACTTCTGTGAATAAGCAGTACTGATTTCTGCTGCTGGAAGAGAGCAGCATCTAGTTAGGTATGTATGTATGTCCTGTACCAGTCTGAACAAGACACATCTCTGCACCCTCGAAACAAATAGCGAGGCTTCAGAGATGTCTGGTTAGTTGTCAGCCTGTTTTCTGACACTCTTCAACTCTCCTTCTTTCAAGCAAGCAGCTATTGAGGTCCTGCCTGAAAGAGATAGTTAAGCAGAGGAACATTTTTATATTCAAGTTTGAAGACAGTTTCTGGGAATATTACTAGTAAAGTCGGGAATATAGTAGTTACTATATGCACATTTTAAGAAGAAAGTGATAAAGGGTGATGCTTGGGAGTATAATACAGGACAGGAAATTGCTAGGAGATATGCAGAAACTATAATTTGCTGGAGAAATTTTGATTACGCTATTATTGCTCATTGTTGCAAACTCAACCCAGGGATGCCTGTCAGGTGGTAACAGGTAATCATATGGATCTTGCCAAGCATTTCACTGGCTAACATAATTGAATGTGATTTCAAATATGTAATCAGTTATTTCAAAGGTTCAAGGCAAATGTTTATTTCTCAACCTGTGTGAAAGGAACTTGCTGCTGTATAAACAAAACATTCAGAAGAGCACATGAAACCAACACTTCACAGTAAAACTAGAAAACTGGAAAAGTTACTATCGGAACACACGGTACCTATGTTTTATATGCAAAGCCCCATCTTCTTTGGTAATCATCACTTCAGGGGCATGAGAGAGATTTTCAGGTTATTAAGCTGAACTAACCGAATAATAACTTCACAGTTGAGAAATCAGTTGGGAGTTGGAAAAGGGGAAGAAATCTTACTTTTCTTCAAGTTGTGAAAGAGATCTGAGGCAGAGACCTATTTGTTCTGAGATCTGGTTCGACCTGTGATCAGAAAACAGATCAATTTTGCAACACATTGATTAAAAATGTGCATTTATAATCTTATTTGTGCAGTGCTTTTAAGACTCTTCTTTGCTTTCTAAAAGTTGGGTTTCTGCACTTGACCTCTAATTTGTATTCAAATATAGTTTCAGCAGAAAAGTAGGAATCTGGGGGGAGGGCAATCAGATTAATTTATCCTGACACCAAAGACAGGAGAACCATAGCGATGGGTGGTTACTTGTGTATGCAGACTGTTACCAGTAGCTAAAATAGTAACTATGGTGTAAGGCTACATTTAGTGGCAAATGGAAGGTTAAGCTTGTCTGAAAAATGGAGAGACCAGTCATCAGAGTAAAAACTAATACATAAATGTGGCAAGTTAGTCAATGACTTAAATTTACATCCCATGCTTACTGATTTTTAAGTCACTGATCTTCACAATGGGTATAGGTCACTTAAAATCATCCTGCTAGCTTTACCTTGCAATTCAAGGCCATAAAAACAACCGGTCCTGTAAAAGATACGCTGCCAGGAGCAAAGATGTGTTTTTCCTTGCCAGTTCTACATACCAGGTCATTCTAACCTGATGAAGCTCTCTGCCTTCATGCTCTTTTGATGGGTACCACGCAGCCAGGTCTCCACTTCAGTGTTCCATAAAAACTTACAGAGCCTTGTTTCATCATGCTCTGTTCGTTGAGTTTCTGATGTTCTCATTAATAAACACTTACTTGCACTACTTGCTGTTTCATAAGGCTTATTGCTGGGGATTCAGCTGTTCTAATCCAGTTGTGTTTTATCTCACCATAGAAGGTAATCTTCTGAAACCACTGTGAAAAGGAGAATAAACTTTATTCTTAGTAATACCTACCCATGAACTAATAATCATTGTATTGTACAATGACTTCATTTAGTAGCTGTGGTCCTAATGTTGAGGCATAATATTTATCAGTCCTGGTTTACTGCAGTGCTGGGAGGATGGATTTTCTGGGCAGTCTGGAGCATGAAAATCCTTCTATTAGCATCACCATAGACATAATACAGTGCACTTTGTGGAACTGGGGGGAACAGGCCACAGCTGTCCATAGGGCAGGCACGTTCTTCCAAACCTCTCATCTCTCTCTAACCCTTAGTAAGTCAGCAATTTTTTATCACCAACACTTCTGTTTTTCAAAGGCTGGTTTACTTGAGGAAGTTGTTGAGGTTTGTTCTCTGTAAGACTGAGAAGCTTTGAAGTGGGCAGGGTACAGAGCAAGTAAGGAAAAGGATTGGGCATAAGGAGCTGGAACTCTAGAAAGCTAGAAAGGAAGATTTTGGCTTCCCAAATCTTCAATCTGAGTGGTCCTAACTTGGGGTGGTGATATTCTACATTTACTGTCTGGGTTAGCTCTCACCTGCCTTGGTCCTTGGTAGGAAGATGCATTTTTTTGGTTGTTTTTTTTTTTTTTTTTATCTGGACCATTGGGATTTGGGATTGGAATAACTGTGAATTCTGCAATTATGATAGGAGGGTCTGGCAGAAGCAAATCTGTGTCTAGTAAGTCTAATTAGAAATTAAAACCTTGCATTTTTATAGCTTTAGGTGAGTAGAAAAGGACTTTAGTACTGAGGCTGTGTCTTGGTAGATGCATGATTAGGATGGGTAAGAGGGGGAAGAAAGGCTGCCTTGTGAAATCTCTGCCTAATTTTTTTCAAGTTTTTGAAGTATGTGCAGAAAAGCCCACTATGTTTTGATCCTTAAATATTGTTTGCTTCTGTAGAGGTAAATGCTATTATGCATTCCCTCATTCTCGTTAAAATGCAGGTGGAATACCCAGAATGCCATTGATTTGCCTCACTACTTCGCCGTGGGAAGTGCTGCCTCAATGCACCTCTGTGTCACACAGGAAAATGGCAGCATATTTTGCATGGAAGGTATGCCATGAGATGATTATTGAAGTGCAGAGCCTGCCTCCATACTGTAGTTTGGTTGCAGAAGGACAGCAGGCTTATGCGGCAGTGAGTCTGTCCGTATTCCCCTGACACATATTTTTTTCAGCTGGTACAAACCAGTTTTAAAGCTCTTTTCACTAGATAATTGGGGTGCAATATTTCACTGAAAAACAGCAATAGGGTAGAAGAGACCCAAACAGGTGCTCCACTGTGGGAAGGACAGACAGAATTCGGGTAGGCTGGCATCAGAGAATGGTCAGGGATGGAGGGGATCTTCTAGGGTAAGTCCCCTGCCAAAGGAGGTTTACCTAGAACAGGTTGGACAGGAACCCATGCAGGTGGGTTTTGAATGTCTCCAGAGAATCAGACTCCACACCCACTCTGGGCAGCCTGTTCCAGTGCTCTGCCACCCTCAAAGTTTTTTCCTCTATATTGAGTTGGAATTTCCCGTGTTCGAGATTGTGCCTGGGATCTGTGTCCCAGCTCTTGCAGGCTGGGCCATGCACTCCTGTCTCTCTCCTAGTCCAAGTGATGCTTTCTTCTTCCTGACAGTGGTGATCTAGGAGGGGTATTGCCACAAGCTGGGGAGAGGATGGTTAAAGCGCAGAATAAGCAAATCTTTGTGTAGCCAAGATTCATTATTTCCCAATTCGGGAAAAAAACTTTTATTCTTTCAGAAGGAAATCAGAAGGGTTGATTTTTAGAAAAAAAAAAACTGGGTATGGCTCAGTGTAATCTAACAGCCAGCAAAGAGCAACTTGTAAGGTGCAGAGCATGTCAAGGGAGGATTAACTTTGGACACACATTAGCACAACACTTGGGGTCAGGACTGGATGAGGTGATTTGGAAAGGCCCCTCTGAGTATAATGTTTTGTTAAATTTCATCTTGTTTTTGAGGCTGTAAGCTTAATCCTCCCACCCTGTACTTCAGATTCCTTTTTCCTGATTCTCTGATGCATCTCCTATTGTCCCCAGTAGCCCAATGTTCCTCTGTAGATTGGTTGGTCGTTCAGGTTTTTTTCGTTTAATTGATAGATTGTGATTTCCTTCAGGCAGAAGATGAAAAAAAAAATAAAATATCTAAGCAACAGATTAAATTGCTTTGTGAAAGTCTCGGTTACAATAATACTGGCTTTTCCCTCTCCCACACAGACTTATATTTAATGGAAGATGTGTTTTGGAGAACTGTATTGGAGAAACCGGCACTAGTGTTTCAGGCCCCTTAAATGGATTAGCTGTCCATCACATCATAACAGAGGGTAGCCACTCGAGTCCCGCTGTACTCCATTTTCATTAGCAGAGCTCTTTCTTGTTTTCCTTGTACGAATTCATTTCAAAATCCAAGTCAAAATAAAAAGTTCGTTCCTCTCTGCAGCTCCGACGTTTTGGGGCGAAGTGCAGCGACTGTGCCCTGGCACAAAGCCACTTGTCACCCCGCTGTGCTAGCCTCTGTGTGTGCCACGGTGCTGTGGGTGCCCTGGCTTTGCCGGTGGTCCCTCTGCAGGCCCCTCACCTCACCTGGGCAGGGACGGCTGTGACTAGCAGCCTTAGCAGCCAGATTCGGTGCAAACCATCTGTTTCTCACAGCAGCGCTGGGTAATGATCTCAGCGTGTTTCACGCCCCGGGAACTTTGTGCAAACACCTTCTCGTGTGGGGGATAACGAGAAAGCCGGAAACATTCCCAGCCTGCGGAGACGCTGTGAAAGCAGTAGCCGAATCAGGGGTGGGTCAGATGCTGCCGGTCAGCAGAGAATGGTGATGCCATGGGCTAAAGAGAGTCACTCCACCACACGCAGCGCTCGATAGATTGAGCCCTGGCACACTGAGATTCGCTTGCTCAGACGCTTCTGCGGGGAAGGCGGCTTACTGTGCTGTGCCCTCTCCCTCTGGAAACAAGCTGTTCTCTCTGCACAGCCCAGGGTGTCTCCCAGCCCTCTCCTGTCTCTGCCACCAGGCTGCAGCTCTAGGAGTGGTTTTGCTAACCACTAATTGCCTGTTCCGTTCAAAGAGGGAAGGAAGGATATCGGTGGATGTCTTTTTTCACCCATCATCATAGATTTCAGAACTATGAAATATAAGTTGTCATGATCTGTAAACCCGCATCTTCCAGGCGTCCCTCCTGCTGGTGGTTGATAGCCAGAGCGGGGCAGTATCCTCTGATCTGGTTGAGGAGGGTGGGAAAGGAAGAGGAGAGAGAATGCAGTGCTTGAGTACGTGAGAGCAGGTTAACTTCCCCAGAAACCTATTATCCATTGTCTTTCCCCCAGTTCTTGTTTTGATCTGTCTTTTTCAATATCTGATAGCTGCTAATCAGACTGTCCCAAAATCAACAGCGTAAAACTGAGCTGGTTTTAAGTTTTACTGCTCACAATCCTATTCTCCACCCTAACAGAAGCACCCAGAACATCTGTCCTCCCTGTGCTGCTGGTGGGCAGAGCACAAGCAGACGCAGAAGTCCTGTCCATCTGTGGATGGAGGATGGCATTGCATTGCCTCGTGTGCAGAAGCAGAATGGTCAGGGCTTCGGTGCTTTCACATGGGTAGTTCGCTTTTCTGGCAGGTGTGGTCATCTGTCTGTGAAGGTTTGAGTCCCAGACTGCAGTTTCTTTCTGCATCAGCCTACATAAGAGTCTGCTACTAAAATCTACAATTTAAGCCAGGGCACTGAGGTGAAAAGTTCTGTCATCCTTCAGTAGTGCCTTAAAACATTAAGGCACCAGGGTTAATCTTACAAAAGGAATTGGCAAACTGACAAGTCTTTCTTTTTTTTTCTTTTTTTTTTTTTTCTTGTATTTTCATGATCAGTTGGAGCCACTGACCTGTAAATGAGTCAAAACCTTCAAATTGCTCTTGGCAGTAAACACCTTTCCAAAACCAATGATAACCCGCAGCTTTGAAAGCTCATTTAATCTTCAGCAGCTTAGGTGCTTCCTTCTGAAACCTTTTACATGTGAGCTGGGATGAATACAGAAGGAAAAGGAGTCAGATGTGAAAGAGGTAAATATGATGACTGCCTTCTAATCTGGTGACTCCTGTGCAGTGTTTCAGGCTATTTTCTGATTGGCAAACTGAGTATACTGGTCCTTAAAATGTTAATAAGCCTTTTGTAAATGAGTTTTAACTTCTTAATTAAGAAATTCTAGCTGCGGTTATGACCTGCAGGGAAATGTTTAATTGGCTGTTTTCCCTAGCTGGTTAAATGTCTTCTTACTAGAAAAGAGGAAGAGCGTATGCTTATGGGATTTGAATGCTTCAGACCTAGTGTAAGCCAGGATTCCTGTGCTTAATACTGCTGCAGAAATTTTCACGGGTGACCTCTGCGAGGCAACTCTCCAGTGCCATGAGCAAGCACTGACTCTTCTGTCGGACATGAACGGGGGACATGAGAGGCAAAGGAAACATACCCCTCTCTGAGGGACCGTGGGCACAGGTTCCCACTAGAGACAGAGTCTCTCTCCCTGGGGATTTGCAAAGGCCATCTCATGGAGGTCCTGGGTGTCCGGCTCTAGCTGGCCTTTCTTAGCAGGGGCTGTTGAACCAGATGACCTCCACGGGTCCTTGCAAACATCAGCCAGCTTGTGATTCTTCTCAGCTAGAAGAATAGGGAGGGAAAGTGTGCACTAGGAGTAAGTTACACTGTGAGTCAGGAGTTGGCAGAGGTGCAACAAGCCAGAGAGGAGCAGGGGGACATTGGCAGCCACCAGTCCCTGTTTGGAAAAGGGATGGCCAAGGCATGAAAGATGATACTTGATGTTCCCAAATGGGGTGAACGTGACTAGAGATTCTGCACAGAACCTGGGTCCATTGTCATGTGGGAATGCGTACAGGTAACTTGGAATGGCTTTCCAACAGCCGAACAGTGTCTCCCACTGTGTCTCCCACTGTCTGCTAGAAAGCCCATTGAATTACAGATACTGTGCTAAACTCCACGTATTTGTTTGTAGTTAAGTACACATAAAACTTTGGAGAAACTGTAGAAACTCATTCAGTGCTTCTTAGAAACCCTCTTCCCCTTCAGCAGAAATGCAGCCACTGCTGGAGACAGCAGTACCCCTTGGGTCTGTGGGGCAAAGTGGGGAGAAGGCACTCTGTGGGGAGGATGGTTGCCCTCATTTTCAATTAGTCGGAACAGAGCTTTCTTATTCAAGTGGAGAATGCTTCAATACCTTGCACAGACACGCTTTCTGCAGTACAGAAGAATCACAGTATCATAGACTTGTCTAGATTGGAAGGGACGTTTAAGATCATCTAGTCCAACCACCAACCTAACTCTGATTAAAAAAACATCACTAAACCACATCACTAAGCTCTATGTCAGCCCATCTTTTACATACCTGCAGGGATGGTGCCTCAACCACTTCCCTGGGCAGCCCATTCCAATGCTTCATAAGCCTTAGAAGAGACCAACATTCTTTCAGGTAGTTGTAGAGAGCAAGAAGGTCTCCCCTCCCCTTAGCCTCCTCCTTTCCAGGCTGAACAACCCCAGCTCCCTCAGCCTCTGAATTCAGTGTAAGATTTATGCTTTACAAATATTGCAGTAGGGAGTGTTTGATTTCATAATTATCCTTTTATTTGGTAGTGACTAAAGTTCTTGATTACCTTGGTCTTGGGTACTTACATGCTTGCATCCTGTGTTTGCATTGGCCTTAATATTTATTCACTTCTTTCATAGGCATACCACAAAGAAGTTTCAGAAAAAAAACCTATATATTACACAGAATCACAAAATCATCATGGTTGGAAGGGATCTCTGAGATCACAGAGTCCAACCGAACACACACAAAAACCCCTACAATCTCAGCCACTAGAGCATGCCCTGAAGTGCCACATCTACACGGTTCTGAAATACCTCCAGGGATGGTGACTCAGCCACCTCCCTGGGCAGGGTGTTCCAGTGCCTGACCACTCTTTCAGTAAGTAATTTTTCCTAATATCCAGTCTAAACCTCCCCTGCTGCACCTTCAGACCATTTCCTCTGGTCCTGTCATTATTTACGTGGGAGAAGAAGCCAACACCCATCTCTCAACAACCTCCTTTCAGGGAGCTGTAGAGGGCAATGAGGTCTCTCCTCAGCCTCCTCTTCAAAAGATACATGCCCAGTTCCCTCAGCCTCTCCTCACAGGACTTGTTCTCTAGACCCCTCACCAGCCTGGTAGCTCTCCTCTGGACACCCTCCAGCACTTCAGTGTCCTTCTTGTAGTGAGGGGCCCAGAACTGAACCCAGCACTCGAGGTGAGGCCTCACCAGTGCTGAGTACAGGGGCACCATCACTTCCCTGCTCCTGCTGGCCATGCTATTCCTCATACAAGCCAGGATGCTTGTGGCCTTCTTGGCTGTCTGGGCACATGGGTGGTTCATGTTAAGCTGGCTGTCCACCAGCACCCCCAGGTCCTTTTCTGCTGGGCAGCTTTCCAGCCACTATTCCCCAAGCCTGTAGCGCTGCCTGGGTTTGTTGTGACCAAAATGCAGGACCCAGCATTTGGCCTTATTAAACTTCAATAAGGAGACCAGAAGAATATTTCTATAGAAGTAATTTAGAACCTTTGTCCAATTACATTTGTGATTCAGCACTGCACTGCAGCTTGCTTTTTAAATGCTTAGCTGGAGCTGAAAACAACCTGAAGCTTGAATTCGTATCTCATCAGGTTGCAGCCAAAATCTGGAAATCCAGTCACGTATGTGCAGCCATCATTGAGTTTAATGAGAACTGTATGTCTGCAACAAATGGCACCCCATTTGTCTTCACCTGATCATCCATGAAATCCTCCACTGCTAAAATCATCTCAGAAACTTGGGGTGAATCCTCAGTTGAAACTAAGCGTCTTGTAGCAGCAGCTGTCTGGAAATGCCTGTTGCAGTACAGCTACGAAGGGTGGAGAAGCCCTCCCTCTCCATCCCCTATAAAACTCTTTTAAGGAGGGTGTTTCACTTGAGAGAGCGGTTAGCACCATTGCAAAGCACGGTGGTGATTCAGGTGCATAGAGATGAGCAGAGAATGAGAAGAAATGGGTAGAAAATGACTTAGGACTCTGTGTGCAAGAAAACCTTTAAAGCAAGCAGCGTTGGAAGAGTGAACAATATTCTGCTTATTAATGTAGATTGGAATTTCCTGCTAGCTGAGAATAATGCAAAGGTCACTCACCAGCTGCAAGCAAGCAGCGTGTGGCTGATTCTAAAATTAGTTAATCTCCAGCATTTCCATTTCTCTTCCATGCGTTTCTGGTTTTCTACCTTAGATCTGGGAATCCTATTAGAGATGTGCCAAGCTTGAAAGAAAATTAATTCTTTCTTTGTTCTTCTCTGTAAACTTTGGTAGACTATGGCAGTTGAGATAACTAGGTGTCTGTTGCCTATCATTATGTCCAGCATGTTACTATGGCTCTAAAACACTTTCCATATGCTCAGTGACATGGTTTCAACTATCGAATGGCTTAGTGTTATCCTCTTCTCCCCATCGGCTGGAGCCTGCTAGCACAAACATGTTATCTGCAACCATTTTACACTGACTTTTTTAAAGTCTTCTCTTTTATCTCTTGGGCTCAGAGATAAGCTCAGGGAGAACTTGAATAATGGCCTCAGAAAATGCTTAGTTTTGTTTTGCTGATGAGCTGGGAGCTGCTGGTGTGATGAAGCAGCACCCTGGCCAGTCTGGAGGTGGCAAAATTGTCAGAGCCCTGGATGGAAAGGAGGACAAGAGAACTGCAGGCATAAAACTTTCCCTGTGTTAGGTGATGTGCAAGGAAATGCTAACTACTGAAGAAAATAACTCCAGAGAGCACCTGCTTCTGCTTTAGGGGATCTTGCAGAAAGGTTTTAACCTGACTGTAAAATAAACTACCTCAAAGCAGAAACACCTATCTTTGGACAAGTGGCTGATCCTTTACCTTCAGAGGTGACTTGTGCAGCAGAGAGGTGGTGAGCCCTGGAAAGATCATGGCAAGCTGATAACACAGGAGGAACATGTCACATTCAAGTGAATTTTAACACTGAAAGACAGTTGTGCTGCCTGGATATAGTAAACCAATTTTTTATTTTCTGCAGAACATTACTGGGGTGATGCTAGTTACTGTGATACACAACACAGGAATGAATGGATGGCCACTCGGTTCTGCTCTGTGTATGAGTATTGTCCCTTCCAATCCCTGATGTTCTGTGATTCTGTGATTATTTATCTAAGCCTAGGGTGAGATCTGGACACCTGTGTTGCCTAGACTGATCTTGTTGCTCTGCACACATTAGTGGTACCTGCTGTGGGTAGAGCTGTGTTAAACCAGATATGAACACAGCAAGGCACACGGGACATTGTTTCATCACACAGCTAGTCATATTATACTAAGAGAATATTTTATAATAGATTAAAGTGTCCTTTTTTAAAGCCCCTGTAGTTGGGAGAAAGTGATCTGGAATGCCCTGCATCCAGGGAGTGCTGCTGGCATGGGCACAGATGCAGCTGGAGGGAGAGTTGACAGCACTGCTCTGTGCAAAAGCCCCAGGCACCTTTGCTTTTTCTCCAGCCTGTCCCTCCACTGTGGCCTGTTTAGTGGGACAGAATTTATCAAATCTGTCTAATTCCTAGCTTGTTTCCTTAGGCTAGAACTAATGTTTCCTTGGGTTGCAAAGTCAGATTTTTTAGGAGTCAGGTTTTCTCACTTTTAGGCATATGAGCCAAGATAACTGGCTCCTGTCATCTCTTCAATATTCTGCATGCTTAAACACATCACCTGGCTAGGCAGCCCAATGGGAGTTCAATACAAAAGATACTAAATGCAAACATACCTTTTAAACGTTGTTTGTATAGAGACGCTCATGTTCTTATATGCTGAAAGTAGAAGACTCCATCTTTGATGTTACATCCTCTTCTGTCTCATAATTTTGTTTTGACAGTGATGAGGGTGCTTAACAAGGCATTGGGGGCTGCAGCAGCACAGTTACACTAGTGTAAAACTCAAGCGATGCCGTTAAAAGAAATGGGTTTTCTCCAGATTTCCGTGGTGGACTGTGAGCAGAGCGTGGTCTGCAGTCTCATGTTGCACCGTAAGCGTGGAAATCTCTGTACTGATAAAGGCTAAAAACCAAAAAAACCCAGTGGTCAGCAGTGTGCCTGCTTATACAGAGCACCTGAAAAACAGCAGTGAAGGGGAAGGAACCCCACACCCCACCGAGTCATGTCCTTACGCTCACTGAACTGCTTGCAGCCTGACCAGGGGGAGCAACGTGCTGCTGGCATCCAGGCGCTGTCTGGGAGGGGCTGGCTGGTGGCCCCCCCCGCACGGGGTGGACAGGAGAATGTTGGCTGTCCCCACGGCTTGCAGCAAGGCAGCAGGAGGATTCAGCAGCCACACAGAACTTCTTGGAAGAGCAGGGGTCCAGTCTTGTGTTCATGTCCATCTTTGCTTTCTGTTTTTTGTAGGTTCCTGCCTTCCTTTTTGTGGCTGTTCGCGGGATTTTTGTGACACGTGGCCCTAAGGAGGGTTTGTCTGTATCACCCATGTCGTTCAGTACACTTGTAGCGATATCCAGACTGGGCTAACGGGGAAATAGAGAGAGAGAACTTTTAGAAGAGTTGATATGTTGTCCTTGCTTGAATATTCTGTAATGGAAATCCTACCCTTGTGTATTCTAAAGAAAAAAATAACTCAGGTTGATACAGGCCAGAAAATGGAGCAGTCAGAAATGCTTGCTGCTCAGCACTGCTCCTTAACCTCCAGTTTAGGGGCAACAGCCACCAATTTATGACCGTTCCACTGATCTTGGAACAACTGACTCTGTGCCTTTTAAATTCAAACTTCTGTTTTCTGTGGCATGGTTTTCATAGGTTTTTTTCATGGTTTTTCGAGGAGGCAAATTATAGAGTCAGAGAACTGCTGAGATGGTGAACCTTTCACATTTTAACTACCAGTTCTACACAGACAACAACCGATACATTTGGACAGAAACCCACACATTTTCACAAAGACCAAGTCCTACTATACCAGAGCCCATACAAAAAGAATTGTTTATAGAACACACCTTGTAGTAATCTTGCTCTTGATCTCGCCAAACTAGCTGCAAAAGCAAGCAGTGCTGGCCAGCCCTCAGGTTGGTGAACTCTCCGTTCCTCATTAGCAATAGGTCCATTTTCACATGTTAATGTTTAACTTGCAGGAACCGCACGGCCCTTCAGGGTGGGCAGCCTTGCCACCAGCCCTACAGTCACATTTCCTAGAAGAGGCTGGGTTGCTCCCAGCAACGCCAAAGGGTCTGGAGCATTAGGACTAACTACAGCCACGTAGGGGTTGGGTTGGAGGAGCATCTCTAGCTGTTGCAGAGGATAGTAGCTGCCAGGTTACACTGGGATGGGCTACCTATGTACAGAAATCTACTGATAAACTTTCTGACCTCTCGTATGTGGGGAAATGAGGACCAATTTCCATTTTCACCTAGTCTTTAATGGGCCTCCTGGGAGTCAAGTGCAGACACTCCTTGTCTGTCCTCACTCCTACAGGAAAACACTTTGCTTATGAACATCCAGATACTCTGCTGTCTCAGGTTTATGCAGACTCCTCCTGCGTAATTTGTCTCTTCCCCATTTCTTAGTGTATCTGTGAATCACCCTGCAGTTTGTCATAATTTATTTTTATGACATGCTGAAAGGTATAACAGGGACTTATAAACATGCTAGGGAGAAGCCACCTGAAATAGCAAATGTTTCTAATTGTAAAGTTAAAGCTGCCTTTCTAACCTATTTGATTCTTTATTATATCTTGAACAACCCAAAAATGTACTTGGCTACAATTAGGCTTCCAGATACAATAGGTGAATTATAAATGAAAACCAGCCAGTGGAAAATTACACTATTAGCCTGGAGCAGTAGCCCTGATCTCTACAGTTTATGGTACTGCACAGCCTACACAACCAGTAATCTTCTGTGGGTCCATAAAGTTGAGAGAACAGTCTCTTAAAAGCAGAACAGTTTAGTTTTTTGAGAACAATTAAAGTCATTATTACATTATTTTTTTAAAAACATTCCCAGGGTTTTACACATTAGTGTGGTTTAAATGGAAAATAATTTATCTTTGCCTTACTAAAATCTATTAGGCAACATTCCTGAAAGGGCTACATTTAATTAGTTTCAGTCATGGTTTTGATAGCTGCAGGGTAAAAAAAAAATGTATATGTAGATTTCAGTACAGGGAAGAATAATAGTACTTGTAATTTGGAGTTGTATGTTACACGGTTGTGCTTGGATTTTAATCCCTTTCCTTATGCAGGGTTGCATCCTGATGGTTTGCTGCTTAACGAAAATGCTTTGCCAACTATACTAATTAAAGGCCGTGATGCACACCTTCATCCATCACTGACTCAGCAGGGGTTTCACGGAGAGAAGAGAGTGGCAATGTCACAGCTGGCACAGGAAGAAGTAAGCTAAAGCTACCCAGGAGCAGGTAGGGGTTGGGGACCGTTGTGCATCTAGGTTTGAGAGGGCAGTGAACAGTTAACTCAGGGTACTCGCTGTCCAAAGTTGTCAAGTCCTGGCTCCTCAAAAGAAGCCCTCACTCTAGCTGAGATTGACATCTGTAGCCAGCAGTCTGAGTACAGACTCTTCTTCATCTGCCCACTGCTTCGGGAGCCGGGGACATTTCAGATGCCACCGGAGATGGTTTGAGTAGGGTCTTCAGTAATTACGTTAGTTGGCTGGGGCACAGGACATTAAAGCTGACATCTTGTCCTCCTACAGGATTTGAATAGGTGCCAGTTTGCATGAGGCTTGCCCTAGTCATTAAAATAAACAGAAACAGGAGAGGAGCTTTCACTCGACTAAAAGAAGGGCTCAACATAAATGGTTCTTTCGCTGGGGAAGAGGTTGGAGATCCTTCTGTTTCATTTCTCTTACTTCCACCTCTGTTTGCAGGTAACACGTAATATTCAGGGTCTTCGATTCTGAATGTATTTGTAATTTATTTGGGAGATATACTTAACAGACAGAAATCATTACCTTAATACGATTTTCAAATTATTTGTTACAGGTTATATGATGTGTTAAGTAAAATTCCTTGGGTTAGAAAATGTAGAAGACAAGAGGTGTATTTTGAATTAAGTGATGTGCTTTCCTGTTTTCTCCTGAGAAAAATAGAAGAGTTTTCCAGTGGCATCTCCCTTCTTGTACTCTGTTGAAATGCAGCAAAAAGAAATAGATTCTCTTTAACTATCTTCTGATTTTTATTTGCTTTTTAATTCATGGAGAACAGCTGTGGAATTGTTACTCCAACAACATAACAGATGGTTCTCACACTGGTGGGGACGAAAGCAGCCTCTTCATACTGGTGAGGCTCGTTTGTTGTTCTTAAATCCTGATGTCTTGACAGGGCTCCAGTAAGCCCTTGCTGTTCTCATTGCAGTGTAAGGGTAGCGTCGCCCCGGTAATTCTGCATTGAAATCTTGCTCCTCTTACCTTTAAATTTTTTATTTTAAAACAAGGGAACAAAAGTATTGACTTTTTTCTTAAATTTCAGCTGTGTATGCAACACGTTCAATTAGAGAGTTCTGAATGGAAAAGTAAAGCTCCTCCAGCTGGAAATGGTTTTACAGGGGAGGTACTGAGTGCACTTATGTCAAAGAAACTAATTTTAGACCTTAAAACTTTCTTCCCTTCATTTTCTCAACTGAAGAAATTTTATTTAAAATAACAGAGAAGAGTTTTTGGACCATGTGGTAGTTTACATATAAAATACCAAGCTTGCTCAGGTAACATTTAATCTCCAGGTTTTGAAGCAGGGATGGATCTTCACATTGCAGAGATGCCTGGATGCTTACCCGCCTCACAGACTTGAGCAGATGTAGCAGTCTCATGTGTGGAGATTCTGGGTTTTTCACCTGTGGTGCTTTCGCGACAGTCATCTCCAATGTGACATGAGATGCACCACCCCCCTTGCCTTTGCTGTGCCAGCCGAATCCGTGAATCCACATAGCCCAGCTGCAGTGGCTTCACAGAGCTGGATCCTGCCTTCGGGGGCCAGGGGATGAGGTCGTGGCTCCAGCGGTAAGTGCTGGGCTGCAATGCCAGTGATGCCAGTGCAAGGAGTGATGTATACCTCACTCCATCCCTCCAGGGATTGCAGCACCTGAGAACTGAGGCTCCCTGGGCTGGTGAGCACCACAGCTTTGAGGAGACAATCAGGTGATAAGGCAGCCTCTGCTGCCAGAAGAGCCATGCTCCCTCCCACCCCCATTTCTTCCAAGGAAAAAGCAGCATGCCATCTGAACTTCACTGTTTTAAGTGGTGGAAGAAATACATCAACAAGCTGTGAGCAAATGTCACAAATTGTGGGTGAATGACTTGTCAGCCTGGCAGTTGGCTGTGGTTGAAGGGGGAATGTGTTACGCTGGCACTAAGAGGCTTATCCGAATAGCTGAGGTCTTGGTTCAAGTCATTATCGCAGACTGTGTTGTGTTCACCCACCTCTGTTAGTTTGTGCTCTCTATGGGGATGGGACTGGAAAGTGATTTTTGAAACCCTTCTTTTTATCAGTCATCTACAGATGGAAATCCCAAGGAGTTGCACAGACAGGAAGAGGAGGAGGAGGAGGACCTCTTTCCAGGGGCTCAGTAAGAAACCCTGTTTGCTGGCTGTTAGTGGGCTGGGTTCTTCTCCCATAAGAAAACACTTTCACCATGGTAATTACTTCCTGTAAACTGTATTGATGGTACAAGACCCGGGCTACTTATGGAGGGCTGTGCTAAATGATGATCTTCAGGAGAAGCCATACAGTACATCTGCTGCTGGATGCAGCAGGGAGTAGAGACAGTGAGGAGTTAAACTGAAGTGGGGGCAGAATGCAGCTTCAGCATTTGTGTTCTCCACACAGCCACGCTTTTGTGAGGTATGTCTTGGCTCTGTATGAACCACAGTACTAGCTCCTGTTCTACTTGGTGTAATTTTCATATCTGGATTTAAAACATAGCATGTTAATGCAACTGGACACCCACTGGTGTGAGGGGAATCAGAACAGTTACTGAAATGTTTGTGCAGGATGACTGCCTTCAAAGTGCTGGGCATGGTCATTAACGAAAATCTGTTTGGTGTGGCTCCTGTGTAATTAAGATGTTGCCTGTTGTCTCTTTGGGTGTGGGTCGTTGTCAGCATCTCAAGATTATGGTGGGCATGATGGCAGGAGGCAGCTACCACCATAATTTGCGTGATGTAAAAAGCCGGACCTGAGACCTAGCAGCTCAAACTGGAGCTGGGCCATACAGAGGGTTTTGGAAACTTCAAGAGCAGTCACAAATTCCCTGAACCCTGCCCCATTATGTCTGGGGGAGTAGTTGTATCTGAAAAGCCTGCGGAGCAGTTGGAGTAAATGGCCCTAAGCTGTACTGTTTGTGCAATTTAATATCCATTTCTACTCAAAGCAANCTGCAAACAGGAAATAGTTCACAGCTTCTTTATAACTCTGAAATGACTGAGGTGGGAAATTCCAGTGAATTACATTTCCCTGTGTAAGCACAGGTGTATACTCAGTGTTGACTATGTTGCTCTGCTTCAACTGTTTGCATATATTGCAGAAGTGGAAGCATTAAAACCAGATAGGGGCAGGTTAGAGAGGTACAGCAGCTGTCAGAGTTAAACATAAGGCAGTCTTAATGACATATTTCACATACGATACTCG
>VZTM01007217.1:114285-131047 GCA_013400555.1 Jacana jacana | reverse complement strand
GGCTATGGGCAGTGAGCTACTTAGGGGTGAAAGTAAAAAGGCCTGGTGATAAGGAGAGGGAAATGGTGAGAGCAAAAGAAGGTGCTTGAAAGGAAAGAGCACTGTAAGAGCAAGCGAACCTAAAATTATGTCCTGAGATAGCGGCACTTAGCTCACAGGCTAATCGTTATCATTTGTGTCATCAGTACATTATGTGATTATACATCCTAATGGGATGGGACTCTGCTGCCTCTTTTGAAGGTCATTACAATGCACTTAGGTATCCTGTGTTTGTACAAATGAGCATCAGCTGAGATGGGTCTATATGCAGGTAAGTATGCTGAAGATACGTCCAGGGGTTAGGCTATATGTAGATGAGCTTTTTAAAACGCAAGTTTCATCTAGAGCATCAGAAGCTCTCTCTGAGATGCAGTGCTGGGGGCAGGGACCTAATGAGACTGCTTTAATAGAGCTATAACATACACATTAGGTAGCAGTTGGAAAGACAGTCTATCTTTCAGGGTTTAAGCAGCACTTTCTGAAAGTGCCTTCAATTAACAGCTAATGACAAGTTTTCTTTGGTGATTCTCTCGTTATCTTGTATAGCCAGATAATGGGAATGATCACCCAGAGAGACTTCAATTTATTTACCATTTTTTATTTCGTTGGGAGGCTTCTGGATATTTGAGTCAGTGGCATTCCTGATTTGTGCCTTCGTAACTCAAGTGCCTGAGTGCAGCTTCAATCTGTCATTGCTGTGAAGATTTACATTTCAGATAGCTTTTTCCAGCAGCACAGATGTTGCAAACCTTAAATTACTGCACAAAGTCGCTATTACCCTGCAGAAGATGGAACTCATAGGTAAGGAGAACAGTATCTCTTTCCCATGCCTGTCTTCTTAATGATAATGGAATTTAAAAGATCTGCAAAGGGCTGTTTCGGCTAAGTATCTCATGTCCACTGGTATTTGAAAAGAGAATAATGAGCTGAAAGTCTTTCTGTGCCCACCCACGGTGTTAATTGAAAGCTGTGAAGACAAAGAGGTAGAACCAGGCTCAAGGGACCTTTCTTGCAGAAACTTGATGTGAACCATCTCTTCTGTATCTGGATGTGTTGTCTAAACCATCCTCATTAAGCTAAAAGGCTTCAGTGGTAATGAGAGGTCTTCTTAATGTTTCCCCCATATGAATTCTGTAGGCAACTTACAAACCAAATTGAAACCCTTGCAGAAGATCCCACTCTTAGGTTTTTTTGACTCTTCTCTAGTCTCCACTTTTTGGCACACACGACGCATTGCAGAAGAAACAGACACAAACATGGTGCAGCCCCCAAATGTACAGCTGACAGAGTGCATTTTTTTTATTTGCTTTTTAAGATCATATGCTGTGCTTCCCCTTTCACTTGTTAGCCCCCTACATAAGTGAGGCTTACAGGGAGAAGAAATTGTCAGGTGTGACACAGGTAGAGAGGCAGCTCTTTACATTGACCAGGGACATGGGAGATAGTTGAAACACTGGGGAGCTCTGTCTGATTTATAGTAGTTTGGGTGATCATGTGAAAGGAGTACGTTCCTGAGAAAATTAACAGAGCAAAGAGCATGAAGCCATTCACAAGGCAATTCTGGAAAAGCCTTTTGTGGGAAAAGGAAGATGATGAGATGAAGGCACCAGCTTCTATACTGAGATCAACCTTTAAAATGTCTGGGCAAACAGTCTGGCCTGTGAGACTTATGATTTGTTTATGTAATTTTCTGCTTAATATCAAATGTTTGCAGGAAGGGACCACTTTTCAGGACTGTAATATAGTCCTGGAACTGCAGCTCCTGGCCACTTTTCCCCCCTGCAGTGTAGTCTGAAGTACAATACTGGCGCTTATTGCTTTCTGGTGCATGCCATCAAAGGTATTCAGTAGAAATGCATTTATGAAAATGCCCTTATCACAGGGGAAAGGAACCTGGAAAAAGACCCCACTCTCCTGCCCTTGTGTTGAGCAGCTCCACTTCTCTGAATCTTAGTTTCCCCAATACAAAATAGAGGACAGTGGTTCAGCCCTCTCCTGCAAAAACACTTTGAAAGATGAAAAGCAGGGTAGAAAATCTGAGACACAGGGAAACTAACTTAGCATCACTGCAGGGAACACAAATGAAGCCATCTGTGCAGTGTGTTGACAGAGACCAAAAGGCAAACAAAAGTTCAGGAAGATGAAAATGCAGACAAAAAACTGTGAAGCCATTCTAGATCAGTAGTACGTTGCCTGGGACATGGCGTGGGTTTCTGATCATCCACCCTAAAATGGATGTTGTGGCATCAGGAGGAGTTTAGGGGTCTGTAACAAGAAAGAAAGAAACAGTGAAAATACTGAAATAGCTTCTTCTGGAAGAAGCAAATAGTAGGAGGAAAACAATGAAGGAGATAGGAGGAAAAAAAAAAAATATAGAGATAAGGGGTTATAAGTACCTGAACTCCTACTCCAAAACACAAGATAATAAGCACTTAGTGGGACTGAAAGGCAGGGATACCAAAGCTGAGTCAATAGAGTGAGGGGGAGAAGCGGGGAATGAATCCATTCCTACAGCTTGTGGGCCCGCTGGCACAAGACACCGGTTCATGGATAAGGAAGATGCCAGGATCTACACCACAGTGATAATACAGTATGAGAAGGAATAGACATCCTTTTCTCAACACCTCTGTTAGCCCTGTAGTTACTGTGGTCTGAAAGGGAACTTTTCCAAGTTCCCGGTCATCTCAAAAGAGATTTCTTACTTTCTTTGGGGTGAATGAGCCAAGGCCTTTGGTAAGATGGAGGGCTGCTGCTCTGATTTGTTGTAATAGTTCCCTTGCTTGTACTTCACCTAGTGCTCCTGGTCTCCTAGGTCTTGGAGGAGAACAGTTGTACAGACAGTGGGGTGATGCTGGCAATGAAACTGGCAGGGTTGCAAATTAGGGCTACAAATTAGGGTTAAAAGACACATGGCAGAGTTGCAAATTAGGGTTACAAGACACACCAGTGCATCAAGGGGAAGGACAGGGCTACTGGCTGCAGAAACACACTGCAGAGCCACACACACACACAGGGTGAAGAAAGGCATAAAACCAAAATTCTCCTCATGGCCAAGTAATTTTGTGGGCTGTTCCGTGGTGTTTGGTGCAACAGATAGTGCCTGAGGACTTCACAAAGTCCTTGGTCATCTCTGCCTCACTCCTGCTAGGTGAGGGTGAGGATTAGAAAGCCTTACCAGCTCCCCCTATTCCTTTCAGAATCCCTTACAGCTCTCTCACAGTCTTATGGCTGGGTGGATAAGGTCTAGAGATAGACATCGATTAAGGCCAGAAGATCATTTGGGGTTTTCAGTGCAACATACTTGTCACCTGATGAGTTTTTACACCTCCTGATCCATATCTTTTCACCTACTCGAAGCGCAGCTTCTGCTTCCTTTGATAGTACTTGTAAGCACTCAACCTACCACACTGCAGGGCTCTGATCCAAGAACCCAGCACAGGAGGGAGACCTTATTAGTGACCCTTTGTGGGAAATCTGGTTTTAGAGAATTTCCATGTTTCATGTGAGAGCATAAAGGTCCCAGTTCTCTATGAGAGCCCCAGGTTGTATCACCACATGATTATCTTTCCTCCTGTGCAGTCTGCTCCTGTTCCCTCCATGACTTGCAGCTTCTGCAAGAGAT
Source organism: Jacana jacana (assembly GCA_013400555.1). NCBI lineage: Eukaryota > Metazoa > Chordata > Aves > Charadriiformes > Jacanidae > Jacana > Jacana jacana. The sequence goes on along the minus strand of VZTM01007217.1, from coordinate 127,386 downwards.
CATGTACTTTGGCTTCTGTTCCTTCCGTGTGTAACCCTGGCTGGTCCCCAGAGCAGGTCCATGCTGGCTCCTGAGTTTACCAAGGGAAAAGGTCATTAAAGGAATATGTCATTAAAGACTGTTTTGTAGCACATAGGTTGCAGGGGCTCACATTAGGCTACAGTGACTGTATTTGAGAGCTTGGCAAACCAGCCCTGCTGTTTTTTCCTAACGTCCTTTCTCTGCAGTTCTAATGGAGGGAAATGATCTACAAGGAAACCCCAGTGTGGCCTGGCACGGCAGCACCAGCATGGCTCTGGGGGATCTAATCACATCGCTCCATGCCACCAGCAGTTGCACCTGGCAGAGCAACGAGGTACATCATGTTGCAGGTGCCTGTCAGCTATGTCCTCTACTGCTTTTAACTCTGATCACTTTTCACTGTCCCTGACCTGCCTCTTTCTTATCTTCTTGGACTTGTTCTTCTAGGAAAATCTTTCAGCCATTCCTGTTTACCCTCCTGGCTACCCATCAGGTCCTGCTTCCCCCATCCCCTTCTCCAGCCAGCTTTGTTTCTCTAGCAGATCCTACCTTCCCTCCTTGCTCATCCCCTGGCAGTCTCCTGCCCTCATCACCCACAGCCTCAGCCTGCAGATGCTGAGAAGGATATCACTTAGAGGGGAGGGCTCAGGGTGACAAACTGTGTTCCCAGTAGCTCACTCCAACAAAAAGATGTACTTTTTATTTATGTATATATATATAGTTCAAATCAGACTGAGATAAATGTCCAGAGTGCAAAATTTCACCCCAAAGAGTAGACGTTTGGCAAATGGGAAAAAACAAAAACAAACAAGTGCAATGCACAGATTTGGCCTGTCACACTCAGGGAGCAAAGCAGGCAGACTCTTCCGTGGCTCACAGCAGTCTGCCTTCCAGCAAGGCCCTGGGGAACCCCAGTGTAGGGCTTTGAGGCTGATCCATGTCTCCTCAGCAGAAGGAGCAGCAGCCCAGCAGCTGCTGAATAAAGCCTGAGAGCCAGTCTTTATTTGTGCGTGTGCCTGAGCCTGTTCCAGAGAGCACTGATGCTGCAGCCACCCTCTCATCTCCCTCCCCAGCTCAACCAGGGATCTGGTTTGGCTTTTTGTGCATTCACTGAGCTCCCTCGACCTCCTGTTCCCACCTCGCGCGGTGCATCCTCCTGTGCTCCGCAATCTGCTGCGGCTCCTCAAAGGGGCCCAGGCACAGATGGCTTGATTTCGGCTGATAAAGGGGGCTGCCTTCAAAGGAGAAGCGAGGCGGAAGCCGTCTGGCCTGATATCTCTTTCTGATGCTGTCACCAGGATGCTGAGGACACAAGCTGGAGACGGATGGAGACCAGCTCCATTGCAGGGAGCACAGAGGGGAAAGAAACTCTCTTTTGAAAACGCTCTCCTTGTGCTGCTAAATGGTGTCTGCTTGCCTTTATTTCAGGCAGCTCCTGCCAAGGCCGGTTTTCCTCAATATTCAAGGTATGCTCTGGTCTTTGCTCGGCCCTCTGAGCTCTGTGAAAGGTAATGGTGCTAAATATCTTCAGATGCTCTCGAGAGATGGCTGGCAATGTGGCTGGCATTTCGTGTGCCGCTGACTTCTCAGCTCAACATGCTGAAACGCTAACCAGGCTTGTCACTTTCCATCCACAGCATCTGGCAGCACTGTGGCTGTTAGACACCTTGCTGAGCCCAGCCCCGGCAGGCAGCGTGGGGCTAGCAAGCTCTCCAGGACCCTTGCAGTGCGTAAACCGCAACCCTGCAATAATCAAGGCAATTGGAGCAAGCTTAGCCAACAGGGGAGATAATAAAAGCCATCACTTCTATGAATAAAAATAGATTTTTCATCAGGGACCTCAATTTTGAATTTTATTTTTGTCAGGATCAGGAGGGGAAGAAGCATCCCTGCCCTTTGGAGACCTTATAATTTGTAAGCCGTGTTTATAAAAATCAGCGATTTCCCTTTAAGTCGGCTCCTGTGTCTTCATATTGGCTTCCCTGATTAGTCACATAATGAGGATATTTCTAATACAAATGTATCAGGGGAGAAGGGAGCCAAGCAGCGCTTGATCAGAAGAAAATCTGTATCCCCCCCCAGATGCTAATTAGTCATGGAGACACAGGCGTGGGGGGCGGGGGCCAGGCGAGCTCTTATTTTAGCAAACCCGAAAGGGTTTGTGCCCTCACAGTTCCTTGTGCAAGGCTGGAGAACCCTGCCAAGGTAGGGAGAGGCTTGACATCTCCCTCAGCTTTTGCATCCCCACCCCTCAGACACGTTTGCCGTGGGGCTGCTGCTCCTGCTGCTGTTCACGGGGTTATTTCTGACACCAGCTTGGCTAAACAGAAACTCTCTCCTTATAAATATGGAAATCTGATGTCTGAGCTCTCCATCTCTTGGGGCACGTTGAGAGCGTTGTGCTAAAGAGAAAAGGGCTGCTGAGCACTCGGCTGGGTGGCTTTGTTTTCTCTGCTTGTGGAGAGAAAATGGCAGGGAACACTGGGATCCACCTTTCCCGGATGGGCAAGTGACCTCTCAATGCTGTGCTCACAGCAATGTGCTGAATAGCTTCAACTGGTGGCCACGCTGAGCATGGCAAGCTGAGGGCAAGAGCATTCCTGCCTGCCGGGTGGGGCCCTCTCAAAGCCATCAGTGTTTCCTACCATGCTGCTGGCTGAACCCATCAGCCTGGGTTGTGGGGTCAGGAGGCAGGACTGCTCCGTCCAAGATAAGCTGATGTCTACCACTGGGGTCCCCACCCATCTGCAGTGCAACAGATATGCTTGGTGCATGAGCCTTGGGCAACTGTTGTGTTGGAAGAGTCTATGTTTTACAATTTGTTAAAGAGCTTTGAATGCCACTGGGCCACTGGGCATCCATTTTACTCCTGAGAAATCTTGAGACTTCCATCCCAGAGTGTTGAGTACCCACAGTGCTTCTAAGGGCTTTGTTTGGATCCCACTTACAGCCTGTCTCCTTTCCTCAGTTTTCTCAGCATCCTTTCTTCCAGAGGAGAGAGGTAGCTTTGATCTTGGACAAATGCACTGGTATTTGCTTTTCTGTCAATATCTTGACTGCATTTTTCACGTGGCACTCCTTGATCTTCAACTTCCCTAGAGAACAGTTTGCTGGGTCCTTGAGATTTCTATGCTGTTGACTTTTAACTCTTTCCTCAGCCAGTTTTGGCTGACTACCTAAAGGGATATGCAGTGATTCCTTACTGAAAACACTTGCAAGATCCATCCATGCCCTTGGCTGTGAGTGCAGGCTGAGTGAAGTGCAGGTGTACAAGCTCAGCTTGTGGAGCCAGCAAACACTCTGCCCAGGATGCCTTGGGCTGAAGGGAGTAGACCTGGCAAACGTGAAGTAGGTGCGCGATGGAGAGATCAACATATCCTGGGGTTTCAACATGAATCCAGAGGCTGAAATAATGTTCACCAGTCTGCACACATCTCAGTTTCATTCCAGAAACATCTGACATCAAACTGACATTTGGCAGATGACATTGTCCATTGCATGGGTCTTGAGACCTCAGTCGGAGCGTGCAGAGCTGGACACCCCTACCCTCTGTGAGAAGGGGGATATACTAGATGCTGGAGAAAGGCAGGGTGAAAAATTATTCGTGGGGAGGGAGTGAACAAGAGAAGCAATCATAGAGCTCAGAAAAGGATCTGAGGGATTGGATTAAAGGTGCCAGTGCTATTCCACGAGGAAAAAGCAAGACCCCATTCATCTTACCCGTATAGGAGTTGAACATGTCAAACCACCCGCCTTTCTTTAAAAAAACAGGGTCCTAACTGCCAACTGGAAAAGAGCGAGTGGCCCCAAAGGTATGCTGGTATTAGCTGTGACATTGAACCACGGATTGGAGCCCTGGGTCTGTTGAAAGGTACGGATGTGGAGCTGTCACAGCTTTTCCTGCTATTGTTCTTCTAGCCAGAGGCTCTGGAGGCTTAGTAACGCCGTGTTTTCCATGCTGGATCTGTAGCCCATGGCTTATGAGAGCGATTATCTGATCTCCAGGACAGGAGGCAACTTACATCACTGGAACTGGACTCTCCTACTGTCATTTGTATTGTGTCAGGATGTTTTTGTCAGAATATATCATTTCCTCAGTATCTGCCAGAGCCATCCAACATTTTTAGTGTTTCCCTCAGGCAAACTTTGATCTTGTCATTGTCCTACAGCTGGAAGAGCTGTGCTGTGGGCAGAGGGGATCTGTAAAACATTCTATATATGTCCACGACCACAGCATTTCAGCAGCGACGGCAGCACTTGTCCTGCACTTTCTCAGCCACTTTCTCTGGGTGTTGGGGTTGTCCATGGGAAGGAACCACAGCTCCTCTCTGCGACGTGTGAGAGTCTTTGGGCATCTCCATTTCAAATGGAAAACTCAATTCTCTCTTTGAAAATAGGCTTATCCTCCCGGTGAGGCTCCTTTAAAGCCTTGAAGGAGTAAAAATGGGACACAGCTTTGAAAGAAGCTCTGAACCCTAACTAATGATCAGGTCATTACAGGATCCTGCCCTGATCCTTTTTGGGCAACACTAGGGCAGTGCAGAGCACTGCAATTTTCTATAGGATTCGGCTACAAACATGCAGCCAATAGCCCAAGCTGCTGTTCCTGCCTATGTCCTCCAAACACACTATGACCTTGGTTCTGAGAGGTTCCTCCATTTCTAATCATTTGGAGGCTATCCTCCCTCACGGGTCAAGGTTTAAAGAGCAATTATACAGTTGTTTGGGGGGTTTTTGAGATGCCCAGAAACCAGTTGCCATACAGACCCTTACAGTAGCTACCAAGGCATTTGTGATGCTTTAATGCCTTAAATATTCCTGTGTCTCATGTTGCACCTCAGAGCTGTGGCTGAATAAATCAGAGGTGCAAAAGGAAAGGTGTAATGCCCTCATGTATATACCCTCTACAAGGAGGGAAGTGTTTGGGTATCGAAGCATCCTGAAAACATGCCTCAGTTAATAGCTGGTTTTAAATAGTTATTACATGCCAGACACTTCTGAAGTGCTGCAGGCAGTGGGGAGTGCAGTGTGGCACTGCTCTAATTTGCAATGTTAATGATCCAATATAAGTCATGTAGAGTTAGCACGAGATACCAAACCAATAAACGCATGTGATAATAGCGATGGCTGGTGCGCGTGAGAAGGGCCTGGAGGGAAATACCGTGTTAAATATACTCTGTCATGATTGAAAGGGAATGACTGGGGGCTGCTTGTGCTGCCGGTTTCTTGGAGGGAAATCTAACAGAAATCATGTAATTACTCCCATTTTTCTTCCTTGTCCCTCAGTTGCTTACCCAAAGTATTTGGTCTGCTTACTGAATTGGTGCTTTCTCTGTCACTGTAGACTCCCAGCATTAGTCATACATCATCATCATCTAAAAAAAGAGACTTTTCTTCCCTGTGCTGCAAGTGTCGTTTCTGATTAGGAAAACAGACCTCCGAGATGTCTTGTTCCCTCTCCACAGCTTACACCTTTCAGCTTGCTGCGTTTTTTGTTCAGCTTGAGTGTGGCAGTGGGGCAGTCCCGTGGTGTCCGGGGCTCCGAGGCAGCGTTTCAGCCCAGGCACTGTGGCACACACCGGACAGACCGGCACGTCCCTTCTGCTCCCCTCCCCCCCGTCTCCCCTCCCCCTTTTTNTACCCCAGCTCAACACAGTGAGAAGTTGTTTCAGTGACGTTCTGGTTCAGTTTAATTAATACGACTTGGGGTGTTAATCATGCAGCAGTATTAACACTGCTGGCTTTTCAAGTGCTGGGGGAAAAAAAAAATGGCTTCAAATACCGGTTTGTCTTATAATTATAAATGAATTAGGTTCAAAATATGTGTCTTGTGGTGGATATTGCAGGCCTGATTTGTTACTGTTGAATAAGATCTGTTCAGCAGTTGCTCAGCAAAGAAAAACAGGGATGTTGTAAGGGGTGTATTGGCAGCGCCAGAAGAAAGCCAATAAACAGTTGTTGTTTATTGCTTTGTTGAAACTGAATCAGTAGCTATCAGGATGTGTTTCAGCGCGTCAGTTGCCGTGTCACCAAAATGCCATTTATTTTCACTTCGGGATGGGGTGGTGATGCTGAGATGAGCAGTTAGTGCTCTGGATCCAGCAGCGTTGCACGTGTTGATGAAAAGAGACAGCCACGTCTTCCAGATGCTTCTGATCTCATCACTGTGTGGTTTTGGAGTTCCTTCAACGTGTGACACTTAGAAAAAAGGTGGTTTTCTTCATCTCACCTAGAGGATGTGCAGAACAGCTATGGTCCTTGGCGGTGGGTTTGGAGAACCTCTCATTCCCAGGATAAACTGGTATTCTACCTGAGTCTGGTTTAGAAGCAGGCTCCTCCCCTCATAAGACAGACCTGTCTTCTCACCAGGCACCAAATCTGGATCAGGCTGCCCCAAAACCAGACCAGCTCTTGACTTTCTGTGTGACAAATCAGTTTCTAACTCAGGCTTGCCACAGCAGTTCTGCAACTTTATCAGGCAACAGCTCCTTAGCCTTACCTTTACATTTTTCTCTGATGTTTCCTTGCAATTCTGCTCAAATTTAAGGTAATCGATTCTTACGCTAGTGATGAGAAAGATGAAAAAAAACCTACTCCCTTTTTCTCTGTGGCAACCTGTTCAGTATCTGGAGACAGCTATTGTATTGCTTCGTCATCGTCGTCTTTCTTCTCTGAGCAACCCCATTCTTCCAGTGTTCCTGGATGGCTGTAGCTTCTAGCTTTTATCTGTAGAACTGCTGAGGGGATTACATCTTCCTTGAAATAATGGGCTCCAAAACCGTATGTTTAAGCTGAAGCCTGAGGGATGTGGAGGAGAGGATGAGAGTCTTTTGTGAGGTTTGCAGGTTCTGTTCCTGCCATACATCCCCCAGTGACACTTTCCTTTCTCTTGCTGAACATGCTGTTACTGACCATTGTTCATCTATGTGGTGGATTCATCTTGATCCACTATAAAACTCACAGCCTTTGAGCCTCTCCTTTTATGCCGTTTCTCACATAGACACAGACCGTGTACATCTTGGTTCCCAGCAGGGTTTGGTTTTTTAAGCACTTTATTTTCATAGATATCTCATGGCTATATTGCAGCGGTACCTAGAGGCTGCAGAGGTCAGTTGTCCAAAACACGGCGAGAGGGTGCTTTTGCACACCCACCCTGGCACATCGGAGTAGCCTCCCCAGAAGCCTGCTGCCTACTGCAGTACAGGATTTCTCAGGATAACCAACTGTGGTACAGCTTGAGGCAGAGTGAATGTGCAAGCAGCATAGGATTTTCTGTTCCCAGGGCAGAGAGACTGAAGGCATAAATATTTATCAGCAAGCAGGAGCAATGTTCTGGCCAGAGAGCTTGGGGTGACAACACAGGAACGGTAGAAACTTCTCGGTGACCCAAATGTACCTCCTGTATTTGGGGTGCATGTGGTTTCTCACTTGTTTTTCTGGTAAGAACATCTCCCAGATTTTCCAGGTGCAATGTTCAACGTGGAGAAAAAGCAAAACACTGGGGCTTGTCCCTTCTTCTTGGGCTTTGTTTGCAGTGTGTCATCCACATGGGCAGCTTCAGAAAGCGGGGGTCTGCTGAACTGTTCACGCTGGCTGTGGGCTGTCACGCGTATGTGGGTACCAAGACTTTCAGCATCCTGAAGCTGGGTAGAAGACAACAAGCACATCATCAGCTAGTATGGGAGAGAGACAAAAGGAACTGGATGATAATTCTGAGAAGTCAGCTCATACTGATTCAGCTGATGATCATATAATTGTCTCAGTTGGAAGGGACCTTTAAGATCATTTAGTCCAACCATCAACATAACTGATAAAATAACGTCATTAAACCGTTGTTACTAAGCATTATGTCAACCCATCTTCTAAATACCTCCAGGGATGGTGCCTCAACCACTTCCCTGGGCAGCCCGTTCTGATGCTTAATGACCCTTTCAGTATAAAAATTTTTCCTTATAACCAATCTGAACCTCCCCTGCCTCAACTTGAGGCCATTTCCTCTTGTCCTATCGCCTGTGACTTGGGAGAAGAGACTGACCCCCATGTCTCTACACCCTACCTTCAGGTAGTTGTAGAAAGCGAGAAGGTCTCACCTCAGCCTTCTTTTCTCCAGGCTGAACAACCCCAGCTCCCTCAGCCTCTCCTCATAAGGCTTACTCTCCAGACCCCTCACCAGTCTTGCTGCTCTGCTCTGGACCTGTTCCAGCACCTCAGTTTTTGTTGTTTTTTTGTGGTAAGTGGCCCAAAACTGGACACCGTACTCAAGGTGGGTCCTCACCAGTGCTGAGTACAGGAGGAGATGATGATGATGACACCAAAGCCTTTGAACTGTGAAGCAGTGAGTAAAACCCTGTATGTTGTGTGTTGCCTTGAGATTAGAGGGTAAAGGCCCTTCTGCTTTTATCCAAAGACCAGAGGTGCTTTAATAATGGTAGAATTTCCTGTAGGCAGCAAAGTGGAGAACATTTTCTTAGGACTGTAAACAGAACTGATTTTTAGGATTGGGCAGATAGAGACATATCAATTTCCAGCTACATGTTTTTAAGGGGCAGCTGATGGCCACAGAGACTACCTGTGCCCATCGCCTTCCACATGCACTGGCGTCCTGGAGGGTTTGCAGGGTGAAAAACAGGGGCTTGCTAGGCTTGCAAAATGTCAGAAGTCTTGACTGTGAAGGAAAGCAAAGGAAGCCGTGTTTTCCAAGATGCTGTAAGGGTGTGTTTGTTCCCAGCAGTCAGCTCAGGGTGTAACTGCATAGTTTGCTGGCAGTTTGGGTCTATTCCACCCCATAGTCAGTGTGGGTTACTGGGAGATGTAGACAGTAACAATGAAAAGGCTGTTGATCAGGTGTATTATGTTAGATATTGTGTTTCTTGCCAAGTGCTACAGAAAGGAAAGGGGGGAGGGATTTTTTGTTTTAAATAAAAAGAGAAAGAATAAAACCCTTGCTCTGCATGCCGTCTTCCTTAACCACCTGATTTCAGTTTGAAGTGGTTTCAGCTTCTCCCTCTGCCCCTTGCATTCGGATTCACAGCACTCCTGCTCCATGAGGGTTCAGTGGAAATNTGAGCCTGTAGAAAAAAACAAACCAGCAAAGAACTGCCCTCCCATTTGAATGCTGTGGCTGTGGTTGCCCAATTAAGCTGCGAGCACATGGGAAGAAAACTTTGATTAAACTCTGGCCCCAGCCAAATGTTCATGCAGTGGCCTGATTGAATGTATTTTTCCCTTAGGAATAAAAACGTAAGGAAGCCTCAGGAACAAAAAAGTCCCTTAAATGTGTTAAATTCCCAGAGCCATTTAGAGCCCCTGCAGCCACATCTTGGCACTTGGCTTTTGATTGGGAGTGTTGTGTTCTCCTCAGTGAGCAGAGAGAAATCACATCATCTGGCCTGGGATGTGTCATACCCCAGTAGCTGAGATTTTGATGATGGGGTCAGAGCTGAATGTACAGGCTTAGGGAGGATGGTAAAAAGGGACAGAATTTCCAAGTGAATTCCAATAGTGAAAGCCCGTGGTGAGTCCCAGTGTGCTCATAGGCATTCACAAGCAAAAGGCTAATTAGTCAAGTCAATGTTTCTCTGGGTGGTTGAGCTATAGAGAGAGAAAGGCATCCGTTCAGTATGCACAGAAGCAAAGTGTGTCCGTGCAAAGAGGCAGCTCCAGCTGAGCTGCCGTGGGAATGCTGCTGTTGTTGTGGTTGTTATGGAGTTCTGTGTGCTGCTGCAGAATGTATACGGATCGATGGATGGGAAATACGACAGTGCTTTGGCACTCCTGGCCAGGGATGGATACCCACTGGCACACAGGATGCTGTCTCTGGCCCAGCTCGGTTTCCTTTCAGAACCATTTTACTCTCTGAAGGGAGCAGGGGTCAGGCCTTGTGCACGCAGCAGTGGTCACCCAGACTGTGCTGGTGCTTGGTAATCCCTCCAGGCAAGTCATGGGTCTGTTGTGCAGCCATAATTCGGGTCTGCTGTAGAGATGCCATGCTGCTGTTGTGGAAAAGTGTTGTTCCAAATCTTGGAGATTAATTCCTGGTGTGGGCTGCCACTGTTACAGGCTCTGCTGCTGTGTCCGTCATCATTCTCACCTCCAGTCTCAGAGGCCGAGGTACAGCCTCCACCAGTTGCCAGCCCAGCTCTGTACTCAGTGGGGAGAGGGAGACACATCTCCAGGGATGCATTCATCCTCTTTAAAGATGAGTGTCTAAAATAGTTTGGAATTAATCGCTCTTTGAAAATTATCTTCGTTTTCTTTGGAGGCCTAGGAGGCTTCTTCTATTTCTTTGGTCTAGAGCCCGGCTTTGAGACTGCTCCAGTTGAGTCCTCTGGTCCAGGACCAGAGTTGGAATCTTCAAAGGCACCTCTGAACATTTCTTCTCTCCCTCTGTTCATGCAAATGGATGTTTAATGTCACTGGCAGGTTACCTACAAGGAAAAGCTACTGTCAGTACATCAGCTTCCAAGAAAAGTAAGGGCTGGTTTTGATTTAAAACATTTAAGCATAATTTTAACAGTGTCACCCTGAGCTAGTGCAGATGGCCAGGCCTTTCCTTTGTCATGTGAACTTGTGACTGTGAGCTCACATGCCTCTGTGCTGGACTGCACCAGCGCAGGAGTCAGTATGTGGCCATCACACCATGTCCTTTACCGTAATATGTCTACTCCCATTCCTTCCTGCAGCCAGCACCCAGGAGATCCATGGACTTGTTTGTGTTCAGTAGCACTAGGAAGCATCCAGCTCTTGGAGTAATGCCACTTAAAATCAAGTGTATCCTATCTGTTGCCAGACTGCCAGAGAAAAGATTTTCATCCAGGAAGCTTGGACTCAGGTGGTGCTATTTACAACCTTACCCATTCCCACTTGGAGAGGTTCTGGCATGTCTATGAGACAGCCATGTCCTTTGCATGATCTGTCCATTCCCATAAATGTCCTTTCCCCCAGTCTGAATTCTGGTGTAGGCCCTTCAGCTGGGTGTGTTGGAAACCAATCCCATGTTAGAAGGATACTACAAGAACTGGTCTTCAGCTGAGATCATAGAATAAATTCTGACACAGAAAGTAAGGATGGCTATTTCAGGTCAGATTAAAGGTCTCACCTGCCCTTGTGCTGTGTCCCCAAGAGGACAAGGACAGGGTGAGCCCAGAATGATGCCTCCATGATACCTCCCATCCAGCAATCTGTGCCTGGGGGCAGCCTGAGACAGAAGCACTGCTTTTGAATTCGATGGATATTCCTTCCATGCATTTTTGTCACGCTTTCCCGAGCCCCTTTAGGCATCTGCAGCAGCACATCATTGTAATTAGCAACAGAATGAGAGGGAATGGCTGCAAGCTGCAGCAGGGTAGGGTTAGGCTGGTCATTAGGAAAGAATTCTTCCCAGAAAGAGTGGTCAGGCACTGGAATGGGCTGCCCAGGGAGGTGGTGGAGTTGCCATCCCTGAATGTGTTTCAGAGTCCTTTAAATGTGGTGTTGGAGGATTTGGTGTAGGAGAGAACTTTGTAGAGTAGGGCTGATGGTTGGACTTGATGATCCCAAGGGTCTCTTCCAACCAAAATGATTTATGATTCTATGATCATCTGCTGCAGAGTTTGGTTCCAGCTGCTGTGTGTTATCTGCCACTCGATATCTCATGCTTGTAGAAAATAAGGGCTAGTTAACCCCTATTCTCCTTCTCACCCCACTCAGGGTTATTTAGTCATCTCCCAAAGCCCCCATCCATTGTACCTCCCTCACTGAGGAGCCCTGGTTTGTCTAGATGGTCATCTGATGTAACCTGTCATCTGAGAGCTCTTCCCTGAGTGACAGCAGCTAGCTACAGCTCATCATTTTAATTTATAAAATTGGGGTTGTTTTTTCTTATGTGCACCACTTTTAGCTTGATTTCATTTCAACAGCTGCATATTTGCCATTCAACTGCTGTATTTTGTCATCTAGTGTGGTTATTACGTTAGCATTTTTAACCTAAAATTATTTGTGGTTCATCACTTATGCCTGTGTTCTCCTGCAGTCTGGCTTGTTTGTTTGCAACCTGCTCTAAGCTTTATAACCAGTCATGAGACTGCTGCATCAGAGGAAAAGTGCAGCAGTGACTGCATTAGAGTAAAGCAGAAGAAATTGCATATGGTTCAGCATTATCTATTTGATGTCATGGAATGTGAAGTCTTGTAAGCACCATCCATTTTAAGCACTGTCAAAATCTACTGGGTTGTGCAAAGGAGCAGAATTTTAACAAAGCATTAATAACCCTACGTATGTTATTTGACCAGTTTCTATGAAGACAGAGCCTAGTTCAAGAATTCACATTTTATCTCATAAACACAGCATATTAAAAAAGAGCAGAAGGAAAGCAGGCCCTGGGGAGGAAGGACAGTGGCTCACCAAGTGAGTTTTTATACTCAGAACAAAGAGCAAGGCTACCTGGATTTGAAACTCACTGACCCCACCTGGCACACAATTGGCAGTGCCAAACGGTGGGGTTGCATTTTTGCAAGAAATGGTGTACAAAATACAGACACCAGGAGCTGAGATGAGCAATATCAATTCATAGCTTCACTGGTTTGGAATGGTTTTTCTCATAATTAGTTTCTGACACTCTGTTTCCTTTCTTACAAAGTCATCACATTGGACCTAATATTAGGTGTTTATATTCTCTCTGCACTTCTACCCAATATAAATCCAAATTTACGTACACATGTGTGTATAGATACGTGCATGTTCATTTTAGTTTCTAACTTCTTGGTGGGAAGAAGTGAATATGTTTGAAAACTGATTTTAATTTCACTGTGGTGCCAAGCAGAGGTAGTTTCAGCAGGTTTGAAGTTTGCTGTGAAAGGACTTTAAATGTTTTTGTCAGTGGTAGAACCTCCTAAATTGGTAGTTAGTCCCTCTCTGAATCCTTTGATGTGCTGTACCATACAGCTTCACACTACCTGGATTAGGTTGTCTGCAAGCAGGCATGGATAGAGCAGATAGAGTCTTTGAGGACTTTTGTTCTGGGGGGATTTCAGCAACAGTGAAAGGTGCATTGCTGACAAATACTGAAATTAAATCTTTCCAATTAGCCACAAAGTAAATCCA
>VZTM01007217.1:80365-109453 GCA_013400555.1 Jacana jacana | reverse complement strand
ATAAAGGCTGAGGAGTGCCGTACAGAAAAAAAACATGAAACTGGAATGATAGAAATGGGGAAAATAGGAGAAACTCAGTCTGCTGTAGACTGCCATTTACTGTAGGTGGCTAAGGAAGAGGAAGCCTGTTCTATTAGTTGATTGCAAGGTAACTATTAAAATGGAAATTTTAATGATACGTGAAAACACACCATAGGCACAGTTCCGCAGAGCTGACCAGCTTTTTTACAAGGAACAGATACAGCGTAATGATTAGACTTTCTGCCAGAACTTCTGCTTTCCTGCACAGGGAAATTTTTATTTCATTAGGCACTGCTGAAGGCTGCTATCCATCAGTAAAGAGGCAGAGAGAGGTATTGGAAGAGTCTGTGCAGAAGGCAAAGGTACACCATTGCTAGGACCTCCTTTCTAGCTAGTGCTCCTGCCCAGTGGATACTCAGTGCTGACCACAATGTGCTTATGAAGGTGATAGTGGGCGAAACCTACCTGCTTAAGAGGAATTGTCTTGCAAGGCTGACAAGCACCTTCCTGCCTTGTCTTCAGAGAGAAGTCTGCTCAAACACCTCTCGCTGCTTGTGGAAACAACATGCCTCTTTAATTAGGTGAGCACATATCTAGTGGTACTTGCATTGACTGTCCACTCTTAGCCATACCCAGGTGAGCACTAGGTTACATGGGGCAAAAGGAGACATTAAACAGTATTGTCTGTAGCCAGCATGACACATGCCTTTAATCCACGTCAGCTCCCACTCCTGTTATTATTGAAACCTGTCCAGCCTATACAATTTTAATTGTAAAGTTTTGTGAGTTCAATAGCTCTCATCTTCCAACTCTGGCCCCTGTTCCTCCAACTAGATTGTTTTTTCTTTTTCTCTCCTGCAATAAACTTGTCAAGATTTTGATTGGGTTTTTAATCTCTTTAAGGCTGTACAAAGTTAAGGTAGTACATAAATGTTTGATAGCTTAACTGCTAGGGCCATTGTTGGGGATGGTAGCAACTAGGGTTTTAATCCTATTGCTGTTTTTCCATATGGATAGTGGCATTTTTCACTGTTAAATCAAAATCAATTGTTCAAATGTCAAATGCTCTGATGGAAGGTTGATAAATGTCATTTTTTCACTCTGTGAAGATTCATATGTAAATCTGTCATATGTTTTCGCTGGAAGCTTGCTTCAAGTGAGCTCAATTAAATACCAACCCAGCATGAATACAGCTTTTGCTTCCAGAGGCCGCAGTGATTGAAGCGTGACCGACAGAGTGTGCTGGGCTGCACGCGCTGAACACAGATTTATCCTGCTGCTTCAATGGTCTTTTCCTTCCTTGTGTCTCTCCCTCTGAATAAATAGATTTGGCCACGTGTTTCCTAGGGAAGGGGTCATTTAGCTACAGGTAAAACTTTCCAGGTGGCTTGTATATCTAGTGACTTCCTAAAGGTTAGACCTGGCTTATAAGTGAAACAGTAAGACATTAGGCTTGCTGCTGGGGCCACATCAAAAAAAAAGAGGAGAACCTCACACCAAGGGGAAATAGCATCTCCCAGTTCATGTAGTTCATCATCATAAACCCTTATTGATATTATATCCATATTAATTAGGTATTTCTTGCTTTTCTAACATACCACTTTGTCTTTTTGTCAGGAACTGCAAGGCTCAGCCGTGCTTCTCTATTTCTTTCCAATCACTTGATAAGGAGGCTCCTGGCAGCACTGAGGAGGGGGCTGGGTGTACATTAGTGCTTAGGAGATGTCTCCAGCACATCCTTATTAGGCGGCGTATCCAGATGGAGCACATACCACAAGCCTTTTGAAAGCAGAAGAGAGTTGTGATAAGGAGGGAGGGAGGAACAGAATAATCCCCAAGTGTAAATCTGAGGGGCTCTGTATCCACTAGAAGACAACGGGTCCTCATGGGATCCCCAGGAGACAAGATATTATTTTAATGAAGCTTATGCCATCTGTTTTTCTGGTTTGAATTTTTAATTTCCCTTCTCTGCGCTGAAATCCCCATCCAGACAGTCTGTCTGTCTTACCTAGCAGTCAGTGACGTTACAGTTCGTGTTAAAACAGAATTGGCAACGTGGCAATTGTTTGAGGTGCTGCAGAACGAGCTGCAGTGGTGACGAGGGGCTGCAGCAGTAGCATCTTCATCAGCACATCCACCTCACTGGGGGCTTGGCAGTAAATCTCCTGCCATCCCCCTCTGCAGATGAACAAATGAGAGAGAGGCAGAGACACTTAAAGCAGCCTTCATCCCCTTGAGATACCTGTCTCCTCCTCTACTTGGATTAGCTAGAGAATAAGGCAGTAAGGATTGCTCAGTGGGGTGCCTAAAACTGTGTGAAAAATGAGTGTCTAAGCTCGGCAAACTGGGTCCCACCTCAAGACTGGGTGAGCTACGTGCAGATGAGGTCTCCTGCTGTATCAGCAAGAGGAAGCCTAGTTCATGTTGATGTAGGCTTCAAAGTGTTTATGGGTTCTGTTTTAGGTTTTCTTTGCAAAGCTTCTTGTAAATAAGTGTCCTGAATTGAAAATGTAGTAGGTAATTTTCCGGCTTTACTAACTACTGTTTAGTTGTCTTCCCAGTTTAGATCTCATGCTGGTATTTATCTTAATACCAAAAAAGCACAAGGGCTGATACTAGTCAGCCGTGTAAAGAGAAGCAAGTGTCACGAAGTTGTCTTTGGTGTAAACTTGAGCTGTAGCTCAAGTATATAATCCACCAGCCAAGCCAGAAACTTTCTTTGCCTCAAGAGGAAAGCTGTTGTAACTCTAACAGAGCAGAGCTATTTCATTAATTAATAGGGTACTAACACTTTCATCATGCCAGCTGCATTGCAGTATGTTGCTTCTTTTCTCTGGGAGGCACAGTGCAGATAGCTCTTAGAGCAGGTCAGCCACAGCCCAGCCACTGCTGGGAAGGATATTTTGCCCCCTGGGAGCCTGGACCTACTGACAGAGCAAGCGTAAAAGTCTCTTGAGTCACCCCAGCCTGGCCTTTTGACTTTCTATGTGACAGGAAGGAGATGAGAGCAAGAGAACAGCCATAGAGGGGCTTGAGCAAAGCAGATGGCTCAGGGAGCGGTGAATGAAATCTTGGTAGAAAAAGTCATTATCTGACAAGTAACTTGGTCATCCTCCAAGGAGAGATCTCAGATAAGGCCACCAAGGCTCCTTGCCTGCTTCTGCTTCTTCCTGTATCAGTCCCGCCTCTCCATCTTGACACATATAAACAACTGAAGAATATACCTGGTGACAGCAGAGGAGTTCATGTCTCTCTTCCACAAAAAGATGAGGATTCTGCAGGGAGACACTAATTAGGTGTGCCCACTACCTACCCAGCACTGAATTATTTCACTTGTGCTATTGGATTAATTCTTACTTGTTAACAAACAAGATTCTCAAAAACCTCAAGCAAGTAACTGGGATGGTGTTCGCTTAGAGCAAGCAGTTCTGGTAGAGATAGAACAGCGACAGAAGGAAAAGGAAATGCAGCATGTTGTTCCCTGGTGTGCTTCACTTGGACAAAACTGAGTATCTAATTTATGACTGGGTCTCATCTTGGTGCAGACTGAAGTGAGCAGAGGAGATAATCCATCTGGGGACAAAGGCAAATTACACATCTGTGGTATTAACTCCTGCCTTCCAGCCTGCTGCTGTGCATTCATGGCAGATACTGGCTCGCTGTATGATCAAGGAGGAGGAGTACTGGGAAAGAGTCAGTCAGTGAGCTGAGAACTACAAAGCCCTCAGGGTTCAATATAACAACATCGGGGCATTTCTGGTTGAAACTTTACAGATGGTCTCTAATCCCAGTAGAGGACAGGCTGCCTTTATCTCCCCATGTGGCTCCTGAGACTGATCTTTCCATTGGTGTAGTTATTTAACCCCCTGTCCTAGCTCTGGGTGTGGGTTCAGAGCTTGTTTGAAAGCATCTCCATTGAAGAGCCACAAAGAGCACAGCGGAGCATTCTGCATCCCAGTGCAGTTCAGAACTGATGCCTCACTCAGAGATCCCCTTCCAGGGCTGCCCTTGCCACAGGCCAAGATGAGGAACTGGGGCTGGAAGATGCAGTCCCCAAGGGAGCAGGCAGCGGGCAGCCTCCTGCATAGCCTGAATTGCTCGGTAGCTGCCCTCATCCGTGGCTCCTCTCCTGCATCATCTCTTCCCAGTCTGCTTCACAGCTTGTGACTTCTAAGCTCTTCGTAGGGAAAACAGAATAACAAGGGGAGGTTGTAGTAGACCTGACAAATCAATACCATTAGTGTATCCTTTTGTCAGTACCTCAAGTACTGCACTATTCCCAGTTGCTGTTCTGTAACAAGGCGATTAATGCTAATTAGGTACAGCAGCTGTTGTTTCTGGGAAGAAGCTCTGTAGGTAAATTAGGGAAACACTTTATAAAAAAAGCTGTAACTCTTAAGCTAGGTCCCCAGGTTCCAGCTCTATTGACAAAACTGCAGATTTCCATATCCATAACTGTTTGTGTGGCGACCTCAAGTGACATCATTACCTTAAGTGCACAAAGCCGTTTTCCTCCCCTGGGAGCTCCCATTTCCTTGAACACAGTCTGTACTTTGCATGGGGGGATGAGTAATGTGGAACCCAGAGCGCAGCGGTGATCATACCACTGCCATTGATTTTCTTCATGAAGACAGAAGTGCAGCCTACCACTCGGAGGTCTCCTGGGGCTTGGGGGGAATTTATTTAAACATTATTTCATGTGTTATTACTCTTTCCATTTATAAGAGAAATTAGATACACGGATTTATTGTAGCATCCTTCCGGTAGGATATCTCCAGGCTCCTTTTGGAGGGCATGAGAGAGTGAGCAGCTGCATCCCATTAAGAGCAGTGGAGCTGTCTGCAGCCAGAGCAGCAAAGATGAGGGCAGGAAAACAGTTGTGACAGGCATTTTATTGCAGATTAGTTAGAGGAGAAATAGAAAGGCAGCAAGGAAGAGTTGCGTGAGACGCCGAGGCTGACACCGGCCGGGGTAAACAGCAAAGCCATTAAGAGAAAGTGGAACAGAGCAATTCACTGGAGTTCAGCAGAGAGCTCTGGGCAGGAGGGAGCGAGTAAGATGGAGGGAAGGGAAGTCCCAGTCAGCAAATCCCAGAAGCCAAGCATGAGCATGACGTGGCACCCAACAAGCCTAGTCTTTCTGTTGCTGCAATTGGATTGATTTGTTACACCACCCCACCAGGGCTCTGCCAGCTATTCCCAGTCCCCCACCACCATACATCCACCTCCCCCGTGACAAGTGACTGGGTACCCACACCCCTCGCAAGGCGATAGACACTCACCCACTCACATCTTATGCTGCATACACCACTCTTGGCTATCTTCAGATAAAAAGTCATGGAGGAGGAGTCTGTAAGGTAGCTGAGTCATTTTATTGGGTGTTTTCTGGCCATCCTTGAGACACTCTACATTTTTACACAACCCACAGGTCTGATAGTCTAAGAAAGAGAACTAGAAGAAATTCTTTACTGTGAGGCTGGTGAGACACTGGCTTAGGTTGGCCAGGGAAGTTGTGGATGCCCCATCCACAGTGTTCAAGGCCAGGCAGGATGGAACTTTGAGCAACCTGCTCCTAGTGGGAGTTGTCCCTGCCCATAGCAGGGGAGTTGGAACTTTGGGTGATCTTTAAGGTCTCTTCCAACTCTAACCATTCTATGATTCTATGAAAATAGAGTGGTTTCTCTGAAGGTGATTTACACATTGTTCCTGACATTAGAAAGACTACTGCCAGCTGAGTTGACAAGGCTGCCTGCTCAGATCTTGGCATCTTTGACAAAGTCAACATAGAAAAGGGCAATAGTACTGGTTTCCGATTTCTCAGAACCTCAGAACTCAGAAATGTGGGCTCCACCTGATCCTCTGCCCCACCACAAGGGAACTTTTCTCTAGTTCTGGATTACCCAGGTGTTGCTATTTTTGTAGTTCCTTCTGATGCCTCCATAGGTAGATGGACTCAAGAGAACCAAGTAGAGCCCAGTGTAATTAATGTAAACTGGCTCCAGAACAGACCACAGCATCTGTGGACAGTGTTGGGCAATGCATATTTTTTTTAATGTGTTTGATTTATTAATCATGAGCCTCAAACTGTACCTGATGGTTAATTGAATTTGTTCTGACTACTTGGTGATGGGGACTCCCCCTTTGCCTTCTCTGTGCTGCATCAGCTCTTAACTGGGAAAGGCTACTGACTGCTTATTGGGTGTTGGCGCTAAAATGCTCCATCATCAGATCAGGCTTTATTAAGTAGAAATAACACACACCTCTCAAAGGGATGGGATTTGGGCTGGTATAGGAAGTTCACTGCAATTCTTGTTTTTTACCTGCTATCCTTATGCAAAGCTTTTACGTTGCTTCTCTGAGATCTTAAAAGGACCCTTTGGTAACTCAGAGCTCAGAAGAATGCACAAACTTTGGCGTGCCACAGTAGGAGAGCGAAGTAGATGAAGATGTCACCAGTTGAAGCATGTCATGGAGTGATATGGGCCTATGCTGGGCACACGCAAGAGGCTGTTGCCTGGGTTGGCAGGGTTGTAGAAGCAGCTCTACTGCAGCTTCAGCTGTTCTCAGTGTCTCAGCTTAGGGTCAGAGATACCACCAAGCCCTTACACCAACCAACACTGTTAGTCTGTGGAGAAGTTTTAGGAATAGGAATTAAGCTGCAGTGCAGATGGTGGGACTAGTTGTGCAAGAGGCTTCTGGGTCTTGTGAATCCTGGTAGGACTAAGAGGGAGCTATACCTGTTCCCTGACAGTTGCTTCACCCCAGGCAGTAATAAAGCAGTGTCCTCTCCAGGAAAGACCACAGCCCACACCACTCACAGCCTCCTCTGCTCTGCTGTGTGCAAAAGTCCTTCTGATACCTCCTTCTTGTCTTTCAAAACTCAAGCTTTTGGCACAGCTCTTTTCTTGTTCTGCTTGGCAGTCATCCTCTATAAAGCAGGTCTCGCTGAAGGAAAATAAAGCTCTTTTTATAGATGCCACATATTTACCAATATAAGATTTTATTTAAGAAGTTGTAATGTCACAGCAGTAATTGGACAGCCTGATCCCATTTCTCTAGTTGTTAAACACAGCTATCGTTCCAAAAGCGTTAATTACTGCCTGAATCATGGCTGAGTAGCTCGTGCTGAGGATAGGCGTTTATTGCGTCGCTCATGGAAATGATGGTCTGGTACTGTGCAAAATAGCTGGAGCCCTCCTTTTGGAACTTCTTGCATGAGAAAAATGTGGAACTGTTCATCGGATTTTAAAACATTTGAGCATTCCCCAACCGCTTTCTAGATTAACCTATAGAAAAAGCACGCCCCATAGGCAGCATTGGCGTCCTTTCTCCAGGCCCAGCTACAAGGGTAACAAGTGCATTCCTGGCAGGTAGATCCAAGTCTTCACGTGTTTGTTCAAAGAATCATCTCCAGCTTCTCCTGTGAAGCCGTTGCAATCAGTTTGTCTCTGCCTCCATCCTTAGCTCAGTACAAGTAGTAGACTGCTCTTCTCTCCACTGTGCTTTGCAAACTGATCCTCTCCCAGGCTTCCTCCCACTTTTCTGTATCAGTGAAGTCATCCATCCTCACTTTTTAAAACATCACATTGCCTGAGCCATTGCCTCTCACTGACTCCTGCCTTCATCTTCATGTCCCTTCCACCTGTGAACTCTGCCCAAATCTTTTTCTTTCTTTCTCTCTTAACTCTGTGCCTTCTTTTTCCCTCTCTCACTGCTTACCTTGAGAAAAGCTTCAATTGATTCAGCCTAAGCCTCTGCACACAGGGAGCTGTTACAACTCTGTCTTATAGCACCACTGTTTATAGCACAATAAAATAAATCCTCTACAGGGCTTTAATGCAATTCGACTATAAACCTGAAACCATCTTGTTATGTTTGCTCTAACTTTGATTTTCTACCTTCTGCTCTAAATGCAAGACGATCCTCATTTTTTTCCAAACAGCCCACATACCTTCTTTTTTGTTCACCGCTGTAAATTTGGTACAGTAAGTCAGCAGGTGCTGATGCCTTTTGGAGGAATGATGCAGTTCTGTCTAGCTCAGTAGTCTGAACCTCATGAACTTAAAAGTGCTTTCTGCCATGAGTAAACGGTGAGCAGGCCATGAAAAGAAAGTTTAATCATAGACTTGCTGGCAGCCCCTTTGCTGCAACGCAGCTCCCAATTAACACCAGCCTCTCCGTGACAGAAAAGAGCCCCTCTCTGTCCCCCAGCACTACCCAGCCCAAAGTAAGAGCAGATTTAAAAAAAAAAAATAAAATAAAAAAGAAAGGTTTGCTCTGATTTAATTTAAATACCGGTTGTAGGACTAGGAACTTGAGAAAGGAGATCAGTAGTACAAGTGAGACAATTGTACTTTGTATAAGCTCATCTGGGAAACTGTGCTTGACATACTGAGTGGCACTGTGCTAAAAATATGTCTTGAACAGGGCTAGCTTATTTAAAATTTAATTATTTTAAATGATGCTGTCAGGCATGGATAGTTTGAGTCCAGAATGGAGGCTGCTCTTAAAATTAAAATTTTCAGGATTTGCTTAAAATTAAAAAAAAAAAAAAAACAAATCCCCAAAATAAAAAAACAAGTATCTTGGGCTTAAACTCTGTCATAAAACCTAGTGCTTTTTGTTTTGTTTTGTTTTGGGTTGGTGTTTTTTTTGTAAGTTCACTAGAAGACTGTGTAATTAGTTGTTGCAGAACTGCTCGCAAACTCACATCTAGTTTACAAGGTGGTTTTGGCTATAAAAAGTTTGGGAGGCTCAAGTCACAAAAGAGCTGTGCCTTTTTTAGCTACAGGCTTAAAGCCGGGACAGGGAGGACTCCAGTTCAATTCCTTTTTCTGCCTGAATCCTTTAACAGCCAGGCTGAAATTTGGCTTTATGCAGCCTCTGATCTGTGGGGCAGGGCACGAAGCAAAATGTGAATGCAAAACTTTGACATAGTTATTCCTGTGCAGGCAGTTGTTACGTTTTAGGTTCCTTCCCGCTGGCATACTTGTGTGCAGAAGAGCTGTGATATAACAGAGCCAAAAAATTTAGGTTTTGCTCTCCTATATTGAAAGGGGATGATCAGTAACTCAAGGAGGTGATCTTGACTCCTTTGTTGTTGATGGTTTTCTTTCTATCTGCGATTAAACATTGATGTGTACCCAAGGGTTTCCAGCTCCCTAGAAACCAGTGTCATGAGCACATTAGAAAAGGCTATGGCTGCTTTGGGTCTCGTTGACGAGGTGAACTGAAGCATCTCCAAGGGGTCCACAGCACATTCATCTGACCTAGAACCAGGCTGTAGTCTCCTCTGCTTCAGGGAAGGGCAGAGAGAGAAAGGGAAAACGGCAGGATGAAAGGGGTTAAAGACAGTGACAGCTCTCTGCATTTACCTGGAAATGGCCATTAGATAGGAGATGACCAGGATAATGTGGGGAGTTGTAAGAAGAGGGGAAAAGCTTGATGTGAAACTTCCCCAGTGCTAGTGAGGAATGATGTCATCATGCCTGAGTTGACAGTAAATTCCCTTTAGCAATTTATGAGTAGCAAAAATGAGTGGGTACTTCATTCCCAACCCGTTTCTTTTCTTGTCTTAATCACATTAAGAAAATCCTTTTTCACCAAGAGGACAGTCAAGCACTAGGAAACTTTTCCCAGGGAAGTAGTGTCGTCTCCGTCCTTGAAGGTTTTGAAAACGTGACTGAAGACAGCTCTGAGCAGCACAGTCTGATCCCATAGCTGAATGGGATCCTGCCTTGAGCAGGACGTTGGGCTAGAAAGTTCTTGAGGGCCCTTTCAACTTGAAGTACCTCGTGATCCTGTTCCTAGTTGGGACTCCAGTTTTTTTTTTAAGATATCATATACTTTCTACTCACTTCTGAAAAGGTCTATCTGAGTCGTAGCTAGTTATTCTCTTGGGTTCCCAGCACAGGCACAGCAGGGTTTGCAGAGGTAGACTTCGGTAACTCACTTACACTGGCACATGATGGTGCTCTACCATAAACGCTGGTATGGGCACTGGTAAACAAGAGAAACCCAATTGCTAATTGATTTTCACTCTGTTACAAATGGTCTTCTTTTTAAATTTTAATTATTGCTCTCTGTTTTTTCTCTTTAAGCCACTAAACCTCCTCGATTATACAGCGATTGAATTTAAGAACATATTCAAAGTAATCCTCTCCTTTGCTTGTATCTCTCACTGACTCCAGTGCAGAGACAGAGAAATGTGTTCTTTTACAGCTGTGTTTCCTGACTTGCATTTTATCTGTGGTTGTCAATGCTGAGTGATCTTTCAATACCAACAAGCAGCTAATTTCATGTACCCAGCTATGTCCTAGCGAAATAAGGGCTTTGACAGAGTGTAGCAGTGGAATATTACAAAGCAGAACCAAACTCAAGGTGGTTGTACATGTCTTCATGTGAGGGGCAGCGGAGGTGACATCAGCCAGCTGCTAAGGCAGCTGTACAGTAGCTCTGTTTCATTGAACACTTTGAGCTTTTCGTGGCATTGGTGACGTCTCAGCCAGCCACTGGGAAAGGCACTTAAATATTGCAGTGGCAGGCTTTTTCTGCTGTAATGTGGATTTTTAACAGGAACTTTGCAAGAAAAGGTCATGGCCCAGAGGCAGGCTGTCACCTGCTGAATGCCACCGACAGTTATACGTAAGAACAGAAGAAAAAAAAAGTGAATGAATCCTCCCATCCCATTTTTTTTTTCCCATTTTCATCCAATGCATTTTTTTCTGTAAGACGGGGAAATGGATTTTAAGCAGAGAAAGTTAAAATCTATCCTAGAGAATTAGTTTTACTACATGGATAGCGTGAAAAAGTCTGGTGTGATCTTATGAGGATTTCAGGGTGGGAGTGGAGGCAGTGAGCAGATGTTCAAGACTGTTACAGATGTGGAGGTTGCCTTGGGAGAAAATGAAAGCTGGTCTGGAGCAAACTGATGTGTTTTCCTATAGCCCAGAAGAAAACAATTCTCTTGCATGGTCTTGGAGTTTGGAACGAAGAGATGTTTAGGAAAGGCTGGTTGTTACGTATATAAAGTTTACAGAACAAACTAAAACTTCTCAAAGGCAGGGTACAACAAAAAAGCAACTTGTCAGACCTCGTTGACCAGCTCTGTAATGCAGGGGAAGAAACACAGAATTGTGGATAATTTAAGTAGAGGATATTTGAGGTTCTAAAAACGGAGATTCATGAGTACATTTCTTCCGGTCCTTCACCTGAACAAATTATTTACTCTGGCTTCCTGAGAACTCATCCTGTAGTTAGTGCTCAAGAGGACCCTTAGCAGTTGTTGACTAACAGGGCTGTTGAAGGGCTGAGTACTCGGCAGCGTGCTCTGTGGAGGCACGGCGTTCTGTCAGGTGGAAGGAAAGGGTAAGCACTGGCATGTTGTGACTTGTGAACAGACACCGCTGTAAAAAACTGTTCTTCAGGGCAGTTCTTCAAAGCATCTGGAGTTTGCTGCATATGGATGCTGGTGCCAGTCCAGCAGTGGGGAGGTCACCCACGTGACTTCAAGCGGTGGCCTTGGTCCTGTGAGATTTCCAGGGGGAGAGTGCCCCATGGGTACCGTCTGTCCAGGCAATGGCTTTTGCTTTGTTCCTTCACTTGGAGGCTTTTAGCTTCACTTGGAGACTGTCAAATGTACCCGGTAAACACGAACTCTCTGAGTGATGTCTTGCCAGGTTCCCATCACCTTGTACTGTCATCAGTACCTGTTGGTTAACCTTTCTGAGGTCTGTTACAGATGATCAGATTATGGAACCAGTGGTGAGTCCTAAATATGATTTTTCACAAGGTCAACCAAAGTAAGCAGAACGCATTTGACACTGCAAGTAAAGTAAGAAAATTGCATAGTCAGTGTCCCAGCCACCAAGGCCTTTCTGAAGAGCAAAGCCTGGTAGGTTTAACACCCAAATTTAACTCCATGTTACTGGAATTTACTGCTGCAAAGCACCCTTAACAGCACAGAAGCAGCAGAGGCATCTTGTTAGGGTTCTCGTTTATTCCAATTCACTGTCTTTAAACATCAATTTGATGCAATTCACGGAAGAAAGGACTTTCTGCCTCTGGTTTCCAATACCATACTGGTTTGGAAACCAGTGCTGGTTTCCAATCTCCAGAGGGATGTGGAAAAGGAATGGTGCACCATGCCTTTCCCACCCAACACTGCTCCAGAGGTGATGCCATCAGAGCTTCTCTGGCAGCTTTGTCACGTGGTCAGGAGAGGAGATACAGCTTGCTTTCCCTTATATTTTACTGGTCCCTGGAGACCTTGTGTGAAGAAACCTTGTTTCTGTCACTGGACTGAGCCAGTGTGACTTAAGGTACCCAGCAAACAGATGCGGTGGACAAAACAATGCCATCTTGAGCTGTTGTTCTGTCTCTCCTCATTTTTTATCCCAGTGAGCTCCAAGTCAGAAAGCCCTCCATCAGATGGCTCTGCAGGGTGATCAGGAAATGGTTGCTTCTCTCATTTCCCCAGTGCACACGCTGACCAAGGAGAGACTCTCTTGAGCTTAGCAGGTACCAGTGCCCCCAGATCTTGGCATAAGTGCTGTCCCCGGAAAGGACAAGGCTGTCACCCCGTAGGCATCCTCAGCATCTCAACTAGTGCTCTCCTGGAGAGAAGTTAAACTTCTCTATTCCCCAAGGCTTGGCATTGCTCTTCTGTTCCCTCAGAAGGGCAGCTGTTAGCAGCCACAAACGCCTGTTGAAATCATAGGGCATTTTCTGCCACCCTTTCTCTGTTCACAGCTTTTCCCTGTCCTTTTCGAGCACTGAGTGTGCCAGCAACAGTGAGGGAGAGAGACTTGTCAGGAAACCAGAGTGTTAAGGTTATTTTGGGGGGGGTCATGGCATAAACCAGGCTCTTTCCAGCATATTGTGTGTGTGAGAGAGATTCCAGGTTGGAGAGAGTTGTTGTGCATGTGTGTTATGTGTGTGTGCATACAGACACAGACACACACATCACGGCTTCTCCATCCTCCTTCAACTTCCTACTCCAGGTGAACCAGTACCTCACTCCTGCTCCCCGTTTCCAGCAAATGTCTCAGCTCATGCCTGCAGAGAGAGTTTCTGAAGTTGTCTCCAGGACAGATAATCCTGTCACCCTTATTTGCTGTCCCTGGGGTAATCTGAGATGCAGCATGACTTGAAGTTGCTTAGGCTTGTTATGGTGACAAATCATGAGGCAAAAAATGTGACGGTTGATACTACTAGCCTCTAGCCCTGCATGCAGTTGGTTGGCAATGAAAATCTGTGTTCTTTATTCAAAACACATTATAAACAGGAAAATTAGTTTCTTTACCAAAATGCACAGCATAAAGTAAAACGAAGCAAGCTTGTATCTCTGCAAAGGCTCTCTGGGATCCCACCGAGCCTTAAGATAACAACCCCCAGCTCTTCATGTCTTTTCCTCTAAATTAGAGTCTGTAGGGATTTGTTCCTTGGCACATCCTGCTGCCTGCTCCATCAGCAGATGCATGGTACCCAGGCAGCATCTCCCTGTTGCCATCTCCTCTACCCTTCGCCTCTGCTGGTCCACCTGGCTGAAGGGCAGGCAGGTCATTGCATATGAAGTCCTTTAAAAGGGATTGGAATTCACACACACTCTGGCAAAGGTTTTATCAGGGAAAAAAAGCTGATCCTCCTCACTCCACTTTTTCCATCATTAAATTTCACCCTGTTTTTTTCTTTGTGTTTATGTGCAGTGTCTACAAGTTGAAGCCTGTAGTAAATCTTATTTACTGAGAGATAATTCAAATTGAAGTTGGAACCGAGCAGAACTGTGCATCACTGAAACACCTACCATTCTGGCTGCCTGTACTCTTATGCATAGTCTGTTTTTCTGTCTTAATTTCCTCCGGCAAGGAATTACATGTCTTCTATACACACTCAATAGTCCCTTAGTGCTATTGCAATAAAGCCTTGCTTGACGAGAGCCTCAGGCTGTTTCTCTCCACTCTTTTTCTGCTCTTAACAACTCTTCTGTTCCTCTCATCTCACCTCCAGACTGGCAGCCAAGCAGGTAACTACACAACAGTAAGCCTTACGTTTGCACACAGGTGCTGATTTCAGCTCACAAATACGCGTATGCCAAGTGAAGCTGAACATACATGCACTGTGGCCCAACACAAACCCGAGGCAAGCACGCAAGGGGCTAGGAAATTATGATAAATCTTGTATTGCTTTCACTTGCCCCTGCCCTTTTCTCTTAGAAATGCTGTAGAAAATGCCTAGCTGATGGTCTTTCAATAAGGAAATCCAAGCTGGGATTTTTCCTCCCTTCAGTACATACATCTGGCCATCAGGGAGGGAGGTGAAAGACATCGGTCTGCCAGAATTTCTGCCTCACCGGGCCATTTAGGAGAGGGGGGTCAGATAGTCAGGGCTTGGCAGCTGCAGCATTGCCAGCAATCATTTAGTGCTACGGTGTTGAGAGCAGGCATCTGGGAGGCAGTGAGGAACCTCCCCTGCCTGCTCTTTTGGGGGAGGTGGGCTTATTTGCCAGTCAGTGGGATTCCATCGAGCCTTTAGCTGCAGCAAGGTGTGAGTCTTTCCAAGATTAGTAACGTGTGGAGGGAGACACGGGGTCTGGCATTCAGAGTCCAGGTTATACCTGCCTCCTCTTGGCCTAGACACCCTTTTACAGTCCCACCAAAAGCAGCGTTAACCTCACCCAGGCTAGCAGTGCTTTAGCACCCATCCTGTCTCCGGGGCTGCCTGGGGCTGGGCACTGAGCAGCGCTGGGCTGGCAGGTGCTGTAATCACAGCCCTGAGCAGGCACATCAGCGCCTGGAGCTTCTCCTAGCAAACCCCTTCTGAGCATCGCTGCCCCACACCCTGTCCTGGCAGAGGGTTCCAAAGATGAAAAATCAGCATTAACAGACTAAACTAGGTGTTATTGACATCAGAGTTCCATGTTAAGAAGTGTCAGCATTGTTACCTGCACGTTATTGGTATCTTCGGGGTGAGTGGGGCTCTCCCTGAATCCCTCTGAGCTCTCCCTGCCATGGGAACTGCCGCTCCTTGGCAGAGGTTCAGCTTGGCAGTGCTGAATTCCAGCTGTGGGGCTCTGCAGTTTGGGATGACATCTCTCATCCCCCAGCCCTGCTTCCCCGCATGCAGTACTCAAAGCAGCTGCAGCCACCAACCTTGTCTTTCTCCTTGTCTTTCAAGCCCCTTTCTCAGGGGTTTCAGCAAGGACATGAGTTTTCTCTGACCAGTGCTGTTTTCCTTCTGCCGTTTGAGGCATGGCTGTGTTTTGCCAACAGTCCTTTTGAGAGGTGGAAGGAAAAGGCAGCTGTCAAACCCTCAGCCCTGCACCGGGAAGGAGGAAGACATTAAGAATACCTGGCAAAGGCATCCTACCATCCTCTCTGCCATCCCCTACTGGCTGATGCTGACAGGGCAGCCCTACCTAAGGGAGACAGGGGATGCCTTGAGGACAGGAAAAAGTTTAGCTATTTATGTTGGCTTGGGATTAATCCCTGATCCCAGTTCTGATTTCTCTACCAAAGCAGGGTCTGGAGCTGGGGGAGGAAGGTGGCAGCATCTTTATTTTGAGGGTGCTAGAGCCCTTGAACAGACTGCTCAGGGGGGTGATGGGGTCTCCTTCTCTGGAGATATTCAAAATCCTCCTGGATGGGTTCCTGTCCAACCTGCTATGGGTGACCCTGCTTTGATAGGGTGCTTGAAGCAGATGATCTCCAAAGGTCTCTTCCAAGCCCTACAATTCTATGGTTCTGTGATTCTAACGCCAGTGCCAAGGGGAACGAAGAGATTGCAGCAGCCAGTGAGCCCCATCCTTCAGAGGATGCGTCAAAGGACAAAGCCAGAGAGGAAGCCATGAGTTTTCTCTAAACAATTTGTAAAGGGAAGGAGGAAAGGAGTTCCCATTCCTCCCTGGGGTGGGGCCACCCACCCAAATCCCGATGACAGCAGCATGGATATCACGGTGACAGGCAAGTCTCTTTGAAACGGTTCTGGTGAGGTCTGCAGCTGCCCCAGGTGAGCCCTGCCCGCCTGTCTCTGTGCTGTCTGGTGAGGCTTCAGAAGAGACAAGCAGGTCTGTCTGTCCCCAAGGGTCACCATGCCCCTGGTGATCTGGCAGCAGCCCCAGGTGCCACTTGAACAGCTTTGGCAGGTTCTTGAGCTGCAGGAGAGAGAAGCATCAGGGCTTGCCACACAACAAGGGCTTACGCAGAGATCCACGACCCTGCTCCAAGAGGAAACGTATTAAATTAGGGGCTGCTATCCCTCTGAAACAGAGTTCATGCCAACCTAATTAATGAAAGCTTAATCAGCAAATTGGTTAATCATAAAGTTATTTAATAACTAATTGGAGCTCTGAGGCTGTTTGTCAAATTCCCAGATAATGGCAGTCTCGCTAAGGGAGAGATCAGGTCAGTAATCCTGTTAAGGGAGCTGGTTTGTGGCTCGCTGGCTGAGCCACTGCGGATCCACATAGCTGGGACCAGGGCTGATAAATTGAATAGCAGGAAGAGGCACCCTGGGCTGTGCTTATCCTGTTCTCCCATAGAGATTTGTAGTAAACAGGCAGTTTGTCTGGTGAAACAATGCCTGAAAGTCCTCTTCTGAGGAGCAGGATCTTTGGAGGGCAACATCCTAAGTTAGTAGTACTCTTTCTTTCCTTTTTCCTGGGAGGAAAGCAGTAGGTATCATACTGCAGAGTAGGGATTTCTCAGAGCATGGTAGGGTGAGGAATATCCAGCCAGTTTGGCTAGGTAGAAAATCCGGAATTTTGTGGGGTTGTAGAAACCCAATTCAGCAGAGGACAAAAGAGAAATGGATCAAATATATGACATTTTGCTGCTAAATCAAGGCCAGAAAAATGGCTGGGACTGTCAACTGGAGTCTAGTCCTGGTAACAAGGAAAGTCCTTTTCAAGGAGGATACTGGAGTCAGCAAGCCAAGTCCCTTCCAAGCTCACGTGCTGCCTGTGGCATTAACACTTCTGTCTCTATTTGTTTTGGCTACTAGATGGGAACTCAACAATTCTTTCCAAGCTATGGTATCTGCCAGCCAGGGAAAGCTTTCCCAAAGACAACATACTAAAAGTAAATTAAATTTGCAGTTTATATAGGCTATAAAACACGTCCTCTCTGCCATAGGCCGATCATTTAGTGTGTGCTTTTGTCTCATGCAAGCATGGATGTTTGGCCTAAGTGTGCATGCAGTTCAAGCCTACTTATGCCGGGCTGTATTTGAGTGGCTTTTATACAAACAGGCAGTGTATGATGACATCCAGTGTAACCAAAGGCTGTGAATATTCAGCTAAGCCAGTCCTTTGACTTAAATCTGTGTTCAGTTGAGTAGAAATGATGAGGGGGCATTTTTTCCAGGTGAAATAGCTTAATTCCCTCTGTCCGTTTAAAATATGCTAAGGGATAGATGTGGCTCGGGTTTATGGATAGTGTTTTGTAGACTTCAGTTTATAAACTGAAACTTTTTAGCTAGGTTTGTCAGGATGCAAACACTCCTCAGATATCTGACTTGGTTATTCTGCCTGGCGGGAAAAGCGTTCTTTGAAAAGTGCATGAAAATACCAAATAAATTAAAGTAAATTTGGAAAAAAAATTCCAATCAAACTGAATGCTGTTCATGTATTCCACTTTTGACAGTGATAAATGAAATCTTTATCTGCAGTATTTTGCAGCCATTAGGAATAAAAATCTCAATCCTTAAAAATTAAGTGCAAAAGCACAGGCTGAATCTCAACGAGGTGCCCTTGTGAGCTGGGAGCTGCGACAATAGATGCCTTTGAAATGAATACAGAAGGATGTTCAAAGATTAAGAGGGAGGAGCTGCTGCCTGCTGCTCTGTAGTCATCACCTGTCTAAATAAAATGGTTGCAGAGGCAGCTCAGGCAGAGGACTGGGAGCCAGGAATCCCCATTCTCTGCTCTCATGATGGCACAGGTTTTACAGAATTAAATACTGAACAGCCTGGCTTTAAGGTAAACCAGTTAAATAGTTCCTCCCGGCAGTAAAATACAACTTATTGTTTTACAAAGATGATTAGCCATTATGTGGTCCCACAAGGAGGTAAAATGCTCTGTGTTCAAAATGCCAATTTCTTCCCTAAAGTGTACAGCAGTAAGGTTTTCTTTGCTGGATGGCTGTCTGCACTGGATGTCCTGCTCTCCCGCACGCCAAAGCCCAGCAGTGGATTTAAACAGAGAAGTCCTTCCTTCCTACATGTAATCATGTGAGGGTCAGACAAATGAGCTTTGGGGCTGGAATAGTGTGGCCAGGGACACACTGCTGGAACATAAAGCCACCTTTCGAGATGCCAGTCGTGTGAGTAGATAATAGCTTCAGTCTGGACCGGAGCAATCATTTACCTGTCCTCCCCTGTGCTAAAGAGCAGTGTGGCACTTCAGTTTGGTGTGTGTTTTCTGAAAAGAAATGCAAAAAGTGGCATCAGCCAGGCCATCAGGACCCCTCTGTATCTCGTGCTGGCAGTGCTTTAGGTGAGCATCACCCCAGCATGATGCACTGTCTGTTTGTTGTACCTGCAGGAGAAGTGAAGAGCTGCACCCTTCAATATGAGGTGCAGAAATCTTCTTTGTGCTCTCAGGTCATTTATGAGTTCTTTGTATTCTCAGGCCTTTTAGGGAGCTGAAGGGAGCTTAAAACCTCTCAAAGCCCATTGGTGTTTGTGCCACAGGGATGGAGCAACAGCCGGATCAATAAAACCTAAGGAAATGCAGCAACTTGGCTGCTTAAAACCTGGTCCAAAAGGGACCTCAGAAGACGGATTTATATACCTGCTCTTGCTCGACAGTTCAATTAGATGTAGTTCACACTCATGCCCAAGTTGGTACTTGGATGGCTTAGTTATCTGATCCTTGCTTATCTGAACAGCCTTTCCTGGAGCTGGATGAAACAATCCTGATTCAGACGGCCTGTCCTGAATAATCAACGCTGATGCCCAGCGCGTATCAGCTGGAAACCACATTGCCTGCATTCAGAGCAGGGGGGCTGGCTGCAGACAGATCCTTTTTGTTTCTGCTGCCCCCCTTTAGTAAAAGTGGCTTTTCTTTTGCCTTTCTTTGAGATGCAGGGAGGCACAGCCATCAGCTATGCTAATGCCACACTCACACTCTCCAAATCTCCCCAGGGAGCACAGCCCTCACCGGGATCAGCATGGCCCCGGCACACCGCTTTCTTATGCCTTCTTTTCTATGCAGCCTGCAGGCAAAGCCCCTATTGATGTTCGTACCCTGAAACCTCTCCAAAAAGTGACACAGTCCCCACTGACAAATACTCTCTGTCAGAGGTGGAAGGTGATGAAGGTTTCAGTGTTAGCTGCATGCTAATGTCCCCCAGCTAAATGATGCAAGCGGGCTGAAATCGGGGCTTGGGCTTGAAGTGGAAATTGCAGTCAGCACTTCGTGCTGCCTCCCTCCGTTTGCTCACGACTCTGTTCATCATTCAGTGGGATCTGAATAGACAGAATAATTTTATTTACTGTGCAATTTAAATTCTCAGCTTGCGGAGGTAGAATTCATCAGGGAATCGCTGCAGCCCTCAGCCTTTGGAACAGTTGGCTGACTGTGGGGGACAGAGAGGCTGATACCTCCAAAAATCCCAAAACAACCCCAATTATATAAATTAAAATGATGAGCTGTAGCTACCCGCTGTCACTCAGGGAAGAGCTCTCAGATGACAGGTTCCATCAGATGACCATCTAGACAAACCAGGGCTCCTCAGTGAGGGAGGTACAATGGATGGGGGCTTTGGNATTGCCCGTGAGAAGAGACCAGCACCAACCTCTCTACAGTGCCCTTTCAAGTAGTCGTGGAGGGTGATGAGGTCTCCCCTCAGCCTCCTCTTCTGCAAACTAAACAGTCCCATCTTCCTCAATTGCTCCTCATAAGATTTATGCCCCAGGCTCTTCACTAGTTTTATTGCCCTCCTCTGCACTCACTCCAGCACCTCCAGATCTCTCTTGTGCTGAGGTGTCCAGAACTGGACACAATACTCAAGGTGCGGCCTCCCCAGTGCTGAGTACAGGGGGACAATCACCTCCCTACTTCTGCTGGTCACATTATTTCTTATACAAGCCAGGATGCCATTGGCCTTCTTGGCAACCTGGGCACACTGCTGGCTCATGTTCAGCCACTTGTCAAACAGCACTCCCCAGGTCCTCTCATAGACCTTGAAGATGAAAAAATACAACTCTATCACACTGGATTAATTTGTCTTCCCACTGCAGCAAACGGACCCACACTGCACTGTCCCCATAGCAGGAAATTCTGTCTCCTCCTGCTCAGGCAGGTTCACAAGCAGTTAAGTTAGTGAGGCTTAGCCAGCGGCTCTCAGCAAAGAGTCGGGAACAGCCAGCATCTATGTGCTTCCAGCCCACACAGGGAAGGAAGCAAATCAGCCTCATCTGCTACTGAATGGGGTTGATCGGGCTGCTTCAGTAGAGGGGGATGCACATAGTCAAGCGTGGTGGCAATGGGTGATGATGGCACTCTCCACCCACCGCTGTCTGACCACATCCAGACTCACTCAATGTCTTGAGAACCACAGATCTGTGGAAATCTGGGAGGACCCTCCAAATAGCACTTCAGGATAGCACAGGGTGGTGTTCACCAAACTCTGGGGTTGTCTGCTTCACCTTATACTACAAAACAAGCAGTTCTGCAGGAGACTGAAGCATGTGGATGCTTTTGCCATTTCTGCTTTGGGGCAGAATGTAGGCAAGACCATTGCCCCCTTGCCTAGCAACATGTACCAAAGAAGCTGTTCAGCATTTCATTTTTTAAAAGCAGAAAAATGTTACTGAAACTAGTTATGATAGCATTTAAATGCTGAAACCAGAGGAGTAATTGTAAGGATTTATTCAAGTCTGATTTTTTACATAAACACATTCACATTAAGACCATTCTGCTTCACGTGCTCCGTTATTATTTTCTCTTGTCGCAGAGCAGCTGGACATCCATCCAGGTGAACAGGTAACCATTTTAAATTGCAGTAAGTAATACAGCAGTGCTTGAAGTCATTTGTTAGGGCTGTAGCTGTTCCCGGTGGTACAGGGGAAAACCAGCCCCTGCCAACCTAGACACGACGTTCTCCAAGGGAGCCTCCCTGTGGGAGTGTGCCTCGTTTGTCAGCTTGCAGTTATTTGCCCTTGCTCTGACACATCCTAAATCAGGCAGGTGAAAGTATACCAGGGCAGGGATGTTTTGCTCAGTGCTTAGTGTGCTGAGGCACCATCTTACTGAAGACCTTTGCGTGCAGCTATAATACAAGACCATTACCAGACAGGAGGCAAGGCTGGTCCAATTACGGCTCTGATTGCATCTGCAGCATGCGTTTCCTCCGCTCCTTTATACTTAGGTGTTATTCCTGCCTTACTGAAAGCTCTGTGTGTGCCTTTGGCTGTTGTCACCTTGAAGCAGCACTTGGAGCAGATGATGAATGTCTCAGATGGGGTCAGCGAGCAGAAGAGGCTAGTGCGAGGCTGGCACAAACACAGCAGCATGCTCGTTGAGCAGATTGTGTTCTGTAAATGATTTTAACGTCATCAGGGGACAAAGCATCTTAAAGATGAAGTGACAAGGTGGACAAGAAAGGAGGGTCAAGATGTGACGTAGTGATTGGCATGTCCAGATGAAAGGCTGTCCCGCATGCTGTTCAGAGCAGCATCGTGGTGTCAGAAGGATGCTGGATACACACACACCCTCACATACACACATACAGACACAAACAAACATGTGCAGCTCTGTGTGTTCCTCTTCTGACACAACGTCCAGGATTAGCTGGAGGGGAACTGGTGGAGACCTCATTGCTCTCTACAACTGCTTGAAAGGGCATCGTAGAGAGGTTGGTGCTGGTCTCTTCTCACAGGCAATTAGCAATAGAACGAGAGGGAATGGCCACAAGCTGCAGCAGGGTAGGGTTAGGCTGGACATTAGGAAAGAATTCTTCCCAGAAAGAGTGGTCAGACATTGGAATGGGCTGCCCTGGGAGGTGGTGGAGTCACCATCCCTGACTGTGTTTAAGAGTCATTTAAATGTGGTGTTGAGGGATATGATGTAGAGGAGGACTTTGTAGAGTAGGGCTGATGATTGGACTTGATGATTCCAAGAGTCTCTTCCAACCTGAATGATGCTGTGATTCTGTGAATTCCCCAGTGTGTCAGGCTGACAGAACATTTGTCTCTATTCTCTGAGCTGTACACTGAAACAGAAGCTAATGCTGCTTGGCTCCACTCAAGCAAGGAGCCAGGTAGGTTCCCAACACAGCAACCCAGCTAATAGTCAGACAGGACCTTCAGACTCCTAATTGAGCATACTCCTTCATGTCAAAGGCACATGCAGGCTGCTTCATGCCCTCCCAACCTCCTCTGCTCTATCCTGCCTCTTCAAGGAAGTGCCTGTGTGGAAAATTAGTGAAAAGCCAGCAGGAACCTGGATTTGGTTAAAGTTTTCTTCCCCCCAAGCTGTACCAGCCCTGCAGGTATTGCTAATGATTTCCTGTTGGCTCTGCAAGCCATTGCCCCCGTGGTCACGGTGAGCCCAGTCACCCATAACGCTTCACTGGGAGGGGAATAGCATTCCACAAGTGTATTTCTCTAGGTACAGTGGTAAAAAGGAGCACAGCCACGCCACGTGAAATGAAACCTAAACAATTTATTTCAAATACTTGCAAATGCCACGTAAAGAGCACTGTCAGAGCTCTGCTGTTATGCTGCTTTTTTACTGCCAGTGGTTAAGCAATTTCTCTGAAGTAGCTGGAGAGCAGGCTTGTTTCATTCTGGCTTCCCCATCTCCAAGTCACTGTCCTTCACCTTGTATCTGTGCTGTTTTAGCTTCTCATTGATCATCCAGCAGCAAAGTCACCAGGCTGGAAATCAATCTTTCTTTATTTTCTTTTGGTTTTGTATGTCCCCTTATACCTGTATTTGGCAGGTCTGTTAACCCTTCCTCATTCTTCCAGTGCCCTGGAGTTGCCCAGAAATAGGCTGACCCATAGGTGGGTCAGCACCAATTTTCCTTCAAGCTGTGTTGCCTTCCTAGAAGTTCATTGCATGTACTGGACAGCTGCAGGCAGCACAGGCCATCTTGGATGTAGAGAGCCTTTTCATAGCCAGAAACTGTCACATGCTGAGGACAAGCTATGCCTGTCCTTTCTGGTGTGACCATGCCCTTAGCCTCTCAAGCTAAACAGTGGCCTTCAGCCTGGGGGAGACATGTGAGAACACAGGTCTTGTCTAAGTCTGATGGAGAGTACTTGACTATCATCTTGACTGTCTGAGAGTCTGGGATGGGTCAGAAGGAAGGAGCACCTTAGTTTTTCATTCCCTGAGCATTGCCCAGGGGTGTAGTTCACAGGTTTCTCACAAAGGTTAACACAGTTGGGTCAGTGGAGGGTTGTGATCTTAGGATTCATGCTCTTGTGGTGTAGCATCAGCCATTGTGGGGCAGACTTTAAAGAAAAATGCCACTTACTTAGCAAGACTAGATTGTGGTTCCTTCTTCTCACCTTCTCTTTACAGTGCTGGTTTATGTGTTCGATTGCAAATCCTGTGAGAACAACTCAAAATCACATTTTTTTTGTTGAAATGTTGAACCCTGGAAGTAGCATCTTTGGAAGTGTCTGAATCAGTCATATTTGTAGAGGAAGATTAGGTAGGTAGAGTGCAGGGCCTTGGCCTTCAAAGAAACATCTGGGCGCCAAAAAGCAAAAGAACTGAAAGCTTGGAAAAGTGGTCACTACCTAGAAATGGGGTTCAGAAGCTCCACCTGCTATGCCATGGAAAAGCACTAAGCACAAAATGGGCAGTGGAAACCTCCTTCCCCCGTTCTGATAGAGCTGATGGTGGATGTGGGAGGCTGGAATTTGTAGCCCAGAATTACTTCAGGAGATTGGCACCCAAACAGCTCCTTTGGGTGATAGTGGTGGTAGCAGTAGTTCATACTTGTAAAGCTCAGATAGCAGGTTTCCTTGCTTCAGAGCACTCAGAAGTGACTCATACACATCTCCACCACCTTCCAGGAGACTGTCCTAACACACCGGGACTGGACTGACTTCCCATTCCCACTGCTAGCCATCCCTTTCTGGCCATCAGGGACTTCAGATTTGTAGCATCTAAGAAGGAAATTAATTTTGACTCACGCTTAAGAAATTTGGCTGGGGACAGAGACACAGGTGTTTCCACTGTGCTTACATGCCTTTGGGAAGGTTTGCTCCAAGCCACTAGATAAGTGAAAAAAGGGGTTATGTAGGAAATCCCCTATCGTTCAGACCCACACTGTGTTCCAGTATCATTCAGTAATAGGGTAGAAATAGTCATGGAGAGACTTACTGGTGGCAAAAGTCCAGACTGGTTTGGAGAAGAGCATTATCGCCTGTCCTGAGCAATCAATAGGAAGTAGAGAGCACCGACCCATTTAAAATGCTCAAGCAGGACTTGACAGAAAATGTAACCTGTGCCCTTCCTTCTGAGTCAGGTGCTCTTTGTGAATTACACAGCCTCCTAAAGCAGAGACAGCTTGTCTCAGCGCTGTGTTTTTGTGGTCAGCCCTGCAGATTCTGGTGTAGGTGGGTGGAAGTTGGTTTGTATTTAGGGGTTGTAAACATTTGCCTCCATAAAACTCCGCTTTATCTCTCTGTGTCAGAATAGCAACATTAGAATTATAGAATCATTTAGGTTGGAAGAGACCCTTGGGATCACTAAATCCAACCATCAGCCCTACTCTACGAAGTTCTCCCCCACACCAGATCCCTCAACACCACATTTAATCTACTCTTAAACACAGCCAGGGATGGTGACTCCACCACCTCCCTGGGCAGCCCATTCCAGTGTCTGCCCACTCTTTCTGTGAAGAATGTTTTCCTAATGTCCAGCCTAAACCTACCCTGCTGCAGCTTGAAGCCATTCCCTCTTGCTCTGTTGCTAATAACCTGTGAGAAGAGACCAGCACCAACCTCTCTACAATGCCCTTTCAAGCAGTTGTAGAGATTGATGAGGTCTCCCCTCAGCGTCCTCTTCCTCAAACTAAACAGTCCAACCCCCTTAATTGCTCTTCACAAGATTTATTCTCGAGGCCTTTCACCAGCTTCATTGCCCTCCTCTGCACTCACTTCAGTACCTCAATATCTCTCTTGTGTTGAGGTGCCCAGAACTGGCCACAATACTCCAGGTGTGGCCTCCCCAGTGCTGAGTACAGGGGGACAATTCATGTGGCCTGCAGAATATGAGCCTTTTATTCTGGAGACAGAGATAACCTAAGCATTTGCAAGTTCCAATCCTGAGAAATTACTCTGATTTAAGGTTTAGACTTCGATCCTGTATCAGTCTCTTTGTTGCTCATGCCAGACAGAGTTATTAATCCGATCCTTTTTCCTGCCAAGTCCAATGAGCATTTATTCACCTCTGCTGTCAGCAGGAGCAGGGCTGGGCATGGGTTTTATGAGTCTGTAACTCTTCTCTGTAGGTTCCTCAGCCACACTTATCATCACGATGATGCTTCTCTGCTCCCTGTCTAGGCTTCTCTGCTCCTTATTTGTCCTTCAAAAAAGACAGCCTTGGACATGTGTCCCCCTGCTCTTACCTGTGTGAAAGGGACAGAGTTGGCCCACCTTGCACTGGTACACCCTGGTAGGCACACCACTTTTCCATAGCAAGTGGGAAAAGGTGCTTTTCTCTCCACAGGGAGTAAAATCTGCAAGGGAAAAAAATTATCTATCAGCGCATTTCACACAACGCAGGGGCAGCAGAAGCAAAACGAATTCACTATTCAGGCTCCACAGCCAGCAGCCTGGTAAACCCCTATTATTCAGGCATACCACAGAAAGAGTTCCCAACATTTTCTCACACTTGGGAGGACATTTTTAACTGGGCCCTTTCTTGTCTTACTGGCCCCACACAAGGCTTTTCCCTACAAGCCCTGTGTTGCCAGATGAGACTGGGGTAGTTAGCTCAACTTTTGTGGCTAGTTGCTAATCAACCCAACTGCTTTTCCACAAGAAACAAGGAAAGACTATGAATCAGAGAACTGCATTTCAGTTTATATGAAAACCCACCATCCATGGACTCCTCTCCTTGCTGGAGGCAGGGCTGTATTAATATACCACAGACACTGGATACATGCAGAAGGCTTAGCTTTTGGACCCAAATTCTAGTTGTGATCCTGTGGTGAGAAGTTATTAAAAGAAATAATCTCTCCTAAAGCAGAAGCTAATTTAAATCCTCTTGCACTGAATGCATAAAGAAAGCTTGGCTTACCGTCTGTGTGTGAAGGTGCGTTTCAGCAGCGAGTAGAGCATGCTCTGAAAAACTAAGTAAACAATGTGCTGGTTAAAAATACAGCTGCAAAATGTTTCACTCTTTTTTTTAAATTTTTCTTTTTTTTTTTTCTAATGAAGCAAGCAAGCTCTCGAGAATCAATGTGAGATAAAAGAGAAAGCCACACCGGGGACATCACAGGTTGCCGGGAGGTGAAGCAGGGAAGGCAGCAACACTTTCTGCTGCAGGGTGTGTTAGTCTGGTGGGGTGCCATCTGGGGAAACAGTAATAACTCAGGCCTGGTGTCAAGCTGGGTTGAACTAACACTAAATGATGGTGCTGCTTTGATGGAGACACATTTCTAGCCCCGTCGGGGCCCTCAGCAGCAGCCTGAGTAGGAGGAGACAAGGTAGAAGGATAAATTCCTTTGCCCAGCACAAAGCAGCCTTGGGGTCCATGCAGCAACTGGATACAGATAGAGTCAAGGTCTCTGTCCTTTCTCTGCCCCAGCTGGGTCTTATCCAGAAGCTCCATGACCATCTTAGTCTGGTGTTCTCAACAAGCTGCTATGAGTCAAGGTACATCAGTTTTGGCCCCTGGTGACCTTGGAAGCAACGGGACCTAGCTCATCTGGCCCCTGCAGTGACCCTCCTTGGGAGATGGAGAGCTTATGTTTTTTTCTATTAGTTCTGCTGTGCCTTTTTTTACTGTCAGATCTGGCTTTCTGCAGGTGCATGGTGGCCAACCAGGCTGTTGCCCTAATTTTTCTTTTCCCCTTTGTATCCCATATGCAGAGAAGCAGAGGGAGCTGGCTCGGAAGGGCTCCCTGAAGAATGGCAACATGGGCAGCCCGGTGAATCAGCAGCCCAAGAAGAACAATGTGATGGCACGAACAAGGTAAAGGACTGGAAGAGCGCTCAGCTGTGCTCTACACTTCAATCCCAAATGGCCTTAGGATGGGCAAGGACGATGTTCGTTGCCATTTGCCTACTGCCAAACACACTGCCAGAATGGTGATGGCCCTTCCCAGGGCTGGCGGGCCCAAAGGCTCTGTGCTGCATTGCATCCCCTCCCCTGGGGAGATGCAGGGACAGCTGAGCCCAGGACCAGTGACCATGCAGCCTGTAGGATGCAGAGGCAGCCCAGCCTTGTCAAAATCCAAGGTTTGAGTGTGGCTGTCTTGCCTGTTCTGCGTAGCCTCGGGTAAGACGTAATCCTGCCAGCTGGCGAGACACGATGCTGCCTCACATAACACAAACTGCTTTAGAGCTTAGTTCTGCCTTGGCTGCTTCTGTCACACTAGTTCCCTTGCTCTTTTTTTGGTGATGACCCCTTCCCCATACTGATTGGCTTAATGAAGGCTTGTAAATAATCCATCTCTCCTACACCTCCTCCGCACTTTGAACAGCGTAGTAATACTTTGGCACATCTCGGTATGACAGTCGGGCAGCGCTACAAACCGCTGTAAGCAAAAACGTTCCCTGCTGAAGACTTTCCCTTAAAGCATTTCTGCTTTTTCCATGCAAGCTTCGGTACACCTGTGTGTTTCTTACCTTCAGACTTACCTGAAGTAATTCAACAAGGGCAAGTGTAGGGTCCTGCACCTGGGGAGGAATAACCCCCCCTGCACCAATACAGGTTGGGGGCTGACCTCCTGCAGGGCAGCTCTGAGGAAAAAGACCTGGGATTCCTGGTGGACAACAGGATGACCATGAGCCATCAAGGTGCCCTTGTGGCCAATGGCATCCTGAGGTGCATCAGGAAGAGTGTGACCAGCAAGTCGAGGGAGGTCATCCTGCCCCTCTACTCTGCCCTGGTGAGGCCCCACCTGGAGCAATGTGTCCAGTTCTGGGCTTCCCAGTTCAAGAAGGACGGGGAACTACTAGAGAGGGTACAAGGATGATTAGGGACTGGGAATCACAGAATCACCAGAGTTGCAAGGGACCTGTAGACATCATCTAGTCCAACTCCCCTGCTAAAGCAGGATTGCCCTGAGCACATCACTAAGGACTGCATCCAGGCAGGTCTTGAAGGTCTCGAGAAGGAAACTACACCCAACCTGGGCAGCCTGTTCCAGGGCTCTGTCACCCTCATCATAAAGGAGTTTTCCCTCATATTTTAATGGAACTTACTGTGTGCCCATTGCCTGCCAGCTTGTGACTCATCCTGTCACTGGGAACCACTGAGAAGAGTCCAGCTCCGTCCCCCTTCAACCCACCCTTCAGATACTTAGAAGCATTAATAAGGTCTCCCCTCAGCCTTCTCTTTTCCAGGTTAAAGGATCCCAGCTCTCTCAGCCTTTCGTCATAAGGAAGGTGCTCCAATCCCTCAGTAATCTTTGTTGCCCTATGTTTTACTCTCTCCAGTAGTTCCCTGTCTCTCTTGAACTGGGGAGCTCCAAGCTGGATGCAGTATTTCAGTTGTGGCCTCACCAGTGCCAAGTACGAGGGGGAGAATGACCTCCCTCAACCTACTCTCCACACTCTTCCCTGTGCAGCCCAGGATCTCATTGTCCCTCTTGGCAACAAGGGCACATTGCTGGCTCATGGGTAGTTTGCTGTCTACCAGGACCCACAAGTCCTTCTCCTCAGAGCAGCTTTTCAGCAGGTCTGCCTCTAACCTATATCTGTGCCTATAATTCTTCCTGCCAGGGTGCAGGACCCTATACTTGCTCTTGTTGAACGTCATCTTCTCTGCCCAGCTGAAGGAAAGGCTGAGAGACTGGTGTCTTTTTAGTCTGGAGAAGACTGAGGGGGATCTGATCAATGCCTATAAATACTCAAAGGGTGGGTGTCAGGAGGATGGG
>VZTM01007217.1:57211-80000 GCA_013400555.1 Jacana jacana | reverse complement strand
AGTGATTAACGACAGGACCAGAGGAAATGGTCTGAAGGTGCAGCCAGAGGAGGTTTAGGCTGGATATTAGGAAGAATGACTTTACTGAAAGAGTGGTCAGGCACTGGGACAGCCTGCCCAGGGAGGTGGTTGAGTCACCATCCCCGGAGGTATTTAAGAACCGTGTAGATGTGGCACTTCAGCGAATGCTCTAGTGGCTGAGATTGTAGGGAGTGGGTTGTGTTTTCGTGTGTGGTTGATCTCAGTGATCTCAGAGGTCCTTTCCAAATGCAACAATTCTGTGATTCTGTGAATTTCTTTACTTTGAGGGTGGCAGAGCACTGGAACAGACTGCCCAGAGAAGGTGTGGAGTCTCTGTCTCTGGAGACATTAAAAACCCACCTGGACAAGTTGATGTGCAGCCTGCCCTAGGAGGACCTGGTTGGAGATGATCTCCAACCCTATATCATTCTGTGATTCTGTGCATTTGGGAAACAGAGGGAACACACACACACACGAGCTCATGGAATTGTATGCTTTGCATGCTATTGGAAAAGTGGTGGATTTTTGTGGAGGACCTTACTTAGAAAAATCTGCGTGAATGCTGGGTGTTTGCTGATGAATGGGAAGGTTGCATGGATTGCCATATGTTAAGTAGAACAGGAGCTGCAGTTCAGGGTCTCTCTCTGTGCAACACATCCAATAGATGAGCTTCCTTGTCCACATGAATTCCCAAAACCCAAAATAGGAGTCATAAATCACGCCAGGACTTTGTCAGGTTTTCTTTGTAAGCCTCTGCAGTGTTGGTGGGAGACACTGCATTGCTCCCTGTGCTGTGTTTGGTTATTGAGACCATGTAAGGCCAGACCCTGCGTGGTAGCCAGAAGTTCAGCAAATGCTCTCAGCTGGGTTTTCCATGCCTGCTGTTCATCCTTGTCTTCCAAATGCAAGCTAGAAAGACTGGGTTTCTTAAATCCATAGGCTGCAGGCTAGCATCCTGAGAGGAACAGTAGCACATTTGCTGCTTGAGAGATGCAGGAAGGCTGAAATTAGTAGAGGAAGGTGGTAAGGCAGAGAGGATGGGAGAAGTGCAGGTGCCTATGTGTAAAGTAGTGACTTCTGCTGCTTGGTGAGGTTGTTGTTTACGAGCTGCCAATGAAAAGAAGAGTGATATGAGTGGGGAAGAGCAGATCCATGGCACCTATTGACAAAAACCTTTGGATGGCCAGCTTTTATTCTGTTTGTGCACACCTGAGCACCGTTCAGATGACATGTAGACATGCACCCCCCACTGGACACACACACACACAGAGCCAAGGGAAACCTGCTGGCATTGACTTGCTTTTCTTAGTTACTTTTCACACAAATTGTAGAAGCACCCCACGGGATCTGCAAAACAGGTTTGCAGCTGTTGCTTTAGTAGGAGATGTAGCCAGTCTCCTGTGGCTTTCTAGGAACCAAGCTGTGACATGTGCACTGCCCTGGTAATACTTCAGAATGGTTCAGTGTCTCTTATGCCACAGGCAGGGCAACCCCAGGAAGGCAGGAATGCCCCAAGCTTGTTCCAGCAGCTTCTTCTCGGAGTATAGTTGCAGTACAATGGGAGATACTCCAGTGGGATACACTGCAAAATAGCCAGGTTGTGTTTGGTCTGAGGTGTTGGCTTCTGCAGGAGAATAAACTAAAGCCTTTTGCCCCTTTTTAACAGTTCTGCTGTTCTCATCAGATACATTTTGCTTTGTTCAGGTAAACCACAATGCCTCTTATAATCTCTGCTCCACCTCCTCCTCCTTCCTTAAGGCTTCTGTTCTTCTATATTATGTGTATGAGCTTTTGACATCCAGCCTCTAGAACCAGGTTGGCTTCACCATTTGGTCTTGTCCCAGAGCAGGGGCACAGCCAGGATCTGGATCCATAACACACTCCAACTCTCTAAGAGCAACTAACACGGGAGCGAGGCTGGGGTGATGCTGGCACACTTGCTGGCATGCAGGCAGAGCCCACAGGAGCACCCCGCACCACTTGGGTACAGCCAGGTGCTGCAGCCCAGCCTGAGCATAACCTGAGCTGGGATTTATGTCATAACATATTTCATGTTAAATGAGCAAAGACACCACGACACGAAGCTCATACTGGGACAGCTGTGGGTGAAAGCAGCTACAACTGCTACCCGGCTTTGTTCCAGAGGCAGTGGGAAGCATAAATAAGGACAATCAGGATGTGAGGGAAAGACTTAGGTGAGGGGCAGAGACATTATCACAGTTCCTGTCTGCTGCAGAAAAATTGAAGTTCTGTGTTATGAAGAAAAAAAGACATTTCTCACGAAAAATATGTAGGGATTATTATTTTTTTTTTCTTTCCAGTCAAGTAAATTGCACCACAAAGGCTTTTTCTCCTAGGCCCCCTGATGGAGCTTTGTTCACTCATTATATAGTAACAACCACCAGGGAGTACATACGGAGCAGAGAAGTGAAAACCAGAGAGCGAGAATGGAAGTCAGTATTTCTGTGATCTGTATGGGAAGCTGCTGCTGCCAGATCACGGCTTCCATTCCAGACATCTTTGTGTCTTGACTTCCTTCCTACACGCTGCAGGGCCAGAAGGACGGTCCCAGTGCCATGAGAAAGGGTACTGAATTTTGCAAGTGGATCCCATTTTCTCCAGCCCCCTGCTGCAGCAAGTTGGAAATTCTGCATCAGTTCTAAAATTAAT
The DNA here is from genome assembly GCA_013400555.1 of Jacana jacana. Lineage (NCBI taxonomy): Eukaryota > Metazoa > Chordata > Aves > Charadriiformes > Jacanidae > Jacana > Jacana jacana. The sequence goes on along the minus strand of VZTM01007217.1, from coordinate 77,309 downwards.
TGCTTCAATCTTGTGTTTCAATGAACATACTAAGAAAGTACAACCAGTCATGAACCTTTGTGTCTTCTTTGGGCTATTATTTGATTTATTTTACTCTTCCTGAGCCTGCTCATCTTCAGTGCCTGCCAGGCTTTTGTATTTTTTAAACTGCAGTGACTTCCTGAAATTTTCCAAGCAGAAGCAGAAAAACATTTCAGGTAGTTAGAGAGCAGTTGGAGCATGGATGAGATGCATTATCATATTTAGATTTGTATTTCCCAAAATCTTAGTGAAGCATCATTGTGCATTTCTTTACTCTGAGGGTGGTGGACCACTGGAACAGGCTGCCCAGGGAGGTGGTTGAGGCCCCTTCCCTGTAGATATTCAAGGTGAGGTTCAACGAGTCCCTGGGCAACCTGGTCTAGTTGGGGGCGTCCCTGCTGACTGCAGAAAGGTCAGACTAGAGGACCCTAGAGGACCCTTCTGGCCTGGACCATTCTATGATTCTATGATCATTGTGTGTTGGAAAAGATGAGTTCTTAGTCTGGGAGAAAACCTGAGTTAACACACTTAATGAGGAGTTTTTCATCAGTTTATGGTTCCCACCAGCTGAATGTAGAAGTTTATTCCATTTGCTTGGTTTGGTTGATCTTCAAATATGAAACCAAGTCTGTGTGCAGTTTTGTGGATGAAATAGATCTGTTGTGAACTGGATACCATTGTATTAATGCACTTATCCAAGAAGCTCTGAAGCCTGTATTCCATTTCACAAACTCTCTCAGACAATTAAAGGTGCAAAGTCATTATCAGCCTTTGTAACACTTCTGATAGAGTGAAAGTCATTATAAAATAATGGGATTTTAGAAGTGCTAGTCTGACTGGGCTCTTATGATGCACTCACCAGCTCATATGTCTTATATAACTAAATTTAGGACCGAGAACTCAGAAGTGTTGTGCTGGATGGAGGGGCAGGGAACAGGAAAGGGGGGGCCGGGGCTGGGTAGGGACTCTGGCAGAAGGATCATATGCCTGATCTCTAATAGTAGAATGGTAGGAGCACTGAGCCTCTGCCTTTCCCTAACCACCTTCTCCTATGTAGTTTCAGCTAGTGTTCATGTACTCCTTGTTAGAGAAAAAAAACAAAACAGCACAAAACCGAGCAGTGTGATGTGACAAGCCGGTTCACCAGAATGAAGCGTGGAGTGTCCCAACTGCTTTTTTCCTCCAGGGAGGAGTGTGTTCCCAAGGCGTGCCCAGTGTCCATCCCTGTCAAATAGCTCTAAGCTACCTAGAGGCAAAGCTCCATTCCTCTGAGTTGCACCACTTTAAACGTCTTCACCCATGAGGGAGGGCTGGCAAGGAAGTGAAGTGGGGAGAGCCTAACTATCATACAGCCTTTCACTGGACTGTGCACGGTGCTGAGCTTTACTCTGTGGTTAAAGGACAACATTTTAACTATTTCAGGCTCGTCGTTCCGAATAAGGGCTATTCGTCATTAGACCAGAGTCCAGATGAAAAGCCACTGGTAGCCCTGGATACGGACAGGTAGGCAAAAGTGTTGATAAGATGTATGTTGTGGTGCAAGCCAGCCTTCCTGTCAGGGTGCCTCACTGAAGCTAACTCTGGCTGAAGCCACCCCTCTTGCAGACCACTCGTGCCCTTCCTTGCTGTGCCCTTGGGCACATGCCGTAACCGGCCTGTGTCTGTAAACAAGTAGGAAGAGACGTGAGTGAAGAGCGCTTTGATGAAAAGGTCTGGGGGTCACGGAGGAAAGTTACTCTCCCCACTCCCTGATGTGACTTCTCTGTGCCTCAAGGACAGCTTCATGGCACGAGAAAGATGGGGCTAACCAGGGGATACAGGTAAACTAACTGTTTCCTTCTTCGCTCTGTCTTCTCCTTCCCTGCAGTGATGATGACTTTGATATGTCCAGATATTCCTCTTCGGGATACTCATCAGCTGAGGTGAGTCTTTCCGGCCGTCCTTGCCATGAATGCTAATAGTAGACCAGCCAGAAAAGGCTGAGGCTGTCCTTGTGCTGCCAAAAATGGCCACACAAGGAATTTACCAGTTCTATAGACTCTCTAAGTCTGGAAGGGGCCATGGCAGAAACTGTGTCATGTTCCTTTCTTCCCTGGTGATCCAGTTGGCTCTGTCCCCACACTGCCATGGCACAGACACAGATCTGCCTGTTGGCTGTTTTCACAGCTACCTTTGGCTTCACTGAAGCTTTTCCCAGTTCTGCTCAGTCCTGCAGTGTTGGGCGCATGCGGTGCAGAAGCATCAACTTCTGTGTCACGCCAGCTCAGCAACCACTTACTTGCCAAGGACACAAATAAAGAATATGAGGGTGTGCTGTGATTTCCAGTTCTTGGTGGGTGGGGTCCAGGGTCACCCAGTACATGTTTACTTGGAGCAGACAGGCAGAAATTCCAGGGAGGACTTGCAGGACTCTTGTCCTTTCAAAGACAAAAGGCAGGAAGCTCACTCTTGTCAATCCCTGTGCATTGTTTCTGAATGTATGCCCAAGCTCCCTCCTGAATTTGTTGCTTGGCCTCTGGCAACTGCTTCTGCAGGGTCTGATTTTACACCCAGGGTGCTGAGCAACCATTCTGCACTCAAACTGTTGTGAACTCTTTACCCTTGTGTTCCTTCCTTGGGAAAAATACCTTTGAAACACAAAGAAACAGGCAAGAGCAAGGACCAGATGAAATTATCTGGGCTGTCTCTGGGCTCTGATGAAGTGTTGTTCACCCAGATCTAGTTAGACAGCAGTTGAATCTGAGACTACAAAGAACCAAGAGGCTTTACCACTTTTCAGCTGCTCTAATGTGCCCCAGACTGAGAGGGGGCACTTCCCAGCTGCCAGTGCTTTATTATCCTTATTATTACATTACTGTAGATGAGAGCTTGTCTTCATGGAAGGGTTATCCCAGCATAAAATAGTGTATCGATTTGCTACTCTGGAATATCTCACTCTAGAACTCCTGTTCTGGAAGAAACTAAAACAACAGAGGGCAGCCCACACGTGTGGTCAAAAACTGGGACTCTTTCATTGGTGGGGCAGCTGCTAATGAGGGGGAAATGTATTCCAGAATTAGGGCCCTCCTTCATCTTCCCACCACCAGAAGGAAGTGTCAAGTGTTTGACTGTCGGTCTCTTTGTCTGTAGCAGATCAACCAAGACTTGAACATCCAGCTGCTAAAGGATGGGTACCGGTTAGATGAGATCCCAGATGACGAGGACCTCGACCTAATCCCCCCTAAATCGGTCAACCCTACCTGCATGTGTTGCCAAGCCACCTCCTCCACCGCCTGTCACATCCAGTAGTGAGGCCGGCAGGCTGTGATCAGTGCTTTCCACTATAACTGTAAAACTTAACAGCCATTGCTTCCTCCTATGGTAGGACGTGCACCTCTTTGTGTTCATGGAGCCAGGAGAAACCAAAAAATTCATTTTATGATTGGTTGATAAGTTATTTTAAACTATGGTTAAACAAAAGAAAAGTTGCTCAAAGTGCCAGGCAGTGCCTGGCAGAACTGACTGGTCTGGAGAGCAAATACAGAGGAGTCTAGAGATACCTCCTTGGTTTGTGTAGACACTGGGGATATTTTTTAAGGTGTCTGTTCCAGAATGAGAAGGGTCAGATGGGGTTGCAGGTAATCCTGCCCACTAAAACCAATCCATTTGTGAGATCAGGGGTGAGTCTGAGGTGTCAGGGGGGTTTACCAGTGAGAGGAGGTCAGTTCTTCATTCATTCACTAAACCTGTTTCATATTCATAACCAAAATGATACCGTAAGTGGGACACAGGAATGGAAAACAACACGGGCATCCTTTCTTATGGCAAGGCTAGCCAGGACTAGCATGACACATTTCATTCACTTGTGAAGAGGACAAATAGGTGGCATTTCACTGTGAGTCACTATTGGCTAGAGCTGTTGTGTCACATATCCAGTGCTGTCTACCCTTAGCTCCACGTTAAACTGTCACTGAAGACATCAGCTTCGATCTGTAATCCACCCGTACTCTTTGGGGATTCAGGCCTTGCCCGAGATTGCCACACTCCTGCCTTCAGTCCGCTCCCGTGTACTGACTTCAGCCTATACTTAATTCCCGTGAGACCCATCTGCTTCCCAAAGTCTGAAACGTCGTCCAGCTAATTAAAACTGAGTCCTGCACCAGACGGGACGAGAGCTGGGCAGTCTGAAGGCTGGTGCCAGATAAGCTAGTTGAGGAAAGCACGTTTTTACAGTGCTCAACTTTTGATATTCTCTTCACACTGTGTCTCTCAGTGCCTGTGGGAAAGATTTATGGCGGTGTCAGACTTAGGGGAGTTTTCGCCAGCATCAGGATTAGGAACAATTTCATCTGAAAAAAGTCCAAAAACAAAACCCTGAGAGGAAGCTACTGTTTATCCCAGCTGTGGCCACTGGTGCAGCAGGCTCGGACCGTGTTAGAGCTGTTCCCTGTCGGGAGCGATTGTGTTTATTTGGTGCAGGAGTAGTCAGGAAATCTGGTGTTACATCAGGGAGCTGGATTGAATTGCCAGTTGACCAGCAGATTGTTTTCAGTGCAAAATCATTTCTGGAATTCGGAAACGTCTCCTCTCCCTGGCCAGCCTTCAGCGTATTGTGGGGCTCAGGCAAGGGGTGGGCTGGCATTTTCCTGAGCAAAATCTTTTGCCACAGGCACGACTCTTTTCCTGCCCTGGCAGGAGGAAGGACTGCCTGGCCTCGGGTCATCACTTGCTTTATAACCTGGGGAAGGGAAAAAGCAACAGCAACTCTAAGCTTCCCGTGGGAACTCCTGAGTCACAAGGCAGAGCCTGAACTTCAACCCAACAGACAGATTCCCCCATCTGAAATCTGCATGAAGTGAGCTGAGTCGTTAACAAGTCCTCTTTTCATGATTAGGAGGAGAATTATTTAACATCCTGGGGCTTCACTCTGTGCAGCGCAAAGCACGATAGCATCCACCGCGTGAGCAGAAGAGCAGGCATACAGGATTCCTGGGCTTTATTATTCACTGGCTGGTATGGACAACTGTTTGCCCCACTCCCCCCTCCCTAAAACTGGGTGCTGCCACGTTGGCTCTGTGCCACAGGAAGAGGACCGAGATGTGGTGTCTACTGAGCATCCCTGGCTCCTCGTGCAGAAATACTGGTTAACTTGCCAGGTCCTCTAGGAAGAGTGTTTCTGAAGCGAATTCCTCTCCCTTTCTCGCCGCCTGGTAATGCTGAGGGGGAATATTTCCAAAATATTTCTGAAGAGTCAGGTCTCCCAATTTTTCACTTCTCGCTTCATGTGCCTGCTTTCCTTTCCAGTCCTAGCTCAGGCTGAGGTTAGCAATTTGTCTGGAAGTGAGGGAAGAGCTGTAACAATGCTGTGTAGAGAGAAAAGATAAAAGGGAAAAAAACCCAAAACATTCCTTAAGGAGTCTTTTAATGGGGAATATATTCAAAACCTATGAGAAACACCATGGTCAAACCAAATCCAACAGGACATCTCTTTAAATCTTCACTTTTCTAAAGAGGGACTTTGTAGTTCAGCACTGGTACCATGCAACGTCTTCATCACATTTATCCTCCTGGGTTAGTCTCTATGACTTCCAGCCGGGCTGTGCACACTCAACCTTTCCCTCAGCCCTTGCTCAGGAGCTCAGAGCATCTCAGTGTGCCTGCTAGAGCAACAAGCCATCTCTTTACCTGGGTCAGCCACGGAGGACTGCAGCTCTCACTGGTCTCCGTCGTGCTGCTGTCATAGAATCATAGAATCATTTAGGTTGGAAGAGACCCCTGGGATCATCAAGTCCAACCATCAGCCCTACTCTACAAGTTCTCCCCTACACTAGATCTCTCAACACCACATCTAATCTGCTCTTAAACACAGTCAGGGAGGGTGACTCCACCACCTCCCTGGGCAGCTGATTCCACTGACTTACCACTCTCAGTCATGTTCAGTCTAAGACAGAATGGGGCTTGCAGACACTGTACCTCCCAGGGTTAACATCTCCTTTCTGAAGAACAGACCTTCTCTGGTAACCCCTGCCCTTGGCACCATGACCAAACCTTTTTATTAGCCCTTTGGCTGGTTTTTGCCTGCCATGTGCCCCGAGGCATTCTACAGCCTTGCAACTGCCCTCAGCCCTTCGCATCTGCTTCTAGCACGAGCCTTTAGGGAGGTATGGAGATGAATTTAAGTGTTACACCCAGTGCTTCCTCCAAATAGAGATCGAAGCACAAGCCAGGTGTTTTTCCCCTGCGCATGGAAGGAGTTGGTTGCACAAATAACCAGTTTGGCTTGACAGTACAGGACCATAAAATGGCAATTTTTTGGCTTCTCCTCTCTATGCTTTGTGTTCATATATTTTACTAGGGGAATAAAGTAGAAAGGGTGGGGAAAAGTAGTTACCTGTGTAAGGTCATTATCAGGAAGGCCGAATGGATTAAGGCAACGCACCTGTGGCTATCATAGAAAATTGAACACTAACCCTTCTGAACCACAGCCCCCTTTAAGCAGGTTATGACCAGGTGGCACATTTGTTGGCTCATTACAGGATATGGTGGGCAGCCTGACAGTGTATATTAACTGCAGACTGGGCTGGCTTTCCCTGTCTGGTCTTGTGTTCAAACCTTTGCTTCAGCCAGAAGGGTTTACTGTGCCCTCGTTGGAGGTTACACTGTGGTGGCTTCCCAGGAATATGTATAGATACGTGGATGTCCTGGCACTGTTCTCCTTAGATGAGTCTTTGCCATCATGGCCTGCAGAGGGCAAAAGCAGAAATCGCGGACCCCAACTCTGTCACAACATTATAAAACCCTAAAATCTGCAGGGCTCCTGGGGGCTCTCCTAAATGCAGGTTGCATGCAAGAAAGAAAATCACTCCTTGTTCCAGTCTTTGCACCAAACCAGGTGGTCTTCTCAGACCCCATTTGCAATCCAAAGTTGTACAGAATACCAAGGAGAGGAGCATGATGGAGTATGAACGTCTGCATTGCTGTCCACCTGTATTAACTTGCAAATGGGATTTAAGGATATTGGTGCTGGGGCCTCCACCAAGGAATTTGCATTTGAGTCCTCCTAAAGCCAGACTGTCTTTCTGTTAGGATTTTATGTAATCTCAGTAACTAAATTACCTGAGTTTAAGAAGTCCTTTCCTTTTATCAGATGTTAATTTTGCCCTTTTATAAGTGAGCTGGCTTTGAACTCCAGGGCCTCAGCACTCAGCTCCATTTCTTCAGTCTGCAAACTCTGTTTTGAGCAAATTCCCTGTTTTGAGATGTCTGTGTGAGGAGGAACATCCTCCTAGCATTTAGAAAAGTCTTTAGGTAGCGTGGTCTATTCTGCTTTTGTATTGGTTGTAAATAAACTTTGGCTGAAAGGAGGCTGACGTCCAGGTGACCATCCCGAAGGCTCATTTGACGTCTTGTCGGTCATATCTTGAAGCCAACCCTTGGAAGAGCCACTGGATCATATCTGACGTTGCTGCATGTCCACCCCACAACGTGTACGCTTGGCCATTGGGTCTGCTATGCTGTTCTGGATGTCTTGCCTGCAGATGCCTTGCAACTGCAAAAGCAGGCAACCAAGCCTGCTGCATGGACTTTTAAAGGGACTTCAGGACTCTCTGCCATGGACAGGGTGGACACAGCTGCTTCTGGTTTGTCTCTCCAGCTCATTTCCCCAAAGGAGGCACCCAGTCTGCTCAGCTGTCTGCTGGCTGATGCATTGGTCTGCCATCCTGAGCAGAATCCTTTCTTCTCCATGCAGAGCCTGTCCCGTCCTTGGGCTGGCCTGCGAGCTGTGCAACAGCAACTCAGGAGGCTTGGAAAGCACAGCGCCCTGTGTGTGACTCAACAGAAACACCAAGATGCTTTTGAAGAAAGGAAGTACCCAGCTGGACACCAGATGGAACAACAGGAAGAGGAAAACAAGCAGTAACTAGAAAGCTTGCCAAGGGGGCTGTCTTGGCCTAGGGCAGATCCCAGTTGTCCAAGTTAATCTGTCTCAGCACAGTGCCGATACCAGCAGGAAGCAAAGCTCACTTCCAGGTTGCGTGCACCAGAAACACCATGTCCCTGAGCTTGCACCGTGGCCAAGCACTGCTGCAGAGAGTCTGCTGGACAGTTACAGCACAGAAATGAGATCCAGGGTCCCTTGCTGCTGCTGGCACGTGGTACGCATTTGCTGTAGCCTCAAGCAAGTCACACACCTTCTTGATGTCCATTCCCTTCTGCAGCACAGGGAAGAAACCTGCCTTCCCAGGATGCTACCACCACCCTGCCTGGATTTCATCAAGTGTGTGGTGGGCATCACTGATAGGCTCTGCAAGCGAGATGCAAAAAGCATGCTGTGGAAATTTTGTGTGTATTTGCAAGGTGTTACTCAGCTTTCCCTCTGTTTGCCGGCTTCTGATGTTGCTTGTGTGTGCCAGAAGGCTGCAGGGTAGAGGTCAGTAGAGAGAGAAAACAACTTTGGGGGAAGATGTTTGGCAAGGGTGTGTTTTCCCTGTTATTTGGCAGCTGGCTCTCACACCGCTGGCTTCAGTCTGCCACAGGGAACACGTGTGGCCCAACAGCACCATCCTCTGAGAACAGAATTTAAGGGATTTAGGATTTCAACTGTGAGTGCTGATGGAAGAGGGCACTGACGGGCTCACCTGGGATATTCCCACAGCAGTTTTGTGCTTTCACTTTTAGCATCCATGTAATCATCTGATGGTATAAGCTGGCAATTTTGCTGGGTCTTCTCCTTTTCCATTCTGCTTTCAAGCTCATGTAGGGTATGGCCACTCTTACCTAGAACGAAGTAGGCCTTGTCCCCTGGCTGCTGCTTGGCTCAGCAAGCTCAGGCTGCACCTTCACAAGAAACATCTGCATCAATAGGTGGTGCCACAGAGCCAGATGGGCTAGGCTGAACCTAAGGGGAAGACAAAGTCTTCGTTTTAAGATGCTTTTTCATCTCTAGGAGGACACTGCATCCCTCTCACTTCCTTTCAAGGCTTTCCTGTGAGAGGGTTTGCTCCATCTCATCAGACAAACCCGCCTCTGTTGAGAGCTACGCAAGCCCTGAATCAGAAGGGCCAGCAATTTAGCACAGAGGAAGAGGTTGAGACCTGGGATTACCTGCAGAAGATTAATGCAGGTTCCTCACAGGGGCTGGCATCCGTATTTTATTTCCCTGTATGTATTATGCAGCTGAGCTGCTGCAATGCTTCCAAAAAACTTCAGCTACATCCCCTCCTTTGCTCCCCTTGACACTGGTGGCAATCCCAGGATGACAGCAGCTAAACACTGGCTGGTTGAGCACTGCGTGGCTAGCTTGTTGGAACTAATTGAGGTTACATGGAGCAGAGCATCATGGCCCACACAACCATGCAGCAAACCATGTCACAGAGCGGCACGAACACCGGCAGGAGAGGCTGAAGGTTCTTCCCCAGGGCCTGTGGAGAGCAGCTCTTCCCACTGCTCCCCAGACCCATTTGCCACTGGTAGTGGCTCTGAGCCTTTCCCTTTCTCTAAAAAGCAGGTCCAGCAATGGATTGATGGATATGTTCCTGGGAGGAGCCCGCCTCACTGGTTGTGCCTGGTCTGTGGAGCTGTTTCCATAGTAACAAATGGTGACACAGGTGGTGGGATTGCATCGGGGAGTAGAAGGTACAAAAGAAGCTTCATTAAGATGTGGCCATCTCAGATGTGTCACTGGGAACTGTCACAGTAGGCACTATGAAAAGAAAAGGCCACTGCAAGGCCATACTGAGATAAGTCCTGTTACCTGCTGAGATATTTACCCTCCTGGGGCAGCATTTCTCCCCTAGTTGCCTGGCCAGCTGACCCAGGTGAGCTCACTGTGAAGCACCACTCTCCACCCAGACTGCCTTCTTGCTTCTGCACCCCAGAAAAGCTACAACTCCGTTTTTTACTCACCTTCTTCAAGCCTGCATGGTTTGGGAGACGCAAATGTTGTCGGGGGATGTAATACAGACACGTGGAGAGAGCTGGAAAACCTGGACAGGGTCTCTTCATAACAGCCTTTCTGGCTTTTATCACCTTCATCTTCATCCCTAGCTCACAGATTTTGTTGCTTGTTTTCTTTGCATGGAAAAGCTGCAGGAGCAGCTGTGTTCAGCTTGTAGCTGTCTCTGTCCTGAGGCAAACCCAAGGCAGACCAGTGGGAGATACAACAGTCATGGAGACCCAGCAAGATCGTGAGTGATCCAGAGAGCGGGCTGGGTTTTCTCTTTACCTGCCCAAAGGCTGTTGGGGCACAGAATTGCCCAGTGGAGCGTAAACCCTCAGTGTGATCTGGCAAGCCAAGCTGGTCGCCTTCACCCTCCTGGTCTCAGTGCTGTGGGAGGTCTGGGACCCAAGTGCCAGGCCTGCCAGCCTATGTCCTCCTGGTGGAAACTGGCAAGATGGGATGGGATGCCTGTCAGCTGTGCTGGGGCTGGGAGCTGTAAGACACGCTGGTAGGGCTGTAGTTCTGCAGGGAGAAAGACTCTTGCAGAGGATGAAGTCTTTGCAGGGGAGAAAATTCAGAAAGTTGTAGGAGGGGTTTCCCCCCTTTTTGCATGTTTTTAACCATTTTTACTCCTCCCACAGAGGAGCCTTCAGTTTAATAAAGGAAATGAGCTAGCATTAAATAGCATTCTGAAGGGTCTGAAAGCAGGCGCTACTTGCATGCAGAGCAGGTCTGTGCCTGATAACGTGACTTCCAGACCTCAATACATCCTACAGCTGAGCCACCCCCTGCACTATGCAGGGGCTGGGGTGGGGGACCATCATGCCAAACAGCCACCGCTTCCCAAACTGAAGAGGAATCAGACCTGGCAGTGGGGGAAGGAACAGCGATGGAAGAAGGATATAGCTAGTTGTCACAGGTAATCTTTGGTATCCGTGTCCAGTGGTTAGTCCTAGAATTGCAAGCCTTGTTATATTGCACTCGTCCTCCCAGTCCTCTTGTCTTGCAGCAGCCATTGTCCTTTCTCCCCCCGGCCTGTGCACCAGTGATGAGCAGGAGCGGCAGTTGCACCAAAGTGACTCTCAGCCCAGTACTGCATCCCCATCTCCCGCCCGGGCAGCCCGACTCTGGTTAATTACGCTTGGTTTCCTCCCCTTGTGTACCATAGCTCCCCCCACACACACTCTAGCAGGGCAGCACAGGAGGCTCTGACTGTGTTCCAGGAAGCTTCTTTGCCCCCTGATAGCTCCTTGCAGACACGCACCTTACTGGGAATGTACTGGGTCAATGCTGATGAGATCTGGCACTGCCGATCTGGCGTAGGTGGCAGCTGATGGGGATCCACCGGGGGAAGCTGGCAGGAAGTGGCTACTGTCCCTTTTCTTTTCTTTTTTGAGGGAGAGGGGGATATTTTTGGCATTATGATTATTGTCCACCTTCCAGTGGCCAAGTTCTGGGCTGCATTAATAATGGGGATTCATTGGCTGTCGCGGCAGGTATGGAGCTTCACACCAACCTAAATAGCAACCGTCATGGCTGGGTCCAGAGCTGGGATCCTGGCTGGGTTTCTCCCATGCTGGCAAAGCACTTTCAGCAGGCTCCAGATAGGCATTTCTGGCAGACAGGGAAACAGCACTCCTCCGAGTCCGGATCACACCTGCACTTCCATTTCCTGGCCTCAGCTTGGGGAAAAAACTCAACCCAAGCAAAGGCTTCCCAGCTCTCCTTTCCCCGTGCGGTGCCTGGCGCCCCAGGGGAGGGGGTGGCAGGAGGCATTTCGGGATCACCAAAAGCGAGATCCCTTTTTGGATGTATTTAATGGAAATACCTTTCAGGAGGAGAGACCTCCCGACCTTTGCGTTAACCTCAAGAGCAGGAGGTGAATTTCCGGCTGTCCTTGCATATAGTGAAACATAGCTGAAGCAGCCAAATGCAAAGTAGACTTAAATGTAGGGTTTGACCTGAATAACCTTTTAATTAGGAAGTTAAATTTGTTGTAGCTTGACCTTAGTCCATGTTAGGAACCTGCTAATCATTTGACATGCAGAGTGTATTAATGCTGCACTTAACTTGGCCATTGGTTTTACTTTCTGGTTTTGGGAGGTTTTTCTCTCCCAAAGCATCAGTCTGCATCTTCTATAGGTTTTCTTTTCTTTTATTTCCCATTCAGAACATGTAGCACACTGTTGTACTTCTGTTCTTGTCTGCGTAGAGTATTGCCTTAAACAGATCAGTTGTGTTGTGGTTTGGGTTTTCTTTTTTCTACCATCAGTTTTATGCATTAATTTATTTCAAAATATGGGTGTTTTTTTTTCAAAAAACATGAAACGTGTATAATATTATTTTTTAACATTTCCATTGCAGTATTTATCATTGTTACTGGTTGTGTGTAGTGTAACAGAATTAATGATATTAAAAAGCATACATATGAAAAGCAGCCTGCCAGCCTTTCTCATTGGGGCAAACTGGGGCGAGAGGGCATGACCTGCACCATCTCCTCTGAGCCCCCAGCAGTCAGAGGGGGGCAGTGCTTCACACCATGGCCAAGACCAGCCTGGTCTGGTCCAGCAGAAGCTTCTGGTGTGGAGCTGTGCTCTGTGGCACAGGGTGACCCGCCGGGGCTATCCAGCCCCCAGCCAGCATTTGGGAAGTGCTTTTCCCCAAGGATAAAGCACACGAGATGGATCCAGCACCTGGATCTGGGCTGTAACAGAAGCAGAAAGACATGATGTATCTGTGCAACATCAATGGTTGGAATAACCTTTTCTCCAGCATTGCAGCCCTTTGTGCCCCTCAGAGCTGTTGGCACAGGAGCCAAAACCCGACTTTAAAGTCCAGTGCCAGCAGGTGGAAACTCCAGGGACTGCTGGGGAGAGGGGACAGCCATGAGGGAGCCGGGGGCTCATGCTGGTAGCCAGTCTGGCACAGGATTAGTTCCCTGCAAATGAGAGGTTTGGACTCCACCTCTCCCTGCAGACTGGTGCTCCCCAGATCTGTCCACCCTTCCCTCCCAGCTTGCTGCTGGCTCCCAGGAGGGGACGGGGCTGATGGGGAGCCTAAGCCTGGTTCAACAGAGACCAGTGGGATGTAAAAATCAATGGCAGCTCATTTTCTTCGTTTCATCTCTAACAACACATTAATCATGTTTCCCTGGAGGCATTCAGGTGCCCCAGGCTGCTCAGCACCACCATGGCCCTGGACGAATGGAGCAGGGCTCTGCAGACCTTCAGGGGGTACAAGCTGGCATCCACCCTGCCGAGATGGACATGGATCTTCACGTGTCATCTCCAAAAATGTGGCAGCAGAGGGGCTGGAGCCAGGAGCAGAGCAGGCCTCTGAGCTGGCACTGTGTGACAAGCCAGACCCAGGTTTCTCTTATGGGTAGAGGTTTCTGCTTGACCTCCCCAGCTCAGGGAAAAGCAAACCCAGTTCATGTAAATCCTTCCCTGGCATGACCCAGCTGCCTTTCTGCAGAGACAGATGAGGATGGCTCACTCTGATCACAGAGACCACTTCTCAGGGCAGAAGAGCAAACAAGCCACACAGGATCATCAAAATCCAGCTTTTTAATTAAAAAGAGGGGATGGAGCAGGCGATAATTACCCTGGCTACCCCAGCAGGCTGGCACAGTGGTGCCTGGTGCTGTGCCCTGGGCAGTGGCCGTGTGGTTTCCAAGAAAACGTTGGAGAGAGAGGCTGGAAAAGCCACATTCTCTGCTCCTGCACCTCCCAAAGTAAAATTACCTTGAGTAGGGCCAGCTGGAGCTGTTTCCTACCATTGTTAAGGTAACTGCCTGCAGGAGGGGAGGAAGTCCCCGCAGCCAAAACCAGGAGGGTGCAGCCCCTGGGGGGGGCGGGATGAGGGCAGCACTTGCTGTGCCCTAGGCTAGAACCAGAGCGTACCTATGGGACTGGCAGAAAGCCACCAGATCCTTGGGCTCCCACACTGTGACATCACTGAGAGCACAAGCACCACCCAAGCACCACCACCACAAGTAGCAGCACCAGCTCTGTTCCCTTTCCTGGGTGGGCTGCAAGGGAAGCCATCCCCACGCAGTGCTGCTCACCCAGCAGGGCACCATCGGGACCTTCTGACACTCCAAGAGCTCCTGTCCCAGCAGGCTGCTGCACCATGTTCCTCTTCTCCAACAAACACAAGACTCCCATCAGCACTTACACTGACTCCTACCGCCCACCATACTCGGTCAAAAAGACCCTCTACAAGCACAGTCTGCAGCCACTCTGGACGGAAAACAAGTTTGTGACGAAGGTAAATGCTGCCAGAGGAGGAAACTTCAGAGCTTCTACCCCTACCCAGCTGCAGATGCTTGGTGCTGGGCAGGGGACTGGGACGGAGACTCCCAGGGTGCCTCTCGCTCTCTGTGTGTGTAATGGGGGAGGAGAGGGAGAGGGGCAGTGTGCACCCTGGTTAGCAAAGCTTTTGACACCCTGTGGAGCTGTGCTCGCTGGATTCTTGTTCCCTGGGGCTGCACCCTGCAGTGGCTTTGGGCCCTTGGGGCTGGCAGTCACCAGCACAAGCTCTCACACATCAACCCTGTCCAACAGGTTTCAGAGTCTGCAGAGGGCAGGATTTGCTGAGGAAGGGGAAACTGAGGCAGTGGCAGAGCTCAGTCCAGGGCTGCCATGTAACAGTGGCAATGGGGTGTAACAGTGGCAATGGGGGATGGGGTGGTGGTGCAGATCGGGTGGCTCGGCGATCTGCTCCAAATATACAGCCTGCAGTCTCAGCTCAGTTCTGACTCTGGGGGGTAAGGGGGTGGGGAGGGAGGGGGCTTCCATGCCCCAGGGAGATGTGAGCACCAAAAAAACCTTCCCAGCACCAAAAAAAAGACTCTTCTCCAGGCCTCCTCCTGGAGAAAGAGGGCTCTCCGATGACTGCGGGGGGTGTCCGGGGGACATGCAGCTTTCCCTACTTGTGCTAACGAGGGTGTAGGCTCCAACGCAAAGCACGCTGCAGACTGGCTCTTGCTGCCTCGTTCGCCGTGTGCAGTATAACGAGGGAGCCAGCAGAGGGCATGGAGAAGGGAGGTCACTGCTGCGCAGGGACAGAAATGGCCCGTGCAGCCAGGACCCTGGCAAGACCTCAGCCGTTTCGGACTTTGCCAGCTGTAGGGCACTGGTTTGGTCCTGTAACTCCTTTCTCAAACTCTGCTGGCCCCATACCTGTCAGTCCCAGGACACCCACCCCATCTCCCACTCTGCAAAGTGCTGGGATGCCCACGGACACCCTATATATATATACCCTAGATGCAGGGGGAGAGGAGCCAGGGATGCTCAGCCACCGTCTGTCCCCTGGTTATGGGGAGTGGTAGGCTTGGGGGTGTGGGAGGGGACACGGTGCTGCTACAACCCTCATTGCCCACCCACTAAGGAGGAAGGGTAAGTGCTCACATCTCCAGCGTTAGTCCCTACATGGTAATCAGCTTCACCGCGTGCCCTGATGACTGCAAGGGCAGATGCTGCCACAAGGCCTGGTGTCTCTCCCCGCTCCCCGCTTTTTTAGGGATTAACATTGCCTCCAGTCCAAAATGTGGCGACGCAGGGTGAGCCCGAGCACCCGATTAACGTGTCCATGCAGGAGTACTACAGAAAGACCATCAAGTCCACTGCCTACTGGACAGACAAGTACTTGCTGGCCAGGTCTGAAGGTACTGCCAAGGTCCCAGCTGTCCCCTTGTCTCACCTGGCACATATCCCCATGGGGTCAGGGGCCTGAGGTTACCCCCATTTTGCATCCTGCATTCCTCCCCCCAGTGGCAAAGGGACCTTCCCTCAGTATCTGCATTTGTGGCTTTGCCACAGTTGCCTATCCCCATCCCTGCATCCCTGCCCCTGTCCCAGGGATGTCCACAGGTTCCCAGGGTTCTCTCCCCCAGTGGCTCCTAAATACCCCCTGGTGGTAGGTGCTGCCTGAAGGACACCTTCCTGGCACCCCATAGCCCCCAGGGACCAAAGCTGTGTGGGCAGGGGCAAGCGACCAATAAGCTGGAAGTAGGGGCTGTCACCTCCATCACAGACTCTTAACAAGGACCCCAGGATCAGCACCTCTGGCATGCTCCCTGGCCCTGCAGCATTGCATTTTGGGGAGAGGGAGAACAGTCGGGACTCTCCAACCATTCCCACGTGTCTCAAGCACCACAGGACACCCCTGCCTGTCACTTTCATATTGCAGAGAAGTATAAGCCAGTTTCTGTCAACGAGGGCAAATACATCACCTGGAGAGCAAGTCCCTACAACAGCGCAGCCTGGAACAAGCACTGCTGTTGCATCCCCCGCCTGCCCAGGGTACAGTGCAAGCCCCATAATCCCCCTAAAATGGAGCTGCCTCAGGTGCCACTAGCACCTCAGGCTCTGCAGGGAAAGGGTGGCAATCCAGCAAGTGCTGCCATCACTCCTTGCAGGTGACAAGAGTGGAGACCTCTCTGAACAGCTTATGCACACCGTGCCCCCTGAGATCCACCTACCTCAGTGAATGTGGTAACTGCCCTCACCTTGTCACCGTACTGTAGCTGTGCTTGTGCCATGCCAGCATCCGTCCAGGTAATGGGTTGGCTGCTCCTTACTCTCACCATCCGTCTGCTCACAGAGAGGGAGTTGGTTGCCAACATGCCACACAGGCTGCCCTTGTATGCCACGATGGGGAAGGGATGCTTCCAGGGCTACTACAGCCCCTCTTCTGGGCGACACTACTGGCTGCGAGGGACCAACTACTACGTTGATGGGAACTCTGTCATCAGAAGACATCTCCGTGCACTAGGAGAGAGGGCTGTAAGGTTGGGATGGGATGGCATGGCATGACATGGCATGGCATGGCATGGGGTGGGAATGGCATGGCATGCCTTAGGACTGCTTGGGATGGGATGGGATGGCATGGGATGAGATGGCATGGGATGGGGTGGGAATGGCATGGCATGGCATGCCTTAGGACTGCTTGGGATGAGATGGGATGGCATAGCGTGGCATGGATATGACCTCCCTTATCCTCAGGGCCACTACTCACCTCACTTCCTCTGTCTCTTGCAGAAGTATCCTGCAGTGCGGTTACAGCCTCAGAACAGTATTGTGTATGTACCTATCACCCCTAGCCACCCTCCCCCCAAGGAGCCCCAGGTGCAGAGGTTCACTGGAGGGGAGCTCTCCAAGCCAGTTGCCCTGGAGGAAAAGCCTATTATTTTTTCCTGACACTGTCCAGCCACTCTCTCTTCTTTAGGGTTTCATGCAAAATTGCTCAGAGTTGTTCTGGGGATGCTGGTGCAGACTTGCAAACTTGGAGGGGTATCAGGTCCCGTCACGGTGCCCATGCAGGCAGCAATGCAGCCACTGCACCTGCATCTCACAGGCAAAGTAGACATGACCAGTGAGGGCAGGACAGCGTTGTGGTGCTGGGCTGTGCAGTGTGTTGTTGCTACCCACGGAGAAGTAGTTGCAGAATTTACTCCCAGGACAGCTGTTTCTATGCTCAGTCTTGTCCAGCCATCCTTTGGGACTGCACAGCACCTGAAATCCTGCTGGCATCCCTGAGCCCAGCTGCAAATAGCTTAGGATCTCTCAGATTTTGGGGTCCCATCAATGTTCCTTGGGTTGCTCTTGTATGTTGTGTTGTCATTGTTTGCTCTTCTTATCCAAGAACCTGTTCCCCGGTCACGCTGCTCGTTATGCGGTAATCAGCCCTGTCCTTCACCCGCTGCAGGTCCAGCAGCACATTTTAATCCCCACATGTTTACCTTTAGGATAACTCCATTGCCAAGGCAACTTTTTTTCAGCCTCAGGGAAGCAGCAAAGGGAGAGGGGAGGCTGCTCAACCAGCTTAGTCATCACTCTGCTACCTCAGCCCTCCCATGGGCCAAAATTAGGCATCAGGCTTTGCAGAAAACATGAGATTGGCTTTAAATTCCTGAGCCTGGAAACTAAAACCAAACGACAGTGAGAACAAACAGGGAGCACTGAGCCTTGGCGACATGTTTCTCTAGATCTTCTCCACTGAGAAACAGGCAGATTTTCTGGGGCTGGCATGGCTCTGGGAATGAAGGTTTTAGGAAATTGACAGTGCAAGAGAGAGTGGGTGTTTGCAGGGCGGAAGACTCGCTGGAGGCAGCTCGCTGAGATGGCAATGCCAAGGAGATTCAGCTCTTCAGCCCAGCCTTTGCTTTGGCCTCAGTGCCCTAAGGCAGACACCAATGTGGATGGGGCAGCTGCGTGTCCACTGCTTGCCCCTATGCAGTGATGGCAGCCAAAAACAGGTTTTCTGCTCTTCTTCCTCACCAAGGTTTCCTTCTCCCCTGCCTGATACCTCTATCTGCTCTCCTAGGTGGGACACGTCCCATTTCATGACAACAGGAGGAGTCCAGAGAGGGAGCTACATCATCCACCCCGAGTTTTTCTCGGAGGCTTCCTCTGCCCTGTGTCACTGGTGAAGAACAAAGACAGGCTTTCATTAAAACTAGCTTGAGCAACCATTCCCCTCAGACCCTTTCCTACAGGCTGGGGGAACTTCCCAGGGATGGAAACTGCCTGGACTGCCAGGTTGGCGGGCACTTTAACAGGGGCTGGTACCCTGACACCGCTTGCCAGACGGAGACCACGAAAGCACCCAAGGAGACTCTCTTGGAGCAGAGTAACACGGCCAGAAGTAGAAGCAGTGGCTGATACCCATGTTTGCCGGCTTTTGCTGGGCTGGTTAGGACCTGCCTGCTTTGGCCAAGATAATCAGGAAGAGTTGCCATCCATCTGGGATCCCGTGCACGGGCTAAATAAGGAAGGGGATTTGAAAGCAGCACATAATTACATAATTAGGGTATGAAATAGCCTGGGAGCCCGATGTCAGGGGGGAACACCACCTTCCACGTGTGCTGCATAAACCCACAGGGCTGCAGTTCCCAGGGGAGGGATTCTCTGGCACAGAGTCAGTGGGGGCTCCATGTCCCCACGGGGGCAGCACTGCTGGCTGTGCCCACCCCAAGCAGCACCTCAACCCCACCTGGGGCAGAGAAAACCCCAGTGAAAACCTCATCCCAGCCCAAAAGCATCCCAGCACAGCCCCAACACTACCAAACCCCAGCGCAGCCCCTGGGGTACCCTCACACCCTAGTGCCCCCGGGCCCAAAATCATCTCCAGTGCCCCAGGGGCACCCCCAGAGTCTCCAAAGTCCCCTCGGGCATCCCCAGCACCTCAAGGCTCCCCGGGCATCTCCAGCGTCTCCAAACCCCTCCGAAGCGACGGGAGGGGACAGAACTACATCTCCCAGCGGGGAGCGGTGGCCCNGGGGGGGGACTCCGTCTCGCAGACCCCAGGCTGCCCGCTCGGGGGAGCGGGGTGTCTCTGCCAACCTGCACCCTGACCTTGGGGTGCAAGTCCTTCCCGCTCCGCTGTGGGGGGCCGCGCAGGTCAGTCTGGTGATGGGAAACGGAGGGGTGAATGGAGGGGGTGTCTCGCCTCCCGGAGAAGGTTAACAGAGCCCGGGGACGCGTCCCTGCCTCTGCTTGCGAGGTGCAGCTTCAACTTTTGCCGTTCGACAGATGTTTTCCAGCTAAAAGTTGAGCAGGCTGGTTATCGCAGCGCGGTGCGGGCGAGGTGCGGGCTTGGGTTCAGAGCGGTTTCTGCGGCGGCCTCTCCGTCAGCCAGTGCCCGCCGGCGGCGGCAAGTGGCCGCAGCTGTTTGAGAAAGCACAAATCCGCCTTTCTCTCTTCCCTCTCCCTCTTGGGAAGCTGGTGATGCCCAAAGGGCAAGTGCCAGGCACAGCAGGCACCCGCAGCCCGGTCCTGGGGTGAGGGTTGGGGGGTAGGTTCTGCGTGGCCAGAGCTGCAGGTGGAAGAGCTGCCAGGGAGCACATTAAGGGATTGATGATTCCATTTGGGCCAAGATCATCCAGTATCGTTGACTGTTGGATACAGCTGAAAAGTCAGTGTCCTGAGTCACCAGACCAGCTCCTTGAGCCACCAGCCGCTCTCTGGAGCTGCCAGCACCTGGAGTTTCGTGGTAACCCAACGGGCTGGAAAATTGCAGGGGTGTGGAAACCCAAGGGTTTCCATTTCTTCCCCCATATCGCATTGTAGCACTTGGGGTGGGCTCGGGTTTCAGCCTGCCTCCACATCCGAAATGCCAAACCTTTGCAAAGAGCTGAATCAGCTCTTTTAAAAA
>VZTM01007217.1:4064-54359 GCA_013400555.1 Jacana jacana | reverse complement strand
AAAACAAAAACAAAACCAAACCAAAACCTTTGTTTTGGGTCAGCTGGGAAGATCCAGCACAGCAAGCTGCAAACACGGCTGTTTGGCTGTGACACCCTGCCCTCCCTCCTCATCTACTTTTTTTTTTTTTCTTCTTTTGAGGAGTTAAAGGTCGCCGCAATGTCATCTTGGAGCCAAATAACAAGTTTGCCTTCCAAAAGAAATGTTGAAACAAGCTTTGCATGAGCAGGGACCTCTGTGGGCTGCAGCTCGCTAGTGCGAGGTGGCAGGCATCTCCCGGGGCGTTGGGAGAGACTTACCTCATCTGGGACCGAGCCAAATCACCCGCTGGAGAATGTACATTTTGTTAACAAGGGATAAAAAAAATAGAGGAGCCGGACAGGCACAGAGCAAGGTCCTGTTTTTAGAGACCTCCCTGTCCCACTGGTGCACTGGGCAATGCCTTAAGACAGCCTTCTCAGCACCTTTGTTGGAGAGAGTGGGCTATGTCCATCAGCCTAGGGCAACCACAGGGGTTTAATCCTGGCCCAGACAGAGCAACCAGAGCAGGATTAAATCTGCCGGCATGGACACCCAGCTTGCACATCCCTCTGAGGCAGATCAGTGTCCAAGGGCCACAAAAGGCTGCAAGACCTTTCTTAAAAAAAACACATTATTTCTCTGCTGGCAGTGGCAGTGACAGCTCCTTCACGTACATCGTGAGCTCCAGCCCATAGGGGGAAAAGAAAGAAACACCCTAAAAATAGAGCCGCTTCAAAGTAGTTCATAAATAATAAACCGGCCTCCTGAAAGGGAGATGAAAATCCAGAAACTCCCTAAAGCCTGGGGAGCTGCTGTCAGCTTATATGGAGTGAGGAGGTGGCTGTCCACGCAGCATCACTATCAGTCATTTCTTGGGCTTAAAACCCTAAATGACAGCCGAGAAAGAAAACACCATTTATTTCCTGGTTTGTTGGGATTGTTTGTTTGTTTTTCAGAAAACGTGAAAAACTATTAAAAATTCTTTTCCCAAATAATTTGGGAAAATAAATAAGACCTACTCAGTGGGAGGCTTCATTTTATTTTCTCCCCCCTTGAGTTTTTCAGTCTCCAGATAAGGCACACAGGCTTGCCTCTGGTAGCAGTAGGTATTTGCATCTCCCTCTCTGGCATCCCAAAAATTCCCAGTGCCGAGAGGGAGAGAGCTTGTTTGGTCTCGGCATAGCCGTCTGTATTTCCAGAAGTATCCTGCCACTCGCAGCTTCACTCGGCTGTGCCGGTTTGGGGCCAAAAGCCCTTCTGCAGAACTTTTCCTGGAACAGTCCTCTGCTGCTTCTTATGCACCCTGAAGCTAAGGCGGGGATGATGGAGGGGATGAAGGTTTGTCCTGAGCACAGCATAGAATGGCTAGAGTTGGAAAGGACCTTAAAGATCATCTGGTTCCAACCCCCCTGCCATGGGCAGGGACGCCTCCCACTACAGCAGATTGCTCAAAGCCCAGCCCAGTCCAGCCTGGCCTTGGGATCTTCCCACTACTATCTCCTCTCTGCTTTTGTTGTCCGATTTTTGCTGGCTCAGCCAGCCTCGCATCTGACATGCTGCTGGGGTGAGGTCCACGTTCCCCTCCTTGGGGACAGGTTTGGAGGATCGGGAAGGTTGGAACTGCCCCCATCCCATGCTGGACCTCTCCACCGGAGCTCCCAGCAGGTGAGCAAGGGCTCAATGGGTCTTGGCCAGGGGACAAAGTCGTTTAGCTAAACCTATCGCCCGTTCAGGCTAATCGCTTCCTAATGCCGCCATAATCCCCTTTAAAGCAACTGGCAGCCTCGAAAGTTACCGGCTCCCAGTGGAAGGTTAACATGACCCAGCTGACAAGGAAAAAGTTCCACCAGCTGCAAGGCCTGGCACAATACGTGCTCTGAGATGAATATAAAATGCCCTATGTTTTGTTGAGCCTGTGCACAGATGCCACTCCAGGTTTATGTCTGGGCATGCCCATAGTGGGGCAGCAGGGTTTGGGTGGTGCTCAGGACCCCTTTCTGCTTTACTTGTCCTTTTCTGGGCAGAAAGGTCTGTTCAAGCCACAAAGGAAAATCGCTCCAGCTTGCCATGCCTGTGGCAGGGAGAGGGTTCAATATTTCATTTTGGATCTTTTTCTTCCTTTTTTTGAAAAGGGAAACTGGTATCTTTAGAGAGAGTCTCTGCAACCAGCTTCATTTTTGCCCCAAAAAGGGGGTGGTGAGCGGGGGGCGGGTCCCTCTGATTTACCCGGAGCCAGCAGTGTTACATCTCCAGGGCTTGAGGAGGAGCAGCGTGCTGGTCTTTGGCGGGTACCGACCAGCTTGTCTGCAGCTCTGCAGCTCCTCTTCTTCCCTTGCTCCTCCTCCTGCAGCTGGGTTTGCTCCTCGCTCTCCCATGTCCTCACTTTGCTTTTCCCCTCTGGACTCCCGGCGCTGTGCTTGGCCGAGCCCAGCCAGCCCAAGGCCAAGGAAAAGCCGTTCGGCTCTTGGCACAGCCCACATCCCCGGGGCCGTGCAGGGGGGAGCAGTCTGGAGCCCAAACGCTGCCCAGGGCCATCCTGGATGGATGGATGAAGAACCCTTTGGAGGTTCTGCACCCGCTCCCTCCTGACAAAATTAGCCTTTCTCCTGCTGGGAGCAGGAGACCTGCACGCATGGAATGTGTCCTCCCACCCTGCAGCCATACTTTGCTGCACAGTGTGTCTCCTACGTGCCCCCACAAACCAGACACAAGCTGCAAGTACCCCAGCCCCTTTAGCCACCTGGGTGCTGTGAAGAAGCAGGGATTTCCCCACCTTCACTGCAAAGCATCCCCATGCTGGAGCAGCTGGGACGCAGAGAGGGGATGGGGTGGGAATGGTGCTATGCATGAGCTGAGTTAAATCTGCCAGGGAGGCAGTTTGACTAAATTTTGGAGCAGCTGCCTGGAATTCATTGATTGGTGTCTTTTATAACTCTTAATTAACCCTGTCCTTTAAAGATACTGTCACTGGGCTGATCCAGCTCCTGCTCAGCCTCCTCCTACCCTTTCCCAGTGTCTGCTCCTGCCTTACTGCAAGTCTTCCCCACAAAAATAAAAATTAATTACAGCAACAATTTGGTCCTTACTGCGCCGGGGGTGTTCTCTGCTTGGGGCTCGGGCTGTTCTCCGCACGTGTGGTCTGCTCGGAGTAATTGGAGATGGTGTCTGGTACTCGGCGTACAGCACCTGGCACGTCGCAGCCCAGCAGCAGCGGGGTGGGGGAGCTGCAGAAACTGAGACGGCAGAGGGATCACAAGCGACTCCTTGATTCAGAGGTTCTTCTGAAACTATTTATATCCTCTTCCTTTTCAGAGATGGGTGCTCCGGGACTTGGTGGAGGTGGGAACTCTTCTAACAGTCCACTGTCTTCTCCTGAGACCCACAGCATTGCTGCAAGGATACCTTTCCTACTCCGCTGCAGAAAGCTCTAGAGAAAACAGAGCACCATGTACACTTTTCTGCCTGAGAACTTCACACCAGTGAAGCAGAAACCTTCCAAGGAGCTGAGGCCCATGCTGGGAGCCATCTTGCTGGGCCTCATCCTGTTCATTGCCGCAGTGGTAGCCTGGTGCTACTACACCGTGTCCCTGCGGAAGGCAGAGAGGCTCAAGACAGAGCTGATGGACCTGCGGGCGGACGGCTTTGTCATCAGGAACCAGCACGGGGAGGTGGTCTTCCGCCTGGCCTTCCGCTCAGGCAGACTTGACCTGGAGTCATGCTCCAAGGAGGGTGAGATTTTGAGCTGCACGCGGTCGGGCCAGGGACCGCTCAACTTCTTCATCCAGACGGTGAAGCCCAAGGACACGGTGATGTGCTACCGTGTGCGCTGGGAGGAGCTGGCAGCCGGCCCAGCAGTGGAACACACCATGTTCTGGGAGGACGCCCACTGGTACGGGGGCTCGGAGATGAGCACCCAGCACTGGCCCATCCGGCTGGCCGGCTACCAGGAGCCTGTGCCCTACGTGACGAGCGACGTCTACTCCTTCCGTGACAGCTTTGGCGGCATCCTCGAGCGCTACTGGCTCTCCTCCAAGGCAGCGGCCATCAAGATCAATGACTCGGTACCCTTCCACCTGGGCTTCAACGCCACCGAGCGTGCCCTCTTCTTCCAGGCCCGCTACAAGGACTCTCCCTACAAGCCCCCGCTGGGGCAGCAGCCCTTCCCTGAGCTCAGCTACCGCGTCTGCGTGGGCTCCGACGTCACCTCCATCCACAAGTACATGGTGCGCAGGTACTTCAACAAGCCCTCCAAGATTCCTGCCGAGAACGCCTTTCGTTACCCCATCTGGTCCACCTGGGCTCTCTACAAGAATGATATCGACCAGGATAAACTCTTGAGATTTGCTGAAAAGATCAAGAAGTACCGTTTTAACTGCAGCCATATTGAAATTGATGACATGTACACACAAGCCTATGGGGACTTTGATTTCGACCCCGTCAAGTTTCCCAATGTGACAGAGATGTTTGCAAAACTGAAGGAAGATGGGTTCAAGGTCACACTGTGGACTCATCCCTTTGTCCACATCGATTCCTCCAATTTTGAGGCAGGTATTGAGCGTCAGCTGTTCATCAAGGAGCCATCGGGGAGACTGCCAGCCATGGTGGAGTGGTGGAATGGCATTGGGGCTATCCTGGACTTCACCAACCCAGCAGCCCGGGACTGGTTCCAGAGCCACCTGCGCCAGCTCCGACACAAATACGGCATCTCGTCCTTCAAGTTTGATGCGGGTGAGACCAGCTACCTGCCCAAGCAGTTCAGCACCTTCCGCCCACTCTCAGACCCCAGCATCTGGTCACGCCGCTACACGGAGATGGCCATCCCCTTCTACGAGCTGGCTGAGGTGCGGGTGGGCTACCAGTCACAGAACATCTCCTGCTTCTTCCGTATCATTGACCGCGACTCTGTCTGGGGATACGAGCTTGGTCTCAAGTCACTCATCCCCACGGTGCTCACCATCAGCATGCTGGGGTACCCCTTCATATCTGCTGACATGATTGGGGGGAATTTTTTCCCCAACAAGACAGATGGTGCGGTGGAGATTCCTGATAGGGAGCTGTACATCCGATGGCTGGAGCTGTCGGCCTTCATGCCCTCCATGCAGTTTGCCATCCCACCCTGGCTCTACGACAAGGAGGTGGTGGAGATTGCACAGAAATTCACAGAGCTCCATGAGTCACTGGTGGCCCCACTGCTGCTGGAGCTGGCCGGAGAGGTTACTGACACAGGCGACCCCATCATCCGTCCCATCTGGTGGATCTCACCCCGCGACGAGGCCACTCACCGTATTGACTCCCAGTTCCTCATTGGGGACACCCTCATGGTGGCCCCTGTCTTGGAGCTGGGCAAGCAGGAGCGTGATGTCTACCTGCCAGCGGGCAAGTGGCGCAGCTACAAGGGGGAGTTGTTTGAGAAGACCCCGGTGCTGCTGACGGACTATCCCGTTGACCTGGACGAAGTCGCCTATTTCCTCTGGGTTTCCTAACAGGCTCCTCCATCAGCTTTGGGATAACCATGCCTTACCTAGGACTTTGTAACAAATAATAATTCTAATTGCACATTTCATTTGAGACTGAGGTTGAGTAAGGGAATTAAATAGACTTCACTTTCCTTTGCAGTTTTTTTTTTTTTTATTTGAATGGGGATAATCTTTGTTCTGTTTTCGTTTGGTGCAGGTGGGAGACTGTGGTTGTGCTATGGTAGGCAGAATTTTCTCTGTACAGGTCAGGAGTGAGTTTGTCTGCAGACAGGTAGTAAAGCCAATATCTTTTCAGTTCACAAGGATTTCCAGAGGTGGAGATTGGTTATTGCCAGTGTCTCTGGTCTTGTGGAAGCACCCAGCGCTGGGCATGGGGGCGAGTGATGTGGGAGGGTTGCCACAGCACAGCCTGCCTTAAGTTTTATAGTGTGGCAAATATATTTCAAAGGAATTTTTTAATAGCAGAAAACAAGGTACTGAGCTACAAATATACACACACATATATTCCTCCCCCCCCCTTTCATCTTGTGGGACAGTGGACTAACCCATACCCCCTGTTTCCACTTTCCCGGGTACCAGGCAGGCCAGGTTACTCGAGTGACGCCTGGGCATTTCTGCTTTATCAGCTGTGCATCACTCACTGGGGCAGCTGCATCCCACCTCCTCGCCCCTTTAACACCCACTGCAAAGCCCTTGCCCTGGGTGTTTTGCCCTGGGTGTCAACATTGCCTTTCCTAGAGCCGCACTGTCCATACCAGCCTGCCCCCATTAGTCTTTTTAAAGCATTTTTAGCCCCGCTTCGTTACATGATTATCCTACCGATGTCATCTCTTTTGGTTTTTAAGGATAGATAAGCTTTCAGCTTCCTTGCTGGCAGAAGGGCGGCCTGGAGCAAAGCTGTTCTCAAAAAGTATGTGCGGCGCTCTCCCGGGAACAGCCGGTTCCCGCCAGTGGCACGTGTCTGGGGTGACAGTGCTTGCTGCTAGCCGGCTGGCCGGTGGGTGGAAAACACCGGCGTTTGCACTGATGGGCCTGTGCCAGCGGGTGTTCTCGCCACACATTTCATCTGCCATGAAATTAAGCTAATATCCATCTCTGTCTCAGGTCGCAGTTAGAGGTGATGAGTTTCTTTAGGGTTTTTCCGAAGTAGCCCTCCTCTCCCCCTGGGAGAATTAGGGGCCTTCCGCAGCCAGCATTTGTGCTGCTGGAGGTGGGGTCCCTGTTGGAGGCTTTAGGAGGGGATACAGGGTGATGTCTTGCACCCCGAGTGCCTGGCAGCTAAGATGGAGCTGCAGAGATGCCTCTTTCCCAGCTCCCCATTTGGTTTTGTACAGGAAGGTGCATTTGCAGAGGGTTGTGGGCATTCTCCACTGAAACGGGATTGAAGTCTGGCAGCCCTCCAGGATGTACCCTGGGTGGGAGTGTGTTTCAGCCCCTGATTTTTTAATAAACCTCTGCAGAATGGAGCTGTGTTGGCTGGGGAGGTTTGAGGCACCCTGCCCAGGCTACGGACAGCCAAGAAGAGCTCAGCATCCACAAGGTTTCTTATAGGATTGTGTCTGGGCTGAGCATGGGTCTGGCATGAGTCAGTCACCTGGGGAGATGGAGCTGTGTTTTGTGTAGGGTCGGGTACCAATGAGGATCTTTCCCAAAGCACATCTCCTGCACTGAGTATTGCAGGAGGCAGAAAAGGAACTAAACCTGGGGATCGTGGTGGGGTTCTGGAGTAGAAAGTCAGGTGTTTGGGGAAAAAAAGAAGGGAGTAAGTCCAGTTTAATGAACTTCTTGGAGCAGCCCTTGTGGTCTGAGCCTGCCATGCATAATTTGGTGTTTCAGCCTCAAAAGGAGATGCAGGAGAGCCCTATAAGTCTCTGCCCAGTAGGATAACAAGCATGTGTCCGAAAGCCTGTTCCTTGTGGCTTTTAGAGACAAAGGACTCGGATTTGTTCCCTGCCGTTGGTGCAAATAACAGTTGTGTTACAAATTACAGACACCCTCTGGCAAGGAGTTGATCCTGGAGTCCCAACGTCAGTTACCAGGGCACTGTCAGGATTTGGCCTTTGGACTAGAGGGTGGAAGTGAAGGTGAGGAGCTCCTGGACATGAGTGACTGCAGCCTGCAAGGACAGGGTGCAGAGAGGTTTTCTCCAGCCCCAGAAATGCATAAAGGCCATGCTTTGAGGGGTCCAGCTCTTTCCTTTGAATGTTTGCTTGTGAAATATTTGTCCTCCCTTGGCATAGGAGTCATTGAGTGAAGAAGACATTGCTGCCAGTGAAAATGGGGGATCTAGAGCACAGGATTTCATGGGAAGGATCCCAGCGTGACTGGGGAATGCTGCATGTCTTCTCCTCACTGTCTCTGCTGTGCCACTTGCTAGTAAAGGGTGAGGCCATGTGAAGAGAAACCCTGCCTTCCCATTAGTATCCCTTTATTACGAAAATGGTCGGAGTGGCCAGATGAGTGCCTTCAATCCCTTTGCAGTGGTTTGGGGCTCTGTCAGGAAGTTCACAGAGGAAATTCCCCATTAGATACACTGTCCTCCTTTCCCTCCCCTCAAAAGAAAGGATTTTATTATCAAAGTTTTGATTTTATTTTTATTTAACTATATGAATGAATGGATAAGATTATAGAGTGCCCTTATTTTTTTAAGTGCTGTAGTTAGGGCATAAGAGGCTGTGGCTATTCAGTGCTCCAGCTAGGAGAAACGTAAAGCTTCTGGGAGGACATAAGGAATGATGCAGAGGAGCAGGATAGCTCTCTGTGGGTCCATGGCCAACACTTCCCCATGTATTGAAGACAAGCTGAGCAGTGCTGCCTCAAGCTATCATAAAGGCTTCCAGGTGCCCTCTCCATCCAACTTTTTACCAAAAAAAACACTAACGCTATGCTGTAGCCCTGCAGGATTCAAGGACCTTTAGGACCTCACACACCACAGAGAGACCCTATGCACAGAGAGGTTTCTCTGTGCTGGGGAGATTTCCCTGATTTACACCATGAGTCACTGGCCAAAATAAGTTTAGTTTGACTCAGCCAAGGAAAAGCCCCAAAAGAGGTTTTGGGGTTGGGTTCAGCCTTTTCCACCCCAGCCTGCGGCAGATGGTGGCTGAGCAGCAGGTCAATGTGATGTCCGTGTGACTGAATTTTGAAGCTTGCACTGTCATGTGTCAGGTTTTCTGGATGCTTGTGTTTGTACATGCTGTCTTACATCAGACTGTAATGCTGGTGGGTTTCTTTTTAACCACTTTTCTAATTCTTAATTGTTATGAAAACAACTGTAACGTGAATTCCTTGATTGATAAAAAACTTTGGAAAACAAAAGGAAGTTTTACTATATCCATCTGTACTAAGTATGTGGGGCCAGTGGCTTTTGGGGCCTTGTTCATCCAGTCTTCATGAAAATATGAGTTGAGATTGTTGGTTTATTTAAAGCTTGCAGCCTGCAGCTTTGATGTATGTTTTAAAGAGGGCAGCTGGCAGCCCCCCTGCTGTTCCCTTTGCAGCGGTGGCAGGAGATGAGGATATGGAGGTGACTCACTGGTGTGGGTCACAGGTCCCTCTCCTTTGGGTCCCAACAGCAAAGGGAATGGCTGTGTCTTAGGTCTGGCCTGGAGAAGACCACGACCAGGTGAACCCCAATGCTGCCTCTATTCCCAGAGATGGGGACCAGACCATCATGCCCCAATTTCTGCTGATATCTACTCAAAAAGGGCCTATTGACACCAACTGTGGTGGCTTTGCTGGTCCACATTGCTCTCAGAGAACACATGCTTTGGGACTGCTTGCAGGCACTAAAGAAGAGGAGCCTGCTCTTGGCTTCCCTTGGGCAGCCCAGAAGGACCATCTGGGCACTGGGGGTTCTCACTGCCCCCAGAGTCCACATTTCCAGATGGTGCTGACAGCTGGGAGGGGGACACACTAGATGTTTGTAGCTATGGGAGAGCCAGAAATGGTGTGTGTGAAACCCATTTAGGAGCCTGCCTTGGCCCATGTCCCCCTCCCCCTTTCCCCCCATTTTTTTTTTTTCTGCCCTTTCCATCTGTTATGGTACAAACCACAGCCTGCCTTGTGCCGTCCAGTTGTCGCTAGCACTGGCCAAGCACAAAGAGCTCTGCTTGGGCAGTGAGAGGGACTTCAGCTTGCTCTTTTTGCAATAAAAGACATTTTCCCAATGCTTTTCCTTTTCCTTCTCCCTTGGGTGGAAGTGGCTTCCATGTACTGGGCTGATGCTCACTTGGAGGGTCAAAGCTGGTCCTGGCTAGAGACCTGGGGGCAGGTTGGCAGCTTGCAGCCTTGCAGCAAACCCTGAGGAATACAGGAGTCCTCCCTGCAATCAGTGTGTTTGGGTTTGGGTAGGGTTTGCACCTTTCCAAAAGCTGGTGCTATGTTCAGGGAGGGCGTGTGAGGCTTGGCAGGGACATGGGTAAAGCAAAGCAGAGTCTGCTTTGTGCTGAGTCCCAGCTAAATGGCAGTGCCTGGAAACGCATCCATGGCTGTGTACCGCACAGGAAGGCGTGTTAATGGCAAAATTCAGACCCCAGTGGGGCTACATCAAAAGCCCAGTTGGCTTCAAAAGAGAATTCAAGGAGGCACCTGTGGGTGATAGCAGAGTGACGGCTGCTAACCTGTGAGATCCTAGATGGAAGCGTGTCCATCCCTGACGAAAAATCACAGCTTTTATTAAAAGCAAGAGAAAATCCAACAGGCAAAGCCCAGTGCTGGGGAGGACTGTGGTGATAGGACAAGCTGACAGCAGCAGAGTCCCTTCAGGCACACGGCC
Source organism: Jacana jacana (assembly GCA_013400555.1). Taxonomy (NCBI): domain Eukaryota; kingdom Metazoa; phylum Chordata; class Aves; order Charadriiformes; family Jacanidae; genus Jacana; species Jacana jacana. Next base: position 44,084 of record VZTM01007217.1, on the reverse strand, counting down.
AGTCTGGCAGCTCAACCTCCTCAGTCACAGCTCATCCCAAGCCAGGTGGGAGCTGCCAGCCTGCAGGTCCCCTGCGCCGGGAGAGCCATAGAGATGGTCTGGGCTGATGCAAAATCCCAAAGGCCAAGTAGAGAAAAGCAGGGATTTTTATTTACTTCTTTTTGCCTGTAGGGCTGGGTGTTTTTTAGCTCAGCCATCATCAAAGATGAAGGGCAATAAACTCTTCTTCCCAGAGAAAACAGGCAACCTGGGAAGAGTGATGGGCTGCAGAAGAGTCCCAGGTCACCAGTACGTCCAGCAAACAGCTTTTGCTCAGTACTGAGAGTGCAAAAACCCAACCCACACATAAGCTTAGCAAGGCAGCAAGAGGTCCCTCTGGCAGTATACAGTTCTGGTGTGGCAGGAGGGTGCAGAGGTGGCCACCATGCCAGCACCTCTCAGAAAGCCTCTGGCACCGTTCCCCCATGGCTCCCTGTGGCTCTGCTGGGCATCAGGGAAAGGCACTGGGGGAAAGATCAGAAAGAGATGGGGACTTGGCAGAGAGATTTTTTTGCAGCCAAATGAGATCAGGCAGTTTCTATCATCCCCAGAGTTTGCAGAAAGTCCCAGGGATGCTTTTTTTCCCCACAGCCTGTGATGCGGGTGGACAGCAGAGCCATGCATGTACACACAGAGCACACTGATTATAGGGGCAGAGGTGTGGTGTGAGGAGGTCTGGAGCCTGGCTCTCCCACCTCTCCTCAGCACTGTGGGCATCAGAAAGCTTTTTTCTTGCTGCAACAGCTGCCTGAGGAATTTTGCTGGCCCCCCGACCCAGGGCCTTGTGGTTACCCAGAGTCCAGCTGTTGGTGACCATCAGGGTTTCAAAGCAGCCACTGAGAGAAAATGAGTTCAGAAGCACTTTCTCCTCCTTGGGGGAGATACTTCAGCAGAAACCACTATCCTGAAGTGGGAGAAATGCTGTGGTAAGTACTTAGAGATGGACTATTAACTCTGCACACCACTACCAGACTGAGCATTCCTTTCCCTTTCACATCCTTTAATTAAAGCAGGGTTTTCCCTCCCCATTGCCACAGCAGGGACAACATTGCAGCAGCTCAAGCTGCTTTCAGGGCCATCTAGAAGATCACAGACCCCTAGAATTGTCCAGGTTGGAAGGGACCTTTCAGATCACCAAGTCCAACCATCACCTAACACTGCCAAGAACCAGCACTAAACCATAGCACTAAGTACCACGTCTATCCATCTTTTAAATACTTACAGGGGTGACGATTCCACCACTTCCCTGGGCAGCCTGTTCTACTGCTTGATAACCCTTTCAGTATAAAACGTTTTCATAATATCTAACCTAAACCTCTTGTGGCTCAGATGTTCTGGCTCATCACACTTTGAACAGCTCTTGCGTCCCTGTGTCCAAGCAGGGTCCTTGCAGCATCACTAATGGGTGATGATGGTCTGAGCCAGTTTTGTTGCTGCTTCACCTGATCACCTAATGAGCTCTGGAGTGAGTGCGATGTTCTCCAACCCCTGCTCACATTTTACATGGACCATCTCTGGGGCAAATCAGTAAAGGAAGGAGCTGTCTCATGGCTTTGGGGCCATGCACAGCATTACCACGCATGTGCCTACCAGCAGTGCGCTGAGGTCAGCAAAGGAAACAGTCTCACTTTGGGAAGGAGCTTTGCAGACCAGAGACCCCAGGAATCTCCTAAACTGTCACCTTTAAACTTCTCTTTGCTCTAAAACAGGGGAGATTCAACCAAGAGCAGAGAGCATTTCACAGCCAGCCTGCTTACCTCAAGCCTGGAGGTGCTGCTTAGGTGGCTTCACCCAGAAGTCACCTCAATGGGCAGAAGGATGGTGACTCATGGACAAAGATTTCCATCAACATATCTGGTGACATGGGAGAACATTTTCCATGGAAAAACAGAGGCAGGAGGGCACTTGGGCTGGTCTGTTAATTATCTGTGTTTTCTCAGGATGATGATGGCCGCGTCCTCTAATGGGACCTGAAGGATTGCACCCTTTGGCTCTAAGCGTGGTCCCAAAACACACATAGAGCCTACTAGGTCGGAACCAGTGCCCAACCTGGTGCTAGGTTTTAATCTTGACTGCCATGAGATTTCACCACCTGCCTACAGGCTTGGCTGGACTAACACCACAGGTGTGGTTCTCAATAATCTCTTCCAATTTCTTTCCAAAGGGGGGGGAAATATGTTCCTCGACATTCAGAAGTGCTAGAGCTTCTTTCTTCTTGTTCAGATAGCCCAGGCTGTGGGAAACACAAACTCCCTGTTCTCCTGCATCAGCATCCATCTGATGTGCAGGCTGAAAATTGGATGATTTCCTTTTCAGGATAATCACAGACTGCTTTTTGTAAAAAAGCACTCTGCTGCAACTGCCTCCTTCACTAAGTAAACGAAATTATAGATATCTCAAAGGATCAGCTGTGAAACTGGGTAAAAAAGAAAGCCCATTTCCTTTATAAATCAAAATTGTGCATAGCATTTCTTGCTGGGAAAAGATTATGAGCAGAGGCTGTGTTTCTATACATCCTATTTGTAATAATGCAATAATAAAGGCAGACATCCAATATACTTTAGTAGGTAGATTACACTACAGCACTTGCCACACAGAGAGGTCACAGAGGTATCTTCAGCGTGAGGTACTTCTATTTTAAAAACTATTAAAATTCACAGGTCATTCAAGTCTTTCGTTGATAATTCCATGAGACCATTCCAAAGCTGATGGAGGAGCCTGTTAGGAAACCCAGAGGAAATAGGCGACTTCGTCCAGGTCAACGGGATAGTCCGTCAGCAGCACTGGGGTCTTCTCAAACAACTCCCCCTTGTAGCTGCGCCACTTGCCCGCTGGCAGGTAGACATCACGCTCCTGCTTGCCCATCTCCAAGACAGGGGCCACCATGAGGGTGTCCCCAATGAGGAACTGGGAGTCGATACGGTGAGTGGCCTCGTCGCGGGGTGAGATCCACCAGATGGGACGGATGATGGGGTCACCTGTGTCAGTAACCTCTCCGGCCAGCTCCAGCAGCAGTGGGGCCACCAGTGACTCATGGAGCTCTGTGAATTTCTGTGCAATCTCCACCACCTCCTTGTCATAGAGCCAGGGTGGGATGGAGAACTGCATGGAGGGCATGAAGGCCGACAGCTCCAGCCATCGGATGTACAGCTCCCGATCAGGAATCTCCACCGCACCATCTGTCTTGTTGGGGAGGAAGTTTCCTCCAATCATATCTGGCAGTACAAACGGGTACCCCAGCATGCTGATGGTGAGCACAGTGGGGATGAGTGACTTGAGACCAAGCTCGTATCCCCAGACAGAGTCGCGGTCAATGATACGGAAGAAGCAGGAGATGTTCTGTGACTGGTAGCCCACCCGCACCTCAGCCAGCTCGTAGAAGGGGATGGCCATCTCCGTGTAGCGGCGTGACCAGATGCTGGGGTCTGAGAGTGGGCGGAAGGTGCTGAACTGCTTGGGCAGGTAGCTGGTCTCACCCGCATCAAACTTGAAGGACGAGATGCCGTATTTGTGTCGGAGCTGGCGCAGGTGGCTCTGGAACCAGTCCCGGGCTGCTGGGTTGGTGAAGTCCAGGATGGCCCCAATGCCATTCCACCACTCCACCATGGCTGGCAGTCTCCCCGATGGCTCCTTGATGAACAGCTGACGCTCAATCCCCACTCCAAAATTGGAGGAATTGTAGTTTATGAAAGGGTGAGTCCACAGTGTGACCTTGAACCCATCTTCCCTCAGTTTTGCAAACATCTCTGTCACATTGGGAAACTTGACGGGGTCGAAATCAAAGTCCCCATAGGCTTGTGTGTACATGTCATCAATTTCAATATGGCTGCAGTTAAAACGGTACTTCTTGATCTTTTCAGCAAATCTCAAGAGTTTATCCTGGTCGATATCATTCTTGTAGAGAGCCCAGGTGGACCAGATGGGGTAACGAAAGGCGTTCTCGGCAGGAATCTTGGAGGGCTTGTTGAAGTACCTGCGCACCATGTACTTGTGGATGGAGGTGACGTCGGAGCCCACGCAGACGCGGTAGCTGAGCTCAGGGAAGGGCTGCTGCCCCAGCGGGGGCTTGTAGGGAGAGTCCTTGTAGCGGGCCTGGAAGAAGAGGGCACGCTCGGTGGCGTTGAAGCCCAGGTGGAAGGGTACCGAGTCATTGATCTTGATGGCCGCTGCCTTGGAGGAGAGCCAGTAGCGCTCGAGGATGCCGCCAAAGCTGTCACGGAAGGAGTAGACGTCGCTCGTCACGTAGGGCACAGGCTCCTGGTAGCCGGCCAGCCGGATGGGCCAGTGCTGGGTGCTCATCTCCGAGCCCCCGTACCAGTGGGCGTCCTCCCAGAACATGGTGTGTTCCACCGCCGGGCCGGCTGCCAGCTCCTCCCAGCGCACACGGTAGCACATCACCGTGTCCTTGGGCTTCACCGTCTGGATGAAGAAGTTGAGCGGTCCCTGGCCCGACCGCGTGCAGCTCAAAATCTCACCCTCCTTGGAGCATGACTCCAGGTCAAGTCTGCCTGAGCGGAAGGCCAGGCGGAAGACCACCTCCCCATGCTGGTTCCTGATGACAAAGCCGTCCGCCCGCAGGTCCATCAGCTCTGTCTTGAGCCTCTCTGCCTTCTGCAGGGACACGGTGTAGTAGCACCAGGCCACCACTGCAGCAATGAACAGGATGAGGCCCAGCAAGATGGCTCCCAGCATGGGCCTCAGCTCCTTGGAAGGTTTCTGCTTCACTGGTATGATGTTTTCAGTCAAATGTGTTTCTTCGGCCTCCTCCTTTTGAGCTTTTCTGAGTTTTCCCACGCGGTGGGTAATCCTACTGCCCATGTTTCCTCTGTTAGAAACTCCACGGCTGAATCTTTTTCCAACTGGTAGATGTAAAATCCAAGGGGCTGCAGGAAGGGGATCAGTGTCTCCTCTACAAAGCCTGGCCACTCACACCTGCCACAGTGTTATTTCATGAAAGAGAGGTTTACAAACACACACACACACAAAAAAAAAAACACCCAACCAGTTAGATCTTTAAAAGCTTTGTGGTTGCTCTCCTCTGAGGCTTCACTGCAGCCCTGTCTCTGAGGCTCTGGCTTGCTTTGCCCCGTGCAGTGGCAGACTCCTCAGCTGGGCTGAGATTTTTCGGCTGTGCCAGGTTTCCCGTGACCCTCTCTTGGCTGCAGCCTCACTGCGTCCCGCTGAGCGAGGGCAAGGGGATGAAAGTCAGACCCGAGCCTGGAGGAGAACGGGGCCAGGGACAGGGGCTGATACAAGCCGGACATCACAAGCTGATCTCATTTTACAGGAATTACACACCCTGCTGGATTTTACCACCCGCCTGCAACTTCTCTGCATCAACTGCCGGCAGAGAAACACGGCGCTGAAGTGCCCAGGCTCTGTCTGCAGTTCCCCACCACCTCCTGGGGATGCAGCCAGCCACTGATGGTTTATCTCCCTGCACTTTGTTCCTTCCCTGGGCTGCATGGAGACACAGGGACAAGGGGACGCATAAGCTTTGTAGCCAGCGCTGCGCTGCGCTGCTCCAGGGTGCCTGGGCAGAACCCTTCAGCTGCATGTCCTGGAAATGTCACTCCAGGACAACCCTTTTTACCCAGAAAGGGGAAAAAGAGAGTGTTTCCCTGCATCTGCCTCTCCATCTTGTTATCCTAGTTCAGTTTCTGCAACTCCCAGGCTTATGCAAGGCAAGATGTTACAGTGCAGAGAGGGTGGAAGATATTTAGGCTCAGAGTTTGGGGATGGGACTGCTGAATTGAAGCTGTTGCAAGACCAGGACTATGTTAAAATCTTACTTTGCTGAGAAATGCACAAGAAAACATCCCAGTTGCAACAAGTGTCATCAAGTCAGATGGTGCAGCGTGGCTGTCAGCATCTAAAAGAGCATCCACTACCAACAAAAATGACAGGCAGGGGAAACTGAGGCAGGTGGCTCCAGGCAACACGCTCTGTGCAACAAGGCTCCTGTCTTCCCTGGCCCCATCCTGGGGTCTGTGTGGTCTTGCAGGAGCAGCCTGTACAGAGCGGAGGAAAAAGAGCCAGCTTGTTCATCCCAGCCTTGTCCAGCCACACATGCCGGGCGTATTTACCCACACCACCATGACATCATTATCTAAGTATACAGAGATGATAAGCTGCCTGGGGAGCCATTAGAAATATCAGAGGTCACTGCATTTGGGATCGATCACAGCAGCCTCCCAACCACCCAAATGAGCTGCTCGGTTGGATTCTGTAACGCACTCTCTGGGTGAGTGAGGCTTTGCTGTGAAAAAGAACCAGAGAGTGGATAAAAGCCTTCCCAAGTCAGCCCTGTCTGGGGTAGGGGGTGAGAGAAGGAAGGTCACTACCACCCCAGAGAGATGGTGACTGTGGGACAGGGGTGGTTTTGGGGAGCAGGTCGTGTTTACAGGAGCGCTTGGGGCTCTCTGCCAGCCCCAAAGTGCTCAGACCTGGCAGGCTCACCGCAGCTGGCCCAACTCCTGACACGGCTTTGAGGCTCCAGCTCGGGTGGTTTCCAGCAAAACCCTGGTGATTTTGCAAAACAACCTCTTTGCTTTGAAGATGTTTTTATTTGCTGGGTCAGTCCTCAGTTGCTGCCCTCAGAGCTTTCCTCCTCCTCTTCTTCCTTTCTCCTTTTGCCCTCCCAGCCAGCCTGGAGACGGGGTAAGCATAAGAGATGAGCTCTCTAAAATGAGCCCTGCAATTTTCCAGGGTGAAAAAACAAGGAAGAGAAAGGAAGAGGTAAACAAGTTTTTCAGGATTTCTGGTTTGGGTGGGGTTTCTTAATATTAAACAACCGCACATTTAAAAAAAAAAAAACAACCCAACAACAAAACTAACACAGGGACATCAGGACTCCAAAATCACTACAAGAATAAGACATGTTTGGGAAGTTTCCTAGCCTTCAAAAGCCGTGATTTCTCTCCCAGAAAATTGCTTTAGATCCTTTGGTTTCCCTAGGGGCAGAAACACAGTACCCAAGGGAACCAGAGCTACCGGGCCAAGCTGTACTGTCCCCAAGGCCTTTTGAGTTTACCTCCCTCCTATGATACGGCAGGATGCTGCCCTGGTACTCCAGCCCTGCCCCTCACAGAGGAGAGGTACCGCCTGGGAGATGTGGGTTGTTGGTGGGAAGCGTAGGTGCTGACACATCTGGAGGCAGAGCAGGATGAAATTGGAATTCTTGTGATATATCCCACCTTGGTAAAGGAGGCCCTGAAGCTGCAAACATTTGTCCTGCAAGGCTTATGTCTCATGAAAGCATTAACCATCTGCTGGCCAAGCCAGCAGCCCAAGTGCTACCTGGGGGGCAGTGAGGGATGCTGCCAAGGGGCACACATTGGTCACCCAGAGACTGGACCCAGACTTTTCCTGGCTCCCTACCATGGGGTTAGGGCATCACAGCATCCCTTCCTCGTGAATATTTAACTGGTCCTCACAAAACCTGTCAGCACCAATGATTACTTCATTAACCCAGGCAAAGTACAACTTCTTCCAAGCCAGGATGGGCCGAATCCTTACAGCGTGCCCTGAAAGCCAGATGCCCCAGGGAACCAAGGCAGGGTCTTAGTGTATTTGGGCTGACTGATCAGATGCTGATCTGGTACAGATCCAACCCTATCAGTCTCTCAGGTCTTCTTCTGAGAGGAACCAGGATCACTCCCCCCAGGGACCTAAGCAGCAGATTAAACATTGACATGCCTAGCCCCATGGCATGCAGAAAATTAGCTGGGACTTTAGACCCTCTTAAACAGGAGCTAAGCAAGGGTTTCAAGTGATGAAATGCATGTCAGCCAGCTTGAAGGACAGCTAAGCACCTAAACTCATTTGAGCATCTGCCCTCAGAGCCATGTCCCCAGACCTGTCCCCAGCAACCTCTCCAATCTTTTAGCACATGTGGCACAAGTTTGTCAGGCCTCGATCCAGGTCCCAGCTGTGTGACACCTGAAACCTCAGACTTTTGCCTTTCCAACATGTTTACCTCTCTGGTGGTGCAAGGAGAATATCACCCATCAAACAACCCATTAGCAAACAGTTCTGTCTTTAGATAAAGGGGTAGTTTTCCATATTAAAATCCCTTTTATAACAGGTTATCAAACACTTAGGAGTTGCTATCATGCACTCGTACTGAGAGTATACAACATGTTCTAGAAGAAAGTGCCAGAAGTGGGTATGAGCCACCGTCATAAACAAACTATTGCCCTGTCAAACTCTGCAAGAACTGATTAATCATTTACTGAGCCGTTAAAATCTGTTTCATATGGCAGCTTTTTAGCAGAAAACACACCCAAAGAGGAAAGCAGTTCCCATCAGCCCTCATTTCCAACAGCAGCCTGGCACATGCAGGCGTCGCACAGGGGGTTTATTGCTAAAAGGAGCCTGGGGGAGGTTTGCTCACCCTTTTTGATGTGTGTATAGTTGACATGAGAAAAGATGTACCTGCTGTCACTGCAGCCAAGGAGGGAGAGCGAGGGAGAGCCAAGGTTATTGCATGAGCTGCCACAGATTAGCTACAAAGCCAACAAGGCTTAACGTAAGGGAGAAGCGGCGGGAGGATGGATGCAGGGGGTGAGGTGACATTGTGAAGGAGGCTTTGCAGTCCATGTGGTGCAGGTAGGGGCACCGATGTCCCTGGATGTGGCCAGAGTCCCTCCCACGGAGCGACGCATGATTCCACTCTTTCTGAGACCTGGAAAAAAAATTTCAAAACTCTCGTGTGCTGAAGCAGGAAGGACATTAGCCAGAACACTGCCTGCACCTCTCACCCCAGCTCCTAGATTAGAGCAATTCCTGACAGCTCTGTTGAGATGGCTGGCCTCACCACCCTCAACACTTGGTCCCCGGGGATCTCACCTGGTTCCTTGGGCTGAAACAGCAGCTTAGTTCATATTAACCTTATATCAGCAACAGAGTCTGACCTGCCGGGACCCTTGTGGCTGTAGTCTGAAGGGATGCACCAGTGGCATGGAGAGACTTGCAGCAGCTCAGCAGCTCACACCCACCAGCCTGCTCCGAGTGGTCTTATTTCTGGCAACCACAGTGGAGTTTCCACACTGTTTCTCATGGCTTCTGATACCTGGAGGGCTTTTAGCTCATCTCAGTGTGAGGAGAGGGGCTGCACTGATCCTGCTGGCTTGTGCCTGTGTAAAGTGCTGCTGCAAGGAGCATAACCCCATGTAAGCCTGGCAGTGCTATGCAAATTCAGCTCAGGTCTAGAGCAAAAATATCACCAGGGGGTTTTCTGTATCAGGATTACCCCAGTCCCTCACTACTGGAAATAAAGCCGTGTTTACTGCAAAGATCTTCTGGTCCTAATTGCTATAGGAAGAGGCAGTGGAAAGTCTCACTGCCCTCGTCTTATAAGAACAAACTTCTTCCCAAATTAGCAGAAAAAAAACTGAAACTTTTTCCTCATTTCAGGGCTCTCTCTGACTCCTGATCCTGCACCACGTCTGTGTGCTGCTGCAAGCTGCAAGTAACAGCCACAGCATGCCACTGCACTCTGCAGAGCCTCTCTGCCTCCATCCTTGGGAAGGAGCTCCATCTGCTGAGCCAGTGGCCCAGGCTGAAATCCAGGGAGTGCTTCCAGGATTGTCCTGGGGCTGCAAGGTGACCAACTACTTACTGGACATGTTCTGGGCAACACCCAGACTGTCAGACCCTGTTACACCAGGATCAATTCTTGTGAGGAGCTCCAGGGAGCTGTTGAGGTGACTTCCCCTTATGAAGAAGCAAATTGGGCAGAGAGCGACCAGCAAAGTGCAGGCAAAGGGGGAAACGGTCGGTGTATGCCACCACTCCAAACATAGAATCATAGAAACATAGAATTGTCTTGGTTGGGAGGGACCTGTAAGATCATCTAGTCCAACCATCAACCTGATAAAAAATCATCACTAAGCACTATATAACCCATCTTCTAAATACTTCCAGGGATGGTGCCTCAACCACTTTCCTGGGCAGCCCATTCTGATGCTTAATAATCCTTTTAGTGTAAAAATTTTTCCTGATATCCAATCTGAACCTCCCTGGTGCAACTTGAGGCCATTTCCTCTTGTCCTGTGTCCATCCTTGCCTCTGACCTGGGAGAAGGAACTGACCCCCACACCTGACCTCTACACCCTCCTCTCAGGTAGCAGTAGAGAGAGAGAAGGTCTCCCCTCAGCCTCCTTTTCTCCAGGCTGAACACCCCCAGCTCCCTCAGCCTCTCCTCTCCAGACCCCTCACCAGACTTGTTGCTCTTCTCTGGACCTGCTCCAGCACCTCAATGTCTTTTTTTTTGTGGTTAAGGGGCCCAAAACTGGACACAGTGCTTGAGGTGAGGCCTCACCAGTGCCAAGTGGAAATATAGAGAAACAGGGAAAAAAGTGTGGTCTCATCTCAGGCTACTCTGAATGAAGTCAGTGAGCTGGGCTGGTGCCAGGGGAAGGCATAAGCCTGGAAGGAACCTGAGTGTGAGCTAGGCTTTCTTCCACTTAGACTCAGGCTCAGTTGAAGGCTCTGCTTGGATAAGGACCTTTTGGGAGCTGCCCGCAACAGCAGTGAGGTAAAAAGACTTAATGCTTGAAGGCTTTCCCCTGGGAGAGGAATCACTCTCATATGCTATATTCTTGTGAGAATAGGCCAGAGACCTACTACAAGCATCACATTCTCCAGGTAGGTCCTTGAGGGATGCTTCTGGCTCTGCATCAGCTAAATCAACACTCTGCCAGGATGAAAGGTCCTGTGCAGTTTGTCTCATGCCTGCCCCTGTGGGACTTCTTGCAGCACTGATGCACTCACAGTGTGAGATTAGGGCATCTGTTCTGGGCTCCCCATTGTCTGTGCCAGCTGTTCACATGGGAGAAGGGCAGCAAGGGTCACAGCTAACCCAGGCATCTCTGGAGATGCTGTTTTTTCCTAAATCAGCTCTACTTTCTGTCCCTGGGAGAATTTTGGTTTGTAAAAATCTCCTTTTCCTCTGCATCCCTTCTTGGAGATACAGAATCCTTAGTGTGGTTATTTTCCTATATATTTAATGCCAAGTGCTTCTCTGTGATCAAAGGTTTCGCTGCATAGGCAACCCCACAATGGCCAGACCCCTCAACTTGCCTCAGCATTTAACCAACTTGGGTAAGTTGGATGGGTGGTGAAAGTCTATCTTCAAAGTAGATGTAGATGGAGGACTGAATTGTGACTAGTGCCAGCCAGCAGCCAGAGGGATGTGACAGAGGTTTTACCATCAAAACTCAGCCTGGCCACAAGCAAGAGAAACTTCCTTGGGTTTTTCAGGAACTACCCAGTGTGAAGGAAGCTGATCCTTTCACAATAGCTTTGAACCAGACATCCTGATGGAAAAACATGCAAAAGCCCTGACAGCTGAAAAGAAAACTAATGAGCATTTGCATTTCTGCCTAAAGGGGGTTCCCCAGGGAGAAAGGAATGTTTCATCCCTAGAATGACTGGAGAACCCCCCCAGCCAACCTCCAATCCCACCCTTTCTCACCCCAAGGACCCAGTGAGAGTTTTGTCATCCCTGTCCTGGTGTGACACTCAGGATATAGGATTGAGCTCAGATTTTAAGCTCAGTAGAGAGGTTGTTGACTTCAAGGCTGGGATGAAAGCCTAATGGATGGCTATGCTGTTCCTGAGCCTCCCTCGGGTTTTAGGCCAGTGAAATATTAATCTCTGCTTGTTTTCCCAGCTGCTGTGTGCCAGAAATTAGCACTGGTTTCACACCAGGGCTGCATTTGGGTAGCTGGGAAGTGATCCTTGTGTTGGAAGACGTGGTGGGTAACACCATGTCCCTATCAGGAGATGAAGTTTCACTTGCTCATCACTTCACTCTCATTAAATTCATCGTGAGCTGCAAAATGAAGAGGGAAGAGCAATGCACCCATCATACCAAGTGGGGATGAGAACAAAACAGCTCCATGGGACTCGAGTCTGCAAGGAATAACCAGACATGGAAATTACATGACTGAGAGCTAGCAGTTATGGGACTATCCTGCTCTGCGTGGGAGAAACCACAGCTGGAAAGTAGCTTGCTGCTAGGGGCAGCCAGGGAAAACCTGTGAAAACTGTCTTGAAGAAAACATCCCTACACAAGGCCACTCTAAGACTACAGAGCGATTTTATATGCAATTACTTTCTTGTGTGTGTAAGAAATAAGGCCAAACTGGTGTCCTGAAACCCTAAAAATGTCAGTGGCTGAGGTTCAACTGATTCATTTTGGCCTATGCCGAAATGGCACTTTTAGACTAACAGCTTTTCTCTGGGGATTGAGAATGGCATCCATCGCTGTGGTAGGGTCTCCTCAATCTGGGGCTAGTGGAGGGTTCAGTAGCAGCCTGAACACCCTGTATCTCATTAAGGAAACGGCAAAGCCAGAAAAAAAAAGGATTTGCCTTTGGATACAAGTTTAAGTTGCATCTTGGGATGGAGGAAATATATGGATGGAACAGATCTTTAGATGGAATAGACCTCTGGTCCAGTGCTAAGGATAGGGCAGTGGGCAGCAAGGAGAACAACCAGGTTCTGTGCTGTGGCATCCCTCGTAAACCTAGATGCCAGCCTGAGGTGATGGCACCAGACCCTGTGGGCAGCAGAACCAAGATGGTTCAGGGCATCGCATTGGAAGAGGAGCTCCAGCACAAGCCCTCTGGAAGAGAAGCTGGAGACTCTTCCATCCTTTCCTTCCTTTCTTTAGGGCAAGGAAGTGAAGGTGACTTAATGGCAGGTGGGAGAAGCAAGAAGATACTCTCCAAAAGGTTGGAATCACATCCTGGAGAAGGAAACACCTGGATATCCTGAAGACTTTGTGCAGATTTTAAATGGTCCCAAGAGTAACAAAGGAGATGCAGAAGAAAAGGGAAGGTCCTGGCAAGGTTAAATACCTGCTGGAAGTAGGGAAGTGGTGAGAATAGGTTGGTTCTCCCCATGGGGGTGCCCAAGGCTTGCCTAGGGCAAAATCTGAGCTGCCCATCACTCAGAGATAGGAGAGGTGCTAAACTACTGGGATTGGGAAATCCTGAGATGAATATCGTAGGAAAAGTGTAGTGGACACGTATACTATCTTCTTAGCTTTCTCTTGGAATCTTCTGTGGGTCTCTGCTGGATTCAGACCTGGAGAAGGAGCTGTAGCCTGACTCTGCATGGCCATTCCCACCCTAAAATGGTAGTAAAGATCCTTGATGGCACCCTGCCTTGCAGGAGGACACCTTCCCAGCACATACAGGGACAGGCTTTCTGGGTGGTAAAAAGCAACTGCAGTCCAGTGGCTTGGGAGAAATGTGGGATTCAGGAGCTCAGGGACAGAATTAATGGCTTTTGATCTCTACATGTCTCCGTTTCCCTTGTGTGAAATGAATGGAAGGGCCAGGAAGAGAAACACCAGAGATGCACCAGGACCCAGGCTCAGAGCAATAGCAGTATCCATGGTAGAAGAGCCCAGCAACTTTTTCACCATGATATTCACTGTGATGCTCTCCATACGATGGGGAGACACCTCCAGCCTGAGCTCTTCCCCCTCCTCCACCTCCTCCTGTGGGAGAGACATGCTCGATAGATGAATGTGGTGGAGAGCATTTGCATTTTCAACCCCAGTCGTGTGGATGAGAGTTTAACATCTGTGCTTTTTTAAATGAAAAATGCCTGGTATTTAGTGCAACTTGACACCTCCCCATGGGGAAGACAAACCAGTAATCCCAAAGAAACCAGTTCCATTGTATTTTTCTTGCATGCAGTGCTACAGACCGGTAGGAGCAACCATGCCAGGGGAAGAATTTACCCCAGCCTGCTCTTCTGTTTGGCCGTATGATACTCCTCACCATATTCACATCCTCCTGGGAAGAAGCCAGTGTGGTTTGAAGACAGATCCCTCCTCTGAGAAGGGGAAAGCTGGGGGCCATCAGCCCAGAGATTGGCATGGAGAGAATGGCAAAGCTATGACTTAAGCCTGTGCCCTTGCACAGGTAATAACAGTGTTGTTTAATTTGACAGCTTGGCCACTGAACAAAGCCAGCTCCCAGCTCTTGAAGTGACTCCTGGTCTCATGGGCAGAGCTTGGAGATGTGACATTGGTCCCACCCAGGACTTAACCCCAAAAGACAACATGAAGCCATCATTGTTATGTGGTTGTATGGAAAAGGAGTGATGATCTGTCTGGGTGAGTAAGCAGGTGGGACAGACAAATGCAGAGAGGCTGCGGCTGAATGGGAGCATCTCGCTGGCAAAATTCTATCTGTGGCTTGCCCTGCTGCTATTTGGCCTGACAGCCTTTGCTGCTGTCTCTTACAGAGGGATGTGTGGTTTTCCTGCTGTGCAGACCCCTGACTTAGGCACAAAAAGCCAAACTTGACCCAAGCAACCCTCAGGGCGAGCCTCAGGGCAGACCCACCTCAGGACCCTGCTCCCCAGCCAGGAGCTCAGCTCCAATCCCCATTACCCTCCAGGTCCGGGACCCCCACAGATGGTTTGTGAGGTTTTCTCTCTACTCTGACCTATGACGGTGCTTAAACTCATCTCGAGGGGGAATATTTCTCCCTTAAAAGAAAACAACCCTGTAAAGGGAACAGCCAAAGCATCCCACGCCCCTCCGGACACTCCTGCCGAACTTTGCCTTTTCTTTCCAGGCCAGCCCTGCATCTTCCTCCACCCCCAGCCCCAGTGAAGGCAGCCTGCCAGCCTGCTTAGCATTCACCTCCCATTGCTGGGAGCAACCACAGCCGCTGCTAAGGAGCTGAGCTGGGCGGATGCGAGCATCTGGGTCCAGGGTCCCCCCCATCCTGGCCTGTCATATGATTTCTCCTAAGGGATAACTGCTGAACAGGACCTCGTCTCCAGGCTGATCCTTTGCTGATAAGCCAGCTGCCAAGTCTCCAGCGTTAAGACAAAAGAGTTTTTCTCTCCCCAGCAGGTTTTTCTGCTGTGAATGACAGAGGAAAGGGGAAAAGTGAGCTGCCTGGCAATTCTCTCGGGCAAGAGGCTTCAGGGGCTCCTTCCCCCCTGCTGTGCTGGCAAACCATGGAGCTTTTCAGGCTGAGCCTGGGCTGTATTTGCCTCCTTCCTTGGCTTGAGGGTAAGTCTCTCCTCCTTCGGGGTAGCTGGAAAGTGGGAAGTGAACTATCCCCGCCGAGGTTTTAACCTGCTTTCCTGCTCAGGTCTTGATTGGGTTACAAAGCTTTGAACCCACCAGCTGTAAAAGAAGTGGCTGTGGGTGCATTTCAAGGCAGTATTTGATATGGGATTAAATGCAGGAGATGAGGGACAGGCTGGCAAGGTGCTGGGATGGGTTGGCCAGGGGCAACATGGCATCACGCCGGCTGCTTTTATAAAGTGCTTTTAAATGGCTAAGAGTAGGGGATGAATAAACTTGCTCTGGGAATGAGGCAGGCACAAAGTGACTTCCCAGACACTCTATTTTCTCCCTGCCCCAGCTGCCCCTTCTCAGCAGAGGTGAGTGGGCTCACAGCATGCTGGCACAATATGGGGTGTTGGGAAAAGGAGCAAGACCTCATTGTGTTAGTCCTGCTCCTGTGATGGTCAGCTGGGACTGGGGAGCTGCAGAGTCTGCACAGCTCATCACCATAGAACAAACTTTTTAATGGCTTGTGTTATCATTCCTCTGCTTGCTGAGGTCACTCGGATCCTGACTGTAGGATTTTGAATCCAGGCAACCTCATTTTTGACGTGCATGGGTAGATGAGGAAAGCAGAAGTAGTCCTACAAGGCACCTGCAAATTCAGAGTGGTGCTATCCAGAAACAGCTACCAAAGAGCGGTGCTACCTGCAGTCTTGCCCATCCCATCATGGGCAGTGGGCAGCATCTCTTCTCTTAAAAGAAGACTGAAACCTCAGAACTAACAAGTAATTCCCTTTTAATTAAGCCTGAGATGCCAGGTTGAAAGGAACTCATTGAAACAAATTGCTGAAGTGCTTTCAGGCTCATCCAGTCCCTGAAGCTGCATGGAGGACAAGCCAGCAGTTTTGCAGGTTACCTGCCCAGAGCTTTTCAAGCTCCCTAGGCTAGAGGAGTACAGCTATTTGGGTTGCACAGCCAGGATGTTTGTTCTTTAAAGACAAAGCCCAGACTGGCAGCCCTGACTATAATGCCTAGAATAGAATAGACCATTACTTCATCTGCTCCAGTTGCCTGACCAATTCAGGGCTGACCAAAAGTTAAAGCATGTGGTTAAGGTTATTGTCCAAATGCCTCTTAAACACTGACAGGCTTGGGGCACCCAACACCTCTATAGGAAGCCTATTCCAGTGTGTGACCACCCTTCATGGTAAAGAAATGCTTCCTAATGTCTAGGCACGGTTTTGAACCATTCCCACATGCCTTGTCACTGGGTACAAGAAAGAAGAGCTCAGCATCTCCCCTCCTCAGGTAGTTATAGAGAGCAATAAGGTCACCCCTTGGCCTCTTTTTCTCCAAACTAGACAAGCCCAAAGTCCTCAGCCACTCCTCAAAGGACACTCATTCCAGCCCTTCTACATTCCCTACCCTGCTCCACAACCTCTAAATGTGTGTTCCCTGGGCTGCTTTGAGCAGCTAGCCCTCATCTTGCTTTGCAGCCAGGTCAAAGGAAAGGTCTGTGCTCCTATAGATTTGACTTCTGTTTTTTTGCATCCCAAATCTTGCCAATTAAAGTATATCCAGGAAATGGAATCTCTATGTTTTTTTTTAAAGCCCCAGGCTGAGGATGTGTCACTGCACTAGTGAGGGGTGAGATACATGTGCACCTTTTAAAAGTTACAGGAGATCTGGTTATGACTTGGAGGTGACACCATTGTGGGATGCCAGAAGAGCCCTACAGCCTTCAGGGTCTTGCTCTTTCTCTCCCTCTGGTATGGATCTTTCCTGTGTTATTAAAAATGGTTCTTTACTGCTGCCACACAACAGGAACCCCATGGTTATGTTATATTAGTGAATTATGGAGGATCACAGAACAACATTTCCACAGGACATTTCTTTTCCTTTCCAGTGAAATGCTTTTGGTGCAATCACATGATCAGCCAGTAAATTTCAGCCAGGCCACTCACAAAACCACAACTGTTTTGCAAGAAAGAGAATAGTCTTCCCAACAACTGTCAATGCCTAAAGCAAGCTCAAAGAGCAGAGAGCAAACATATTCCTACTTGGGTCTGACCTCTCCCTGCAGTAGCTTCTCCCTGCAGCAGGCTCTCCCCATCCCACCGTGCCTGGGGCTGCTGAGTTTTAAGGCTGCTGACAGGACGGAGGTGCTTGATTTCGTCAGACCTTAGAGGGTTCCATTTCCTACTGAAAATCCTTGGATTGCCCAAATTGGTGCTCACAGTGGCCCCTTTGGAAAGTCCCTGCAAGCAGGGAGTTGAAGTGTTTTCTTTTCTTAAGAATTCAAGCCTAAGGGTAACCCAGTGAGGTATGATGGGTGGCATGAAGTCAGGACAGACAGGATTTGTGCATGTACAAGCAGAAAGAAAACTGCTGAAATAATAGCTCATTTAACACTGACTCTCAATTCTCATGTAGTGAGTGTGAGGCTGATGGTGGCTCTACTTGGCATCCTGGCCCAATCCCATATCTTTGTGGCCACCCTCCTGCTTCCCAAACCCATGTGAGGTGCTGTCTGCTCCCTGACCCCCGTGCCCCACTGTCCTAAGGCAGCTCTAAGCATCTCTCATTGAAGAGGCAGAAAGGCTAAGCTTATCCAATACTTTTCCTTCCCTGTATCCTTCTCCAGCCTTTAACTATTTTCTGCTTGGGGGATTTCCTGACCCTGATGTGTTTAACTCTTCAGTGGCTATCAGATCTTCTACCTCAGCTTGTGCAGGATCTCCCTGGTGGCAAGGCTGCATGGCTGTTGGGTGCACAGCCACCTCCTACACTCTGTGAGCTTCTCTTCGCACCCTGTGTCCCATCTGCTACCAGTTCTTGACCAGTCAGCCCCTGCCACCCTCTCCAGACCTCTCTGTATTTTATAGACCTCCATCATATTCCCCCCAGGGACTGATTTTCCCCACATGTATCAGCTTTATGTTGACTTCACTGACCTCCCCTGTTTCCCATCATTTATCCATGTGTTTTTCCAAGCCAAAGCCTTCCTTTTTTTTCCTATGGCTGCTCTGCTCCCTTGAAGGCCTTTGCTGAGATACCTGGTTAAAAGTGGACTTTGCAGTAGCGTGGAAAGCTATGAAGGCTTATTGGTCAACAAAAAGCAAGATATTCTTAAGAAAGCAGAATTGCTTGGGAAAAAAAAAAAAGAAAGAAAGGCCCAGCATGGTTGCCAGAAGCAAAAACTGAGAACTACTGTTGTAGAGACACGTTACAGGAAAATAATGAGTGCAGACCAAGAGGTATTTGCAATTAGGTACCTGCACTGGCAAGTTGTTTACCAGCTAATTACTGGCAGTTACCTGTAGGGTTTGTTGACTTCTCTATAAAAATGACACAGCTTGATAAGAGCTGATCTGCTGCACGAAGTGATGGAGATTGTGCTCCCATGAACCCAGAGCTCCCAGTTGCCAGGTAGCTGCTCACCCAGCTCCAGTTCTGCCTGTTCTGCTGGGCCTGATGGGCAGACGCCCGTTTGGTCCCCAACAAAGAATGACCAGGTTCCATCTAGCATCATCCTCTCCATAAGAAGACTGATTTGTCATGGATATTTGTGTCCCTAGACTTTACATTCAAGTAAGCACAGTCAAAACCTGAGGGAGGACCAGGGTAAAATAAGCTAGTGTGGATTCCAATAAACAGCTTCTTTTGCAAAAGAAATACCTAATCTCATCTCCTGCCATGCTGGTCTTGAGTATGAATTCAGGCAAGATTTACAACAAAATGCCAGTCTCCCCACTTCCCTGGGCATGTCTGGATTTCCTGCCTTTGACTAAACATATCTGGGTCACTACACCCCCCTTACATCAGCAAGCATCTTCCAGCTGTTTTTAATTTCCTCATCCCATGGTCCTGGCCTGCTCTCCAGCACAAGCAGCAGAGAGGGGCTTGCTCCCTTGGACAGAGAGACGTATTTCATGAGAAGGAGTTATTGTTGAGCTGCACTCAAGTCTGTTCCTGCTCACTTATTCAAGACCTAGTTATGTCTGTACATGACAGTATCTCAAGCTACTTGCTTCAGGTAGAGTGAATGTAACGTTCCCACAAGTGATCTTGCCCTGACCTCCATTTGCACAGGGACCCCTCCTGCCTTAACTGGGAGCTTTCCTCTCCTGCTTCTCATCTCTATTTGGTTCTGACACTCTGGAGGAGGCAGAAGCAGCCTGTCAGGCCCAGAGCAGCTCAGAAACAGCTTTCCCTCCTGTTCAGAAGAGACACCTGGCTGAGTTTCCACTCATGGCAGGGTATGGTAACGAGTGACTCCTGCTGCTATGGCTAGTCATGTGAAAGTCCCTTCAACCTGCATCTAGATTGCCTGGTCTTGTAGCTGTGCTACTAAACCCCCTCTCTACATTCAGTCCTGAATTTGATTTTGAGTAAGGAATCTGGATAGAAAACATGTTAGTTCTGCATTACCAGTGTGAGTCCCAGCAGCAACAGCAGGAGGGCAGGGGATGTTAGATGCTGGGCTTCCCTGAAGTGACAGGGTCTGATAACCGGTACCAGGGTAGAGAGTGGTGGTGTTTGCATCACCACAGTGTCTAAACAGCTAAAGATGTCTTTCCCTAAAATCTCCGGTTAATTGTTCTGCTTTTAGGCTGGGGCCAGTTCTAGTAGGAGCTGAGTCCCTCATGGTTGTTTTTAGAGCTAGGGCAGAGACCACAGCTGCTGGCAAGGCAACTTGAAAGGATGTAAGTCTTCCAAACCTTCTTCCTAACTGATGACCCTTGAACTGCTGCAACAGTCCAACAAGACATGGTGACCCTAAATCCTAGGAGAGCTAATATTCAAGGGGGAGTTATGCAAGGAGGCAAACATATATAATGTGTATGAAAATGGTGTGGGTCAGTCTCCATTGAGGCCTGTTCCATAGACAAGATGTGATCTACTGCAGTGGTGAACAGTGGAAACAGACTAACCTGACCAGAAACTCTATGGTTTGTCTCACCATAACTCAGGTTATGGCACTACTTGTGCCAAGGTGTTTCAGCCACAGTGCATGTACCCCTAGTCTTGTGCTCACGTTGGGTGGAAGCATCAAAGACAGCTTGGAGACAGTTCTCCAAGTTACTGTTGCCACTGCCTGAGTGACTTGGGATGACCCTGTGTCATATGGTGGTACCCAAGATGAGTCAAGTTTGGGAGCTCTTCTGAACTGTGGGATATCCCCGTGAAGCAGTCTCTATGAGAGGTGCTGTGGCTGCCACAAACAAATGCCTTCAATGACAGGCAGAGGCGGGAAAAGGTAAATACCTGACTCTGAATCACTGGTTGTCTTCTCTCTACAGAAAATACCCGTTTAGCAATGCAAAACTGAGCTAATTAAAAGATTTTTCCAAGAGTTAGGAACCCCACTGGAGAGGGCAAAAGTGGCCAAAGCCAGTGCTGAGTTTCCCAGGTGACATCGAGTGCTTTGGGAACTTGTGCTTCCTCAGGTCTGACTTCTTCCTTCCTTCAACAGACCCTTTAGAGGGAGCAACGCATCCCTAAACAATTTGCAAACATCTTTGATCAAACCATCAGAGGCACTGCTTAGAAACAGCAGAAACGTTCCAAACCAGACTGGGATTACTGGCAATGAAGGCTTATCTGGTGGCATTACCTTAATTAGAAACATTGCATGGGTTTTGCTCCTAATCCTACAAGGAACAGCATGTCCCAAGAGTGGCCATGCTGCAGAGAAGCAGCGGGCTATATTTGCTTGCTTTTCTTTCTTTTACCAGAGTGGCAGTATCATAGGACAAATGGGCTGGTATCAAGAGCCTTTGGTAGAAATTGTTTATTTTGTTCCTAAAAATACAAATAGGCCAAAATGTTCAAACATGAGCAGCTCAAAGCAGGCATCTACTCAGACTCTGTGGGCAAGCCTGGCATTTTTCAGAGACACTGAGTCCCATCCCCAGAGAGTACATTGGATGCTCTGCTTGCGCCAGAGCAACAGTCCCAAAATGTTAGGCTTGACAGCCTTATTTGCAGGACTGCTGGATGGTGGGACTCAGTAATACTGGGGGGAGGAAAAAATGTCATTTTGCCTCCTGAGTAAGGATTCTTGGTAGCTGATGTGTATCCCAAACAAAATATACTCCAGCTCTATTTGTGGGTCTACCCCTTATGACTGTGTGGGGCATGTGCAGTGATTGCTGCCAGTTACCTGCATCTGTTTGTAAGTTGCCCACTTAGATAGCAACATCTCAACCTCAGGAAAGCAGTGATATACGTGGATGGTAATGGATGGTGAACCTGTACGATGGACACAGGTCCACATCTTGCTTGGCAAGGATCACACCAAACACCACAAGGAAAATCCTGCTGCTGATAGCCAGCCTCACAGAGAGCTCAACATCACTGTCGGCAGGGAAGACACTCCAACCACAGTTCAGAGTAGAAGGATTATGGCCCCAGCTTTGCTGCCACCTTCCCATGTAACATTGAACCAAGCAAAGTTCAGCTAGACCTCTTTTCCCAAGCTATAAAATTATGGTTACACTTTCAGACCTGAGGTTTGATGTGAAGACAAAATTCTATTCATATCTTCGTGTCATTCCTGACTGAGGAGCTATACAAGTCTCAAAGGAAAACACTTCAGCTGCAATGTCAAGGTGTCTCAGCTCACATATATTTCCATGGCAGATGGGCTGCCTTTGCTGCAAACTGAGACCTGAATAGAACCAAGAAAGCCAGTAGAAAGAGACAACTCAGAAGTGCAAAAGGCTGGTAGATAAGACAGGAGCACGCAATGCTTCCTGCTAACATGCAGGTAACAGTGATTCTTTAGAGAGGGACATATACCATCATGGACTGTACTCAGAGAACAAAGCACAAACCTGCTGTCTGGGTTAAACAGAAACATTATTCAACATTTCATTGAAAAAATGAAAATTTCAAATAGACAGGCATTGCCAAGCAAGAAAAAGAAAAAACAGCATAGAGTCTAACATGTTTAATGGTAAAACCCATAATAAAATACATGATAAAACATTTAGAGGGTAGACTAATGAGTGCGTAAAAAAGCTACCAATAGAAATTTTCAAACATAGATTCCATGATTGTGTGATCCTATGATCTTCCCTCCATCCAGCCCTCAATAATGAATAAAGATGACAGGACTCATGAGCTGCCCGCAGATTGCCCAGAATTTTAATTTCCACTTAGGTATATGGACTGGGCAAGAATTGCTTGGATCGGTGGCTGCCACAGGTCCATGAAACTCAATATCCCAGTGCAGACACATCCATCCTCATCTAAGAGCTGGTGCAGGAGCCGTTCTGTGGTTCCTGGCTGCCTCTCCCCATGCATTCAAGCAGAGCAGAAAGACCCCAGCTCTTTCTGATTTAACAGCTCCCAGGCACTATTAATGTAGCAGACCCTGAGAGTTTCCTGAGAGAAAACCTAAGTGCTCTTTTAAGCTATTGTTCATACCCTTGATATTGTCTGCCAGCTTCTGTTTACACTGTCATTAGCTTTTTCAGGTGCCGAGCCAAATACTTGCTGCCAGGGAAAAGTATTGTTCTTTGCTTTGGGAAGGGAAACTCTGCAGAAACAGTTGTTTAGATAAACATCAGGGGTTTTGCCTAACACCACTTTTCAATCTCCTCTTACTCTTTATGCTCAGTACTGTATGCTGATGGGGCTTTCATAACTCTGACTCCTGGGGAAAAAGAGGAGAAGTACTGTCAATACAATAGCTGGGAGTTACCACGTGTTAATTGTAATTAAAATTAAAAGATTTCTCAGAATGTGCAGAGACTTGAAACTATTATTTCTCTCCCTCTGCCCTAGGCATAAAATGAAGAGCAGAAGGTAGACTCGAATCAGGGACAGGTGTTTTAGCATTTAACATTTGGTCAGGATGTTCACAGGCCACACCTCATGATTCAGTACTGAAAAAGGGAGCATTTGTCCAGCTGACAGGATGATATCCGTCCCAAGTTAGCAGAGAAGTTGGGACCCAATGCTGTTAAAAGCAACAAGCAGTTTACACAAATTGCTTCAAATTGTGTGTCTGTTGTGGGGCGGCTGTGGTATCTCTCCCTTACACAGGGATCCTTAAAAATGGTACCTTCGTGCCTGGGGGGCACAGACCAATGTCAAGTGTGCTAAATCTGCGTTTATTTCAATACTCGTGTGAGTTGTGTCAGCCAAGTACTTATAGACCTGTGTTGGGGAGTTGTAACATCATCAGAAGCCACTTAATGGAAACAGTAGACCAAGGTGGCCTAATTGGCTCCATGTGAATAGCACCTGGGAAATTCAGGGGGTTCAATTGCTTTTTTTTATAAGAAGATTTGATCCAGATCCAACCCCCCAAACCATCCAACTATTTTGGAGGGAGGGAAGAATGGGTACCTGTTTAAAGTTATAACCAGCTGAAATAGTCAAATATATATAGGCAGATATTTCATAACAGCACTTTTCAAGCTGGTGAGGTTTTCCCCATTATTTATGTGGATTACTTATATCATGGTTATTTTTCTCTAGTGTTGCTCATGGCTATTTGCACATCACTTATTTTAGAGCAAAGTCATTCTGGGGCACCGGGAAGTTAGGGGAATCATTTATGTACGTGTGCCCATCCAGGCACACTGGTGGGCTATGTCTCCCTTTCCCCAAGGCCATTCACAATGTCTAGTGCTCAGAAGACACGTGTACTTCAGACATGCCCAGTACTAAACCGTGCTCTGATTGTACCACAGTAGCAGAGGGACATGGCTTCCTCATAAGGAACACCCGGCTGGAAAAGTGCATTCGTGTCTCCCACCATGAGACCAACGCCATCAGCTTGACTGACTGCAAAGTGCTGTCCCAGCAGCAGCAATGGAACTGGGACCCCACCACCAGGACCATCATCAGCCTTCAAACAAAGCAGTGCTTGTCAGCCCACAAGATGCGGGAGAATGCCCTGGTCAAGATGGAGCCCTGTGGGGACTGGGAACGCCAGGCATGGTCCTGCAGCAAGAAGGGGCATTTGACTCTTCAGAGCTTGGGCTTCTACCTCAGCACCAAGGAAGGAGGCCACAAGATTTTTGTCTCAAGGGAGAAGGACAAATTCAGCAGGTGGAAGACTTTAGCAGATGAAACCATCTGTGCTGCTGCCCAGGCAGCAGCTCTGACGCCCAGCAAACCAACACAACAAGCTGTAGACACACGTGTGTGGATCTATGAAAGTAAGATGAGGTAGATTTAGCATCAGATAACACCTAACTTTACATTCAAGCCACCTAACACCAGGCTTGCATCCATCATTCTAACTCATGTTCACTTTGGCTCCATCTGGAGAAATACCAAATGGCTCCAAGTCAGCACAACTACTTGGTACCACCGGTTTCCAGTAGTTCCTGTTCAGTGCTTTCCAGAAAGCACGCAATGCCTTACAGGGCCAGGCATCTAAACCCCAGCCGCATTTCTAATGCCAGGCAAAAGTCACGTATTTTGGAAACTTCACCTGAATCGGTGCCCAGAAGTAGTAATAGCTGGAATTGCTTGAGCATCCCAAGTTCAAAACAACCAAGGAAGTCCCATAAAGTCAGTCACTTAAGACTTTGAAGGGGCTTTTGGTAACAAGAAAACCGGAGGCAGCTGAAAACCTCTTTTAAACTTATATGAATTATTGAGAAGCAGCTATATTTGAAATGAGAAATTGTTGCTTCGGTTTCTAAGCAACACATTACAGTTGTCTCCTGCCAGGCCCCAGCAGTGCAGCTATCATTAATGAAACCGTGGTTCTAACTTTTATCCCATGCTCTCATGATCCTCAAAACTGAACCTTGCTCCTGGTGCCTGATGTAATCATAAAGAGACTAATAAACACAGCAAGTGGTGGGAGGTAGTTAAAGCACTGCCCTCCCTTTTGTATTAAGAAAAGCCAAAACATGAGATCAAAAGGATATGAAAATGCAGTTTTACATTAATAGCTTTATGGCCTTGGCCTCTGCTAAAAATAATTTCATCACTGTCTTCATGAGTGCTCACTGCCCTCTGCCCTTTTGGACACAAAAAAATGGCAGAAACCCTGTTGCTGTCATAGTTTTAGGTGTTGGACACCAGGTATGGTCATTGCACCAAGATGTGACTGTCATCATTTGTCAGATGGCCAGTGAAACTCACTAGTGACCACTGACAACTCATGATCCAGTCTGTTTTCCTTTTTCATTTACTCCCTTATGCAAAGGAAGGTGATTTCAGGATTTTTCTTGTGATGATGTGTGCAGAACTGACCCAAAAATCACAGTCAGTTCCTCTCCCCATCCTTCCCTTCCTTCCCACTCCAGGGATCAGAGAAGAGCATGTGTTCATAACGACTTTTCTGTATTTGTCCACTCTGTAGGTGATGAAATTCCTACCTTTCCTCAGTGGAAATTATTTCCCTTACGTGAGGCTATTCCTTACCTTAAGTCTTGGTGGCCCCAATGGCATTTTCAGCTTTGCACAGATGAGTAAACAGAAAATGTGGTGGATCTGGTTAGCATAAGCAGATGGATTGTGAGTATAACCTTTTGACACAAAAAAGCTGTATCTTCTTTGAAATAAAAAGAGACACAATAGCTTTCTTGGCTGTCATGTACAGATAAAATGGCCTTTTTACCAGATTTTTAATTAGCCAACTAGAAGGTTAACATGTAATTATCGCAGCAGTCACAAGTGTTGGTGTTTATTTAACATGAAGATAAACACAGCCAATACAAATTAGATACCATAATAAGTTAGTTAAATATAGGCTAGGACATGCGTAGAACATTTAAGATATGGGAAAAAGGCATGTGAAAAGGGCATTTGCATTCCCCAAGGCAATGTTCCTGGCAGCTTAGGGCTGCCTCAGAGCCAGGCTCCCCAAATAAGGCTGCAAGGGTAAACACAGAGCAGACGTGGAATCAGGTTGTGCCAGTTAGCCTGTCTCGTGCAAACTGATAATCTTCCTATGAACCCTGCAGTTCAGAGTTTACTGGAGGGAACCTCTGATGGCTCAGAAACAACATCTAAGTCCTATGTCCTATGCTTAGGCTTTTCTTAGCCAGGTTCCACTGGTATCAGTTGACCACTGATAGTGGGGTTTACACTTTCACTTTAGCAGGTTTTCTGCCGAGTACATTATACCCATGTACCTGCGTGCCACAGGAGGGTTGGGGTTGGGATAAGCAGCCAGGAGCCCTGTAGGCACAGGTTTGGTGATCTTGCCACATCCATTGGTGCAGGAGAGGGGTGAGTATTGCTGTCACAAGATTTCCCACAACTTCTCCTCTAAGAGTAGTTGCTACCCCACATGCCCTACTCCCACAGTAAGACTGGCAAGCCAAAGGGTACTGTTGAGCCTTGCAAGAGGTATGGACTATTTACCACCCCTTTGATTCCATTTCTTCATCTGTTGGGTTATAACACCCGTGATGGTTCCACTCGCTTCTTCCTCACACCTCACCCTCTAACAGCTGGTGTTGCACTCATACTTTTTAGATCACTGACCTTATTTACTGCCAGAAAACAAGCTCTGCTTTGGCAGTGGGTTCAGTCTTGAAAGGTTCATTTCATCTCTGAAATCTGTGAAAACTGAGGGCCTTCGGTGCACAGGAGGAGGTGACTGCGATTGCACCACGTCCTGTTCACCCCGCAGGGTAGAGGACTAACACGACAGGGCTGGGTTCTCTCCCCTTGCCGGGCACTGAGCGTATCCAGGCTCCTGTACAGAAAGTGAATGGTAATCCCACGCATCTTTGCTTTATTGCCTTCCAAGCTAAAACCATCGATTCATCAAAGATCGATGCCGTGGACAGAGAACCTTCCGTGAGCTTGACTGACCCGCCGCTGGCTAACAGATTGAACAGCACAGTGTCTCCAGCAAGGACCAAGCAGGCACACCTCCCAGCAAATGAGGGTGAGCGCTTTTCTTTCCCGAATGCGTACGTGAGAACAGCAGGAAGGAAAGTGTGGGTGGCACCAAGAGATTGATTACTCAAGT
The DNA here is from genome assembly GCA_013400555.1 of Jacana jacana. Taxonomy (NCBI): domain Eukaryota; kingdom Metazoa; phylum Chordata; class Aves; order Charadriiformes; family Jacanidae; genus Jacana; species Jacana jacana. Next base: position 17,028 of record VZTM01007217.1, on the reverse strand, counting down.
ATTTTCAGTACTGATAAGTTCCTAAGTACTTCTGAAGGATTTCCTTGTGTACCACCAGGTGGTTCGAGGCTTTGCTCTCCCATATCATGTTGAAAACTTTGCCCTGGCCAGTGGTTTAGTGACATGGCCATAGTACTAACTTGGAGGCAAAGCCATTACATGTTCTGGGAGCAAAAAATAGCAGTGGTTGGAGAACACTGAGGAACAAGAAAGTTTTCTCTTCCCTTCTGGCTCTACACCAATTGCAGCCCCAAGAGGAAGTTGGAGCTTCCTCTGGTCCAACAGTGAAAGCTGCTAATCTGAGTCCCTCTGCTTCTTTCCCCAGATGCATCCCACAATCACTCTAAAAAGCACCACGGGAATCGAGGCAAAAACGCTGGGGCCAGGCTTGCAGGTAGGTCAAGTGATCAGCCAGAGGAGGAAGAGATCAGGTGGATGGAGGTTCATCAGTGCCCCCAACCTTCCCAGCCATAGACAGGTACATTCCCCTGGTTCCTGCTGAGGATGCTCAGGAGGGAATGAGGGCACCAAAATCACCTTTCAGAAAAACTCCATTTAAAGATTAAACTGATCTCCCCAGGCCTGGAGAACAAAAGTGACTAAGAACATGCAAATGCTTTCTCCCAGCTCATCAGGAGAAACAGACGCCCACTAGCACTGGTGCCTTCCCCCAACCCTTCTTATATCGTATGAGAGAGCTGCAGAGCAGAGAAGCACAAATTTGTTACTGCCTTCCCACCTTTTTGTGGCCATTTTCAATAGAGGGGTGCCGTGCAGTGCAAAGATAAAACGTTGATCTTACAGACAGAGCACTTTTCCTGTTACCTGCTAGTCTTCAGGACATGACAGGTGGGATTTTTTTTGTGAGAATCGTGGCTATTGCATAAGAACAGGGACAGGCACAGCAAACACATGACTTTTCTGCTATCCTTTCAGGCACCAACTGGAAGACAGCCATGCTGGTCCTCAGCCCCTTGGCATTCATACTGGGATTGATAATCCTGACACTCAATGTTCATTACAACAAGTGAGTGAGATTTGGGGTTACTCCCTTTGCCACTTTCCTGTCCAGCATTTCGAAACAGAAGTCTTGATCTTGGTACCCTTCCCCATCTCACACCAGAAGCATCTGGCTCTGAACAGACATGTCTGCTCACCCACAATGTCCCCCTTGATGATTTCTCCTTCCTGCTGCTCTCTTTCTCCCTCCTACTCACTATTCCACCCAATACTTAATAGCTAATCTTCTCTCCTACACACCCCATGCCATCCCTGGATGTTTACAGAACATGGACACTGTGGTTGCCCAACCAGCAGCAATGATGCTGGTTGTGGCACAACTGTGCCACAGTGGAGTGCACCAACCAGCAGCAACTGTGGTTGCTGTCAGTGTTCTCCAGTTGACATGGAGAAGCAACCAAGTGGCAGGCAAATGCAGCCACGTGCCCTCTTCTCTCTTTTCCTAGGAAGAAGAAAATTCTCTCTGCTCTAAAGAGCTCCCCAGCCAACGGCAGCAGAGCTGACTTACGGGAGCCACCTCCCTTGCGAAGAGGTCCCCAGCCATACCTTCCACCCTCTCGCTCCCCTTCCTTGAGGCATGGAGAGATCCTCATCGAGTGGAAAGATGGGACTGTCACTCCTCTTTTTGACAATGCCAATTATCAAATGGACTAGCTCTGAAATAACGGAGCTGTTGTTCCATCCCGTGTCACTCTTCCCACCAGGAAAAGTGCCACCATAGCTGATCTCCTCACTAGCCCTGCTGTTTTGACAGGGAGTTGTAAGCACTGTTTGGGGATTTTTTTAACACTTGAGAACAATCTCCTTGCACAGCATGAGGATGAGGCAAGCAGAGCAGATTGCTTGGTTTGAATAGGCACACGCTGCTTAGCTCTTCCAGAGCTGATTTAACCCATAGCAAACCCCAAATTTAGCTAAATGAAGCCAAGACTCTCGCCAGCTGCAACTGTCCATTGCCCTGAAACTCTAGTTACTGAGTGTATGAGAAAGTAAATCCTTGGAGACAAGGGGTAAGGTGAAAAACATAAGTCCTGATAAATCTTATGTCCTTTTTAAGAGAAAACTAGCTGCCAACAGACACAGACGGTTGTCAGTTACTTTGTCAATGTGAGAACATAACTAATAAGCACTGCCTTCAGGACTCTAAAACCCTCCAGATAACTGCCAAAATACTGCCCCCGCTGAGTTATCAATTAGGTAAAAGCAAGTCATTTTGCTAACTTAAAAGGTAGCAGCACTCTGTCATCTTCTCTGCATCACTGCAAGACCCCTGCTGAGAGAGTATGTGTCTCTTAAAATATTTCCGTATTTAGATTGTATTAGACCTTATTATAATGCACATCCTGTTTCTTTTATGTAGAACAAGTAACCTTGGTGATGCTCGTTGGGGATACTACATTATCGAGCCATTTTATACCAGCTTCAGTCTCTGATTTCCTATAGCCACACGGCACAGTCAATAAACACATATACTGCTCCCTTCTAGAGCAGCAATACAGGTGTTTTCTTCTAGAAAGCAGTAAGGCACCGTTTGCAGCCTTTACACCATTTCTTTGAGCATAATCACCTGTGACTGTCACACTCAGTCCTGATCTTCTCTCCGTGAAACTTGGCATGCCTTAGTGCCTTCCTAATGATACTGAATTTATGTTTTCCCTCTTATCTGATCTCATGATGATGTAAACTGTAATCATGGCTATAAATCAGGAATTATGTGGAGAAAGAAATACTAACACCAAGAAATTACAAGTATGAGCAGCATCGGTACATTTGTTCAGAAGTGCAAGGAAAACCATAACTCAACACCTCTCTTACTCAGCCTAAAACAACACTTCTCACTTCAGCTAAACTGACTCGTGCCATTTCAGTGGAGCTTGGACTTCTCTAGAGTTTGATTTTATTTAACCTAAGGCAGAAGTAAGGTCCCTAGCGAATTTTAAATCTCTGATTCATTTTTTTTAAGATTTTTCTTTTTGAACATAGATCCACAGCCTGGTAAAAAGCTAACTGTCACAAGACGCTATTATGACCAAAAACTTAGTTGGTCTTAAGAAGGAAAATACAAACCTTATTGGTTCAGGGCACGAAAATCATAAAGGATGGAAATAAATGTCTTCCCCAGACGGATTATTCCATAATTATTTACTGGAAGGTTTCCCACATGCTCCTTGGGAAAATATTTTATTACTAGACACGGGCAGAGGAATAACTCTTTCCTCACCAGAGAACAGGGACTGCAAACAACACATAGCAAACCCCAATGTTTCCACTTCAAAAAAAATCCAAAGGCTTTTGGGGCACGGTTCCAAATACATAAACACCGTTTTTGCACACAAAATTTATGGGAATACATTCCGTACATAAATCCCTCAAAACGCATCCGCAGTGCCTCCCTGGTTAGCACAGTTTCACCCCTTGTACCTTTTTCTACCACAATTAAGATGCTTGTCTTTGAAATTTTGCCCAAAGGGCACATCGCCTTAGAGTGCAGAGCTCATGCTACTCTCCAAAACCTGGATGTGCTTTGGGAACGCTGTGTATGCAGTGCCATTAGGATGGAAATTTTACTTGGAGTTCAGCTAATGTATTGCTTTCCAAAGCAACAAGTGCTTACCTTCATTACTGCTGAGAGGGCAGAACAGATGACTTGTTAATGACTCTCTAATTCATAGTTAATATGCTAATCTTGCTCATAAACATGAAGGCAATAACACCATTGTTTACACAGCACTGATTAAATGGTAGCTGTAAGGATGATGAAAAAATAAGACTGTGAAGCAGCACAGGCTTTTAACTGTTTTCTCCCCCTCTCTTTTACTGCTCCTTCTCTTCTAGTTATTTCTCACTGGCTCATCTACATGAAATGCTAGAGACCAGATTTTCCAAGCTATGGACAGAGAAGCTGAAGGTGCGGGTCTTCATCGCAAGAGGTCTTAAAAAGCATGTCAGCCCAATGTCTATTCAGGAAAGAATCCCAAACAGCTGGTTCTGCCCTGGGGCTGGACCTAGTGACAACGGTCCCTCTCCTGCTTCTAAAGCTAGCTGAGAAACACTCAGAGCAACTGCACAACCTGTGTGCTGTCACCCCAATGCAACACTTGTAAACAGTGCTCATAATCAAAATAAAACCTAACTGTAAGGTGGAGGGGTACTGAAATTGTTTACATGCATAATTATTATGTATGTATATATATATATTTAAAGCCCCCTTGCAGGGCATCCTTTTTTTGTGTGTACATATATATATACACACACACAAAAAAAAGTGGATGCACTGTAAGGGGGCTTTTAAAAATCTCTTTAGAGGAAGATAACAGAGTGATAAGCATGACACCACTGTCACAGGGGTGCTAACCCTACTAGTGTAAGCTGCACCGAAGGATGAGCGCTGCATTAACTGGAGAGTAACACTATACTGAACTGCCACTCCTATTTCTCAGCCCAGTTATGCTGCACATCTGGTATCACAGGTCTCCTCCAGGGCTGATGTGACGCTGATGACCCTCACTTCACTCCTGCAGCAAGGAGGACGACAAGCCCACTTCCTCACATGCTTACTCGCTTTGCAAGTTTCAAGTACTTAGGCAGTAAGGGCTAGAGGAGACATAGAGAAGTGACATTTAAGTGACATTTGCTCTTCCCCAAAATTGCCTGGGATTCAGAAAGCCACAGTCCTCACCTAGATATTTTAATATTGCCATCATGTTTTATTGATATTTATTTATGCACCATATCTTCCAAAAGATTGTGAACCATTAATAACTGAACATGCAGAGTGCTACGAACCTCAGCTCCCACCAATGCCAAAGACAAAAAAGAGGCCTGCAAGAAAGCTAATGCAGGTGAGCCTGCTGGCACCACCACAGGCTTCTGCAATCACCCAGCCAGGAGTACCCACAGCACAGCACCAGCAGGGCACACGGCCCTGCTGCTCACATGGGTGCAGGATGCAGCCACAGAAACCTGGGTGCTATCGAACAGAGACAAGATAGCGTAGATATTTTGGGCAGAAAATGCTATATTAGCCTGGTAGATTTCCCTTTCCCAACCCCCTGAATAATATATGGCTGAGGTGTCTCTTAAAGACCAGAAAGGAAGAGGCAAAAGAACTTCAAGTTTACCATTTAAATACTATATGTCAACTGTTTACTAAAAGCCTTTGGATGAAAAGTGTTTTCATAACAGTACATCAGTGATGTACACAAAGTCATGATACAAACAAACAAGACCTGAAATGATTTGACAGCACAACAGTGGAGGAGCTGGGAATAGAACTAGAGCTTCCCCATTTGAAATGCAAGGTGCAACTTCTGCAGGAAACATTTTGTTATTAAAAATCTCCATATGCTCATTTTCTCAGCTCTGCAGTTCTACATTAGCAAGTCAAGAAATATCAAGCGTTTGCTTTTTTAAAAAGACCTGTGGTTGCTCAGCACTTGAAGGGAAAAAAAAAAAAAAGAAGAAAAAGAAGATGAGACAGGGACAAAGGAAGTCTTTGTGAGCTCCGGGTTTCAATTCAGACTTCTCTGGCTCGTGCTTGAATTGGACCATGCTTTTTTGCATCAGCTAGGGGAGACAAAAGCACAAGCTCTTTAAAAGCTCCAAGTACCCCACTGAATTTTAAAAGATTTTTAAAAAAATTAAAAAATTAAAAATATACATTTTTGCAGACATACAGTATTTCCCTTGGTTAAAAAAAGTAAAAGCAGGCCATGTTTCTTCAAATACTCCCTTTCTCCTTCAGAAAAGTATTCATTCTTTGGAGCAGAGGAACTGATGTGCTTCTTTCAGGGTCGCTTGCATGTCTGCATATTCTGCAAATTTACAAGCATCCTCCAGCTTCAGCCATTGGAAAGCTTGGTGCTCCTCTGAGAGCTTGATTTCTGTGTTATGGTCCTTCACTTCTGCCAACCAGTAAATGACAGTCTTAGGTTTGCCACGGACAGGATAGTGCAGTTCCTTCTTGTACCCCTCTATGAGGGTGAGCTGACTGGCCTGAAGACCAGCCTCCTCCTGTGTTTCCCGGAAGGCTGTCTGCAGGTCATCCTCTCCTGGGTCCACATGGCCTGTCAAGAAGGTGAAAAAGTAAGTCCCTGAGAAGAAAACCCAGGTTTTGTAGCTGGTAAAGAATGAAATGGAAATTGGAGAACAGAGATTGCTTTTCCAACTCTTAGGTCTCGATTTGTCTTTTTCTTGTGGCTTTCAGGATTGTTCTTTACCCCCATCTTCTGTCAGCACTAGACATCTTTTCTTCCCAGTCCTTCTCTCCTCCTCTGGAGCACTCTGCACCTGTAACGCTCCCTCTTAGATCACACTGAGGACTGAGCACCTCATGAATGTTTTTACTTTGTCCAGGTAGGGGGGAATCTGCTCATCTGCAAGAGCCTTAGTCGTCTCTCAACCCTTCCTTCCCACAGAAGCTTAAGACTGAATTCTGCACAACTCTTACTCCTGCCAACAGCTCAGAAATTATGGGGACCAGGCACCAACAAATGCCATTTAAAGGTGGGTTTCAGTTAGGGGTATATTTATTTCTCTCCCATACTCCGCTCTGAAATGCAGCAAGCCTATAAGCTGGACCTTTCACCAGCTGTGTAGTTCTTCCAGGACACATCATTTATTTTACATTGCTTAGAACGAGAGGTGCCATTACAAACAACAGATAAATATAACACATCCCCAGCTGTTTATACTTTTGTTGAGAAATGTCAGATTTGGTTTTCTCATGAAAGCTCCAGACCAGAACATAAATAGAACAAGCCAAGCAAGATCTCAAAAAAGTAACATAGCAGGAGTTGGGAGGCTTCAAGAGGAAAAAAAAAGTTAAGTTCTATTTTGCCCTTTATGTCACTCTGTTTTCTTTGTAGATGGCTGCAATTAACCATCATTTCACCACAGAGATGAATCTTTCCTCAGGCCCCAGGTACTCAAAGACATCCATTAGTACCCAAACTGGGGCATGTGGGGAGCTCACTTGGGTTTCCCAACAGGTCTCACTCACTTTTTTTGTATGTGTATGAGAAGTTTAACCACCTCGTACAATATGACATCATCACATTCAGCCTGGAGAAGAGAAGGCTCCAGAGATATCAGCTTTCCAGTACCTGAAGGTAGCCTGTAGCAGAGATGGGGAGGGACTCTTTGTCAGAGAATGTAGTGATAGGATGAGAGGTAACGGTCTTAAAAGAAAGAGGGGATATATAGATTAGATACCAGAAAGAAATTGTTTACTGTGAAGGTGGTAAGACACTGGGACAGGTTGCGCAGAGTTGTGGATGCCCCATCCCTGGAAGGGCTCAAGGCCAGGTTTGATGGGGCTTTGAGCAACCTGGTCTAGTGGGAAGTGCCCCTGCCCATGACAGGGAGGTTAGATGATCTTTAAGGTCCCTTCTAACCTAAAGCACTCCATGATTCTATTATTGCATAGCTGGGATCTTTGCTAATAGTTGAGCAACAGAATCCACTTGGCCTTGCAAAGGTGGATTACTTCTACAGTATCCACAGCAAATGCCCACAGAACATCTATGAACAGTAAGTAACTTCTGTTTTTTAGGATAGTCATGATCCGTAGTCACCAAATGTGCAATGAATTGAGGCAGCAATAAAGCTGGAGGGCTGAGATTCAGTCTCAACTCAAAGGACGCCAGTGAAAAGTCCTGCTCTCCAGCAGAGCAAAAGGCAATCACCCCACTCTGCTGTTGATAACTGCAAGTTTAAACTCAGGAAGTTTCCAACTGTGTGTCATGTAGTCTACCTACTGGGAGAGAAAAGAATTGCTGGCAGCACCTCACACCACAGCTTCCAAACTCTCCTGCACTAACACAGTTCCAATACGCTGAGGAGGAAAATAAACCTGATAAAGTTCAACAAGGGCAAGTGTGGGTTCCTGTACCTAGGAAGGAATAACCCATACACTGGTACAGGTTGGGGGTTCACCTGCTGGAAAACAGCCCTGTAGAGAGACCTGAGAGTCCTGGTAGACAACAAGGTGATCAGAAGCCAGCAATGTGCCTTTGTGGCCAAGAAGGCCAATGGTCTCCTGGGCTGCATTAAAAAGAGTGTGGCCAGCAGGTCGAGGGAGGTCATCCTTTGCCTCTGCTCAGCCCTGGTGAGGCCACATTTGGAGTAGTGTTCACAGCTCCCCAGTTCAAGGACAGGCAACTACTGAAAACAAGCCGTTGGAGGGCTACAAAGAAGACCAAGGGAATGGAGCACCTCTCTGAAGAAGACAGGCTGAGACATGTGGGTCTGTTTAGCCTGGAGAATAGAAGACTGAGAGGTGATCTCACCAATGTTTATCAGTATCTAAAGGGCAGGTGTCAAGAGGATAGGGTCAGGCTCTTCTCAGTGGTGCCTGGTGACAAGACAAGGGGCAATGGGCACAAGTTGGAACCCAGACAGTTCTGTCTCAACATGAGGAATAACTTCTTTAAGGGTGACAGAGCACTGGAACAGGCTGCCCAGAGAGGGTGTGGAGTCTCCTTCTCTGGAGACATTCAAAACCTGCCTAGATGGGTTCCTGTCCAGCCTGCTCTGGGTGACTGTGCTTTGGCAGCAGGGTTGGTCTGAAGGTCCTTTCCAACCCCTACCGTTCTGTGACTCTGTGAACACTGCATCCCCTTCCCATCAACTTTGGCTAGTGCAAAGTCACAGTTCTAGGAGCAGAGATGATGCTTATTTGGTGGGATGAAAGCAAGTCCAGTTTAATCCCATAAGGGTTGCAGTTGCTTAGGGAACTTTTAAAATATCAATGTACAGCTGTAGCCAGAAATTGCTTTTTGTGTGCTCTTGAAGAGACGATTATATCTCTTCATTCTGGCTCCTGACACATTAATTCTACACAATATACAAGTTATGTTACTGCACCACAAAACCTGAGGCTGCCTTTGAAGATGATTTATATCACGCAGAATATATAATGTAATAGCTCCCTATTATTTATTGCCCCCAAATCTACCAAGCTACTATTAAAGGCTGCTATCAGAATGTGGTTTTTGTATGTGACTTTTGATCGATAAAACCTTAAAGAGTGTGTGGAGGGAGGTGATTCTACCCCTCTGCTCTGGTGAGAACCCACCTGCAGTACTGCATCTAGCTCTGGACCCTCCAACATAAGAATGGGATGGACCTGTTGGAGCAGGTCCACAGGAGGCCACAAACATGATTAGAAGGGTGGAACACCCCTCCTATGAGGACTTGCTGAGAGCTGGAATTACTCAGCCAGGAGAAGAAAAGGCTCTGGGGAGACCTTCTTGCACCCTTTCAGTACTTCATGGGTTCTTGTAAGAAAGATGGCGACAAACTTTTCAATAGTCCATGGCCTGTAGCGACAGGACGAGGGGTTATGGTTTTAAACAAAGGGAGTGTACATTCAGACCAGACCCAAGGAAGCCATCCTTACCACGAGAGTGGTGAAACACTGGCACAGGTTGGCCGCAGAGGTGAGAGATGCCCCATCTCTGGGACCATTCAAGGTCAGATCAGAGGGGGCTCTGAGCAACCAGATCTAGCTGAAGATGCCCCTGCTCATTTCTGGGAGGTTGGACCAGATGACCTTTAAAGGTTCCTCAGGTCTCAGTATTGGGGCCATTTCCGTTTAATACCTTTATTGATGATGTTGACAGGGATATAGAGNTGTACTCAGCACTGGTGAGGCCACACCTTGAGTATTGTGTCCAGTTCTGGGCACCTCAACACAAGAGAGATCTGGAGGGGCTGGAGCGAGTGCCTGGGGCATAAATCTTACAAGGAACGATTGAGGGATCTGGGGCTGTTTAGTTTAAGGAAGAGGAGGCTGAGGGAGACCTCATCACTCTCTACAACTGCTTGAAAGGGCACTGTAGAGAGGTTGGTGCTGGTCTCTTTTCAAGGGCAATTAGTGATAGAACAAGAGGGAATGGCTGCAAGCTGCAGCAGGGTAGGGTTAGGCTGGACATTGGGAAAAACTTCTCCACAGAAAGAGTGGTCAGTCACTGGAATTGGCTGCCCAGGGAGGTGGTGGAGTCACCACCCCTGTGTTTCAGAGTAGATTTGATGTGGTGTAGAGGGATCTGGTGTAGGAGAGAACTTTGTAGAGTAGGGTTGACGGTTGGACTCGATGATCCCACGGGTCTCTTCCAACCTGAATGTTCTATGATTCTAAGTTTCCTATGAACCTGAACCATCCAATCATTCTATGATTTTGAAGTGTGTAAGTGTGTGAGGTATAGGCCTGAGTCACTTCACTCCCCACTGAAAAGCATACAAGTCATTTCAATCACTTGTCCACAATCATTGCATTCCCAGTGGACTTTTCCACATAGGTCTCTCCTCCTGCAACAACCAATCATGTCCCAGCACATATTTTTTAGCTTTCCAGTAGGCTGCAAACTCTAATCCCTTAGGCTTTTAGTGAAGTGGACAAAGGCAAAGGTTTGGAAAGTTTTATTCTTTCCCTTAATAGGAGAACACAGTTGATACTGTTAAAAGTTTTTTTTTTCCAATTTGCAAATTCCTGTTCACAAACTGCAGTATGCTTTAAGAGCACTGCACTTTGCAAAACAAGAAGTAAAAACTAAGAAGAAGAAATCCCAAGAGGGTCAAAACCAGCATAAAGACGTATAAAGAACCTGAAGTATTTCTGTGCTGTGCTTTCCTGGAACCAGGGCTGTCACTATGTACTATCAAACACTGGCTTTACAGAGCAGGTGTTGCTATATGTCTTGGGACCTCACTGAGGAGTGAGGATGGCTTAGGGGTAGATGGCTGACAAGGTTACTTCACCCAGCTGTCCCTCTCATCTCTGCTGCACTAGGTGTGTGCTCTTCATCAGTGGTCTCCTGAACAACTGTGACCCTCTGGGTTACACCTAGGCCAAACAACAGTGGCAACAGCGGCATCTGGCGGAGGGTCAGACCCGAGTGGGAAGGTAGAAATTTTTCTAGCTGCCTCATTTCAGTTGTCTGCCAGAAACATACGTTTCTCAGAATCTCTGAGTTTCTCAGACAATTCCTCAGAAACAAATCTGAGAAACAGGATTGAGTGACCCACCCTCAGCCCCAGTCAGTCATTCCCAGGAATTCATACACATACTTGCAAGGTATGTATATATATATATATTTTTAATGAAAAATATATTATTTTTTTAAAAAGCTCTGGAGTCCTCAGCATAGAAAGGAGATGGACCTCGTGGAACAGGTCCATTGGAGGGCCATGAAGATGATCTGAGGGCTGGAGCACCTCTCCTACGAAGACATGCTGAAAGAACTGGGGTTGTTCAGCCTAGAGAAGAGAAGGCTGAGGGGAGACCTTATAGCAGCCTTCCCGTATCTGAAGGAAGCCTACAGGAGAGCTGGAGAGGGACTCTTTGTCAGGAAATGTAGTGACAGGACACAGGGTAACAGCTTTAAATTGGAAGAGGGGAGATTTAGATTAGATACCAGAAAGAAATTCTTTACTGTGAGGGTGGTGAGACACAAAACAGGTTGCCCAGGAAGGTTGTGGCTGCCCCACCCCTGGAGGTGTTAAAGACCAGGCTGGATGGGGCTTTGAGCAACCTGCTGTAGTGGGAGGTGTCCCTGCCCATGGCAGGCGGGTTGGAACTTCATGATCCTTAAAGTCCCTTCCAACTCTAACTATTCCATGATTCTACAACATACACAAGTATTTATACAATAATTGCAAAGATTTTCAGCCCAGCTCTGCTGCACAAACAGCATAATCAGCAGCTCCTGTCAGCTGATTAACTGCCCTGTAAAGCTGGCCTTAGCAGCATTCAGCCAAAGTTCAGCCTGCAACCTCGCTCACTGCTGACACAAATGGCCCTGAAGTGTGTTGTCAGAGCAAACATCACCTTTGGGTGGGGTCCAGTGATGGGTCCCATAGGATGTCTGAAGGAGGAGGTACTCAATACTGTCAGTGACCTTAGAACATGGTGCTGGCTGCAGCCTCCTGAAGATGATCAAGCCGCAAGCTCTCACAGCCATTTCCTTCTGTTAACTGCAAGGAGAGCTGCAGAAGAACAGGGAGGATCAAGGAGGAACAACATAGAACACAGAGGTCAAACAAATCAGTTGTATTTAGCCAGGAAACATAACTCAGTGAGAGCTAAAAGTCACCCATTCCTTTGTAGCTACTACACAAGTAAATTGCATTTTATTACCTTTATCTTTGAATTGCTAAAAAATGTAGTACTTTCCTTTTAAAAACAACAGAAATCTATACAAAAGCTTTAAGAGAAAAATTATTAAGAAGTATGAGATATGACTTGCATGACATTTCTTTGCTGGTGATATATTAAACACCACACTGTAGGGACCAAAAAAAAAAAAAAAAGCAAACAAATAAAAAAAAAAAACCAACCCCCAAGACCAACAAAAAAACAAAACCTATAAAGCAAAAGGAAAGACAGTGATTAACAATCTTGACCCTTTCCCACTGCAAAAATCCAAAGGCTCTGTGCTAAGATAATACCTCAAAATTACTGGAAGTGGCAAATAGAAATCATTGCCCGAGACAGATGCCATGCAGCAGAGAACTCCTCAAGATGCCAGTGGCAAAGCTGAGGAAGCAAACGCCAGAGGATCAGCTCTCTGCTGTCTGGGCTAGACATAAGGCTTTATCCAAAACTAAAAGCCTCCTGGCATACACCTTAAGCGCTGATTTGATGTAAATAGAAAGGAACACACCTCTTAAGTGACAAATACTGTAATCAATAAGATGCACAGCCAGGAAAACTGGTCCTATACAGGAAAAGAAAGGCATGGAGGTGAGAAATAGATGTTAAAGCATCCAGCAATTCAGGCACACGGAGTTGCACCCTTCAGTAAGCAATCCCTTCAAGCAACACTGCTTTCCCCTAGGATGCCTACTGTGGCACGGGGACACCTTCAAACCGGGAAACCACAGCACAGACTCTTTCACCACCAACGAAGCCCCAGAATGGTGTTCAGCCCTCTCGGTTAGC
>VZTM01007215.1:1196925-1210016 GCA_013400555.1 Jacana jacana | reverse complement strand
TACAGGTCACGTATGGCTAGGAGAACTTAAGTGCAGTGCTATGGGTTCCCTGCTCTGCTATTACCTTTTCAAGATAAAGTAAATTGTCTGATGTCTAGAAGCAGGGATTAACCCCCAAGGCTCCTTGCCTCGCCTCTCCTGTGAGCACATAACCCGAGCAAATCAGAAACACCCCGGGCACCGGCCCAGCCACCGCTACCATGATTGCCTCAGCCCTCTTCCCCAGGGTGGAGACTGGGAAGGGTCCTACACCAGAGAGCGCTGCCATTATTTATGACAGTGAAGTAAACCCAATATTTATCTCTTCCTACCTAAGAACACCCCAAAATTTAATGGGAAATTGCATCACCTTTCAAGCGTGGGTGTACACAGGCGCACATGCGTGTACACACACAGCTCAAATAATTTGCTCTGAACAAGATCTAACATCGCTGACAAAACCTCACCAGGTATTAAGAAGAGATGATATTAAAAGGCAAAATAATTACCCGAGGCTTAAACTGTATAACTGTGTGTTTTGTGATAATGCAAACATATTGAAATCAGATTTAATAAATGACAAAGTTACGAGCAGAAGTGTACCGAGTCCTTGGGCTCCTCTGAGGCTGGGACTCACGGGAGTGCTGCAGTGCTCCGTGTCAGGGCAAGACCAGGGTGTGCGTGGCTCCCTCCTCCTCCTCTCCCTGCTCTCCCTGCCCAGCGTTCCTGGGTTTGGGGCTGGAGAGGCCCCGCAGCACCTTCCCGCCAGGACAGGGAGACAGAACCCGGAGACGTCGCGGGGTTCCTCACTGCACTTCGGCTTAGACCTTCCAACATGTCTAACACCCGACCAACAACAGCTAGTTCTTTATTTTTTTATTTCCTAAAAGCCTTGACATGTTAAAATTTACTGCACATATTTTCTAAGCGCTAAAGGGAAAAACCAAAGCAGAAGCAAGAACAGAAGTCAGTAAAGGAGATAGGTGTGTACAGCCTGCCTTATACAGCCCGGCCCTTAGTGCTCTCAGAGCAGCCCCTAGTGAACTCTTTCCCAGTGTCTCTGCTTCACTGACTAAATGTCCCTGATCTGGTTTTGTGTCACAGGAGAAAACATCAACCAGATCTACCCTCTGGCACAGTTCAGAACCGAACCCTCCATGCTAATTCTCTCACTGAATATTTCAGTTTATTCTTACGTATGGCTCAACTCCAGGAAAGACTAATGCATCAAAATGTAACTTGCAAGGAATTTGGATATCCAGATTTATAATCCCAGCCTTGAAAACTCCCACTCTGGCCTGAACTGAAGCACACCAAACCCAGTAATTCGGGTTTCTGCATTTGAGGATCCAGTTATCGCCACAAACGTCCAATAGTAATGTAGTACAAAAGTCATTAAGGCAGTAATTGTAAAACTTTATGAAGAACAACAGGCTTTTGCTAAGTCTATCCGAAGGCAGAAGTTAGACTGGTTTCTTTCCAAGTGCACGTTTGCATATTGTTTCCACAGCCCTTGGAAGCTCTTCACCGTTCGGAGCAGCAGCGTGGCCGCAACGCCTGCCATCAGTGAAGAGTTCTTCCCCTGCCCCCTTCTCTTGGCCATGCCTCAGCTGAGAAAGCAGAAGATCCACGCTCCCCTCCGGTGCTGGTAATAACAAAACTGAGACAGAGTCCCGACTTAGGGACAACTAGGAACGTGTGAAAACTCTTAGGTCGGGGGTTTTAGGTAGAGATTGGGTTTTGAGGGCCAGTGATCATTCATACCCAACCTCAATGTACTCTACAAAACCACAGCGAAGCCCTGCAAAACTGCCAAACCCAGTAAAGACACCGCATGAAGCTATAGATAGGAAAATGGAGACAAATCCCAGTGCCAGGCAATGGTTGGGAAACTGGATTTTGCCACCTTGATCCACAAGCACATTGTTCCTGCCATAGGGGAGGGAGTGGTGGGACTCAGGGACAGGGAGGACAGGAGCCTGGAGCGGGGCTGAGAAGGGGAGGGAGGGGCAGAAGCATGGGGGACCTGTGGCACTTGGGGCCAGCTTGCCCAGCAGGTCTACCAGCCTTGGCACTGCACCCCCTTCCTGCCAGCAGCCGTTCCCATACTCTGGCCTAGGCGAAATAGGGAGCAAAGGCACTGACATTTTGCTGTGCCTTCCTCCCCTTGCCTCCCCCTTGCCCCCCTTTGCCACGTTGCTGTACACTAGGCTTGCTGAATTAAAGTATTTATTTACTGACGCAGCCTGTTCTCCTTCCGTATTATCTTCGGGATCTCTTGCTATGGTTTCAGCACTGCTTTAGCACATACACATGCTTTCCAGGACACGGAGCCTGTTCTTAGCCCTCAAACACAAATTACCCCGACGTGTGAGAAACCACAGCACAACGAACAAGCGAAGCACATTCTGAGCAATGGAGAGGAAGGGAAAGGGCACTCGTGTCTGGCAAAGGCTCCTTCTCTTTACAGAGGGCCCAGCGCTGGGGCACCAGGGCAGAAGGAATCCTTGAAGGGTCTGGGCTCAGCCTGCCACAGAACTGCTCAGAGACGTCTCAGCCTGCAAGGAGGAGCTCAACTCCCCCTCTCTCAAGGCAAAGAAAGTTTAAGGCTCTTGCACTTCCAAAAGCGGCTCAGTACCTTTTAGGACTGAACCAACAGTTAATTAATGCGGCCATTTGCATTTCTAGTTACGGTGTTTAGAATGTTTACCTTTCTTTCAGCAGGAGCCACCACAATAAGGGAAGAAGGCACAGAGCTAGCTGGAGATCCACAGACACTGGGATACATCAAAAGCGACAGCTTTTTGTATCGGATGTGACAGCTCCTCTAAAAAAACTCTTTAAAGTTTGAGGGGAAAAAAGCATGCAAATGGGATGCCTGTTTTTCAAAAGTCCATCCAGCAGCTTGCATGAGCTTCCAGGGGAGCTGCTGGGAACTCAGAGGCTTTCAAGGACTCTAAAGATTTTAGAAAACAGGCCTATTATTTAGATGTCTAACTTGAGGCTCCTGCTTCCAAAGTCACATTTTATATCTCCATAATGAGTTGGGGATGTATTCATGCACCAAAAGAAAGAGATCTGAGAGTAAAGATTACGGACTAATTTCACTTATCCATCAATGAAATTTTTGGTGCTCATCATCCAAAAGAAGAAATTTAAGAGTGCTACAACAGCCCCATTGTTCAGTAATGTTGTACTAACCCGTGATGATTCAGCACAGAAAACACAGGAATGAGACCCGTAACTGTGGTTATGGCTCATCAGCTGCACAAGGGGGAATTTGACTCAGCCAGTGCCAGTGCTGCACACATCAGACCACGCACACAACTGCCTTCTGCTGCAGGGTAACAGCCAAGACACCAACTTCAGCTGAAACTCCGGAGCTGCTACTCTGAATGCCCATCACGGGACTCAAAGACCAACAAAAGTTACCCATCCTTGTTACTTCACATCGTGCCTTCCTCTTCCCATGCACTGGACTTTGGGTATTTGGAAACTGATTTTTACTTGATTGTTCAGTCCTTTAGCAGAAAGGAAAACACACATCGTTCTGGAAAAAGCTGCATTTACGTGAGCCGTTGCTAAGTTTACTCATTGCAATGAATCTGTAAAATTATCATTTTAAAGGAAATGAACAAGGTTACTGTGAATTCAGCATTTTACTTGGCAGCAAAAGAAACCTAAAAAAGACCCCTGCAGTATATCTGTACCAGTTCAGCCATCTGGAATACAGAAGTTGAGCAAGTTAATATCTGTCTTCCAATTGGGAACGACATCACTGCAGATCACTATCACTGCAGCACAGGGTTGCTGCAAAAGCTGAATCCACAGGGAAACACGTGAGAAAAAAAACAGGGATCTGGGCAGCCAGGCTCCCATGAGGTAAAGAGCTCTGTCCAAGTCCACTGAAGCCAAAGTCTAGACCTCAGAAACATTCGGCAGCCCTAATTAATTGAGATAGGCTTTGGCAGTGCATCAAAATAACTGAAATGGAGGAAGAATGCAAACTTACCTTCCTTAAACCTCAGTTTCCCTATGAGTGCTTCACGGTCCCTGGACTGAAAATGCAACATAAATAAGTATTATTCTAAAACAAATAAGCATTTTGATATGTAAAGGAGTAAGAACAGATCTCCAAGACGTCTCCTAGCACAGCAGATACCCAAGTTAACAAGGCTGTGGTTCTGCCAACGCTCCAGTTCCACGCTCAGGAGCTGGTCCTCCCCTGCCACGCTCCCCAAGACTGTTTGTGACAGGCAGAGGCACCTTCAACATGTCATTCCTGTAGTTGCAGGTCCTTGTCTGGCAGGAGCCGTCTGCTTACGGAGCCGTTCTGAAAGATGTACAATAGTCAGGCACTACGGAGAGGTCCCTTTCCCTGAATGCCAGCTATCAAAAAGGTGGGCGGCTTCTCTGACCAAACTGGTTTCTCTCCAGAGCCACCAGAGGCCAGGCACTTCAGAGAATTATTCATACTGCTCTTACTGTCTGTTCTAAGGCAGGATGACTCATGCTATGGGTATCCACCTCTTTCTGAACACCTAACTTCTAGATCAGCAAATGCAGGTGAGCTGGAGGTACTCCCCAGTGGAGGGGTGGGTCAAGGGAAGGGTTTAGAACAGGAGACCAACCCAAACACTTCAGCTTTGGAACTTCATCATCAGATGCTGGACCCAAAGTCCCTGATACCCGAGGTACCAGTAATAAGACTGTGCTTTGGAGCTTTAAGGGGAAGTTGGAGCATGGGAAATTTTTAAAGATGAAGAAAATTTAGGAGACTTCTCATTATCCCTATGCAAACAACATGTAACTGATGGCTCCAGTCCGAAAGTCTTTCAGAGCTGACAATACACAGCTTGAAAAAAAAGATGCTTGATCGTAACTCTAAAAACCAAATAGTTGTGGGGTTTTTTTAATGCCTAAAATCAGGTTATTTAGAGTAGCCTCTGAGTTCCTGTGCCCAAAGCCTTCAGTAGTGCTCTGTTGCCCTGTCCTTTCAGCCACTTCCCAATTCTGGCCTGTTTCTGATTTTAATTAAAGGGAAATAGTGATACAAGGTATCTTCTTTCATGAACTCTAGAAGGGAGAATGAGAATTATAAAAGGTAAAAGAGTACTTTAAACTCAAGGAAGTTGGGATTATGAAGTACAGGAAATATACCATTATATTAAGCATTCTTTTACATCATTGTGGTTTGTTTCTTATCAAAAGCTCACTTTCAGCTCCCAGTTTCACTAACTACCTTTAGAAATGGGTGCCAGGACTCTCTGTTCTTGTTGATTTTATACAGGAGTGGGAGATTAATGTTAGAAAACAGGAAAAAATACTTAGCCTCAAAGTTTGCCAAAAGGGTAGCTGAATCCTGGCACTCTATAGGCAAAAATCTGTACTGAGGATGTTTAAGGCAGATCCACCAAGTGCTGTAAGAGTTGGAATGAGAACAACTCAAAAGCTGACTCTATTTAATATAAGGGAATCTCTTTTGATTTGTACCTATTTCCATAAAAGGTGTGAATTACAATAACCTACGTCGATTTGTTGATATTTTGGATTGGAGCAGGCTTTATCTAAGTAGAGCCTCGAAACAACACTCCCCTCTCAGACCTCTTGTCAGCAGTGGGGAAACCAGACCTTCATCACAGTAATTCCTTCAGCCAGGCTTTTTGCAGTGAAACATACTGGGTAACGCTGGGGATGAGACCCTCTAGGAAAATCTGATGATATTGCAAAATATTGTCACAGCTCAGGAAACACAAACATTTTGTATTAAACCATGAGGTCAGTTTCTCTGAGCATCTGAATTACTGTTGTTGGTGCCACATTCTCTGTCAGCCATCAGAAAGAGGCTGGGAAAGAAGCTCTTTTCCATGTGAGTTGTCCTATAGTTGGACCAGGCTCCTCCTCGGTCCCTTTGATCTAGAAATGTCCCTCAATGCGGGAACAATAAGAGATTTCTCAGTGTTGTACATTTTCAGCTGGGTCAGAAATACCACCAGAGAATGGTTCCTGTGGCATTTTGAGATCTGATATCTAAGGAAACTGAGAAGCAGAGAAGCTAAAACGAAACAAAAAGCAAGCGAAGGCTGAACAAATATTTAATGATAGTAAAACCCCAAAACTAACGTAAGTTGAGAAAAGCAGCAGTTGCCTTTCAGTTTCAATTACATGTAAATTATGTCTACAAACCGGAGTTGGTTCTTACTGCATCCACGAAATAGGGTCGAGGCTGGGAGGTACCTTTGGAGGTCACCTGTTCCAACCCCTCTGCTTGAGCAGGGCTGTCTAGAGCTAGTTGCCCAGGGCCATGTCCAGATGGTTTCTGAGTATCTCCAGGGATGGAAACTCTACAGCCTCACCTGGTAACCTGCAGCATTTGTTCATGTAAGGAAATGCATGGAAAGGAAGCCTTTGCTCTTGGTTCCTGCCAGGACTTACAAAAGTGCATCTCACTTCTGTGAATCAACGATTCAGGATGGATTTCATCAGCTGCTTCTTTCCCTCTACTTCTTCACACTGCATTGATATTGATTACCTGATGGTCCTGAGACACAGGAAAAACTGGTTTTAGTGACTGTCACATCTAAAGATAATTGATTCTTAAGAGGGAACATTGGCTCCCATCACACAAAATAATATGGAGTCTGGTTCTGGAGCCACAAATACATCTTCAGGGCATGGTGTGTGGCTCTCCTGGAATCCAGAGGAGCTGAGGGAACTCCTCTCTGTGTCTGGGAACTGCAAGAGACCTGTGATCCCTGTGAACCGTGTGAAACAGGACAGGAGCAGCTGAGGAAACCATGGTACCTGGGAGGACCCTTCCCCATTGCTTTAAGTGTTTTTTGAATAAGGAAAAGGACAATGAAGGAGAGAGAAAACATCCCAAACCGTAATAAGGGTTTGGAGGTGAGACTGGGGAAAATTAAGATTATGAGTAGAAATACTTTATTCCCTGCCAATATCTACAAAAGCAAGTGGAAATGCAGTGAGCGGGATGGTTGAGATCCGCGATAAAAGGCTGAGCTTTGCACTATGGCATCTGTGTGTCTTCTCCAAATCTGACAATCAAAGGTCAATACACTCTATCCTTTGATGGTATTTTTCATAACTGACACTTGAGGAGGAAAATTCTTATTATCCCCATTTTTATGCCCCTATGCAAATCTATTGTGGAACCAGCACAACCAAAAACCCAATCCTGCCTTCGAGCTGGTGGCAAACAAATACTAATGTTTTGCTCTCTGGGCTCCCTCTTCTGGCTCTGGACTAGTAGTTTTCTACTGAGCAGCACTCCTGCAATCAGATTCATTTCAGTAACCGAACCATCATTTCAGAGCACAGAGAGGTAAAGAGGAAATACTGAGCAAAGAGGGCAAGGGGCAAGATCTGCTCTCGTCCAAGGGAAGAGCAGAGTCGCAAATGAACAAACCAATATCGCTCTACAGCTTCTGTGACTTGTCAATGACAATTGTATTGGGATGGAAATAGTTCTGTAGCTTAAATATGGCTTTCTCCCCAGTGGCCTAAGTAGACCATAGCAAACTGGAAGCCTTGAAGTTGTAAATCTGGTCTTTCAATTCAGAAATAAATATATTTTCATTGAGAAACATCATCACAACTACAGAGCTGGTCACCTCAGTGAGGGAATGGCACAGTGCTGTGGCCGATCGCAGGTGCAGGTTTGGCTCAGGCCATGCCAACACATTTTCTTCTCTGGCCATAAAACCCAGAAAACAGGCAGTTGCTTGAGAAAAAAAATGAAGTTTTGGGTGTGTCACCTTCCCCTCTCCCCACCCAGTAGTTGATCTGTCTGCGGGAAGAGAGCTAGAGACCAGTAATAATGTGCCATTTTGGTTTTCTGTTCACTTTTTCCACATAACACAGCAACTACATGACCAAGCTTGCAGGTTTTTTCTCCCCCAAAAATCTTTCCAGATAAGATGAATCTTAAAGGATTCAAATCAGTGCCTTAGAAAGTGTTTTAGAAGGCACCTTATACTGTGGGGAAATTTACAGTTAACTACTGGTCACAGTTTGGAGGGTGCTGGGTGCTCACCTCTCCCACAGGAGACGAGGGGGTGTGGGGGTACCTCTGAAAATCAGGCAGAACTGCCAGATATTGGGTACCAGCTTCACTCTTGGTTTCATCACACAAAGCACAATAGATAGGTCACACTGTGAGGGATTCATTTGGGCAAAGTCTGCGGGTTTGTTATGGTCCCAGAGTTGTTGAATCCATATTTCTAACCTGCTGGAGAACTGGTGTTCTGACTGGAATTGCCAAGCAGTTACAAAGATATCCCAGCACTTGGCTTCCAGGCTGCTGGGCTCCCACTGGGACAACCTGAAACCCAGCCTGTTGTTCCAGTGGGGAAGAGGGAGCAGAGTGACTGCTAGAAAGGACTTTGATTTAAAAATAAAAGAGAGGAGGGGACACCTCCTTAAAGAGGACCATGAAATACAGACTGAAAGGGATCCTTTTCACTGCAATTCCCTCTGCATTGCCCGATTTGCTTGATATTAACTATCTGAGGGTAAAGAGTTCTTGACTGAAATGAGTTTCATCCTTGAGCTCAAAAGGGTACGAGTCTCTGTCCCCTTACCTGCCCCCTCAACGGCTGCGTGCAGACACGAGTACACCCACCATAGCACAGGCCAGGCCTGCAATGACGGGTGGTTTAGTTCTGGATTACAGCAGCTCTGGAAACCAGATACACGGTGTCTGTGGAGAGGAAGCCTCACTCTGCTCTCTAGGGATCTCTGCCATGCTGTTTTACAAACAGCTGAACGGCAGCGCCGGGGCAGGGTGAGCTCCCCTTATCTCCAGGACGTCTAATGCTTGCAACCACACTCAAATAGCATTCTTCTTTGAAAAGTTTCCGTATCTCCACAGTTTTCAAATTTGGCAGTGGTATAGTCTCGGAGTCAGGAAAATGTTTTTTGTGGGAACTGTGTAGATCTGTTCAAAACAAGCCAAATTATAAGATGTCAAAATCCTGACCTTTTCTGTCTTTCAGATGGCACAGCCTGGTTTTGGCTCCGTACCAGAGTCCCCTGGGATCTGCTAACGCTGAATGTGCCCTTGGCCAAGCTCTTTGCCTCGCTGCCAGTACCCAGAGAAGTACGCAAGATGGGACACGCTAAACCCATCCCTCTCCTTCTGCCATCGTTTGCACAGGGATCCCACAGACCCTTCGCTCCGGATCTTTTCTCACCCTGGTGAACGAATCCTCATGATGCTTTGATGCTGATGGCCTGTTACCCTTGGCCTGCAGAACGTGCAAAAGGATTCTCTCTCCTTCGCATGGCTAACACCTCCTTGAGGCATTGCCCATGACTTATGAAGAAAATAGCCTGAAGAGAGCTTGCAAGGGGAATGGAGAGGATGTGAACAGAAAACAAAGCGCAGGAATTTGGGAGGTGATGATAACTGATGGAGAAGGGTACTGGATTTGTGCATCCAGGCACAGGTGGACAGTTTGGACAACAATCAGCACCTGGAAGAACAGCTGATTGGGCAACTCAAGGAGAGAAAAGGAAAAAAAAATACATTATGGTGATTTTAGAAGCATTTGTACATTAAAGCAGCTGATAACAAATTAAGCAGCCACTGCACTGTTTAATGACTATTAGGTCTTCCTCTCCTACCTCCACACTCTGTAACATCCATTCACAGAGCCATCCCCTTCTCTCTGGTGCTGTCCTGAGGACTGGACTTTAAGCTGACTGTGTCTGTGTCTCAGGTCAGATTCACAGAGTCCAGCTTGGGGAACCCTGAGAACTACTGCAACAGTTCACACGGGTGCTCTGGCCTCAAGAGCCAGTTTAAAGGAGGAAAAGTATCAGATTTGCAGATTATCACCAAAATTAGTAAATTAAGAACCTTGCCAACTAGGCATTCCTCCTTGTTGTCAAAAACAACGTATGAAGGGAGGTTTAGTTTTGATTTCCTGTGCCCTGAGGTAGGAAGTTTGCATGTTCTTATCACAGGGTTGGCTTGTATAGCTACAAATGTTAACGAACAAACAGCTAATGAACAATCCTTTCGTGAAACCCAGCTGGCAGCTGCCTCCTGCAGTGCTGAGTTCCAGTCTGACTGCACACTCCCGCAGGAAATATTTCCTTTTCTTTGTCAAAAATGCACCGCCTTTGCCTTTTTCAGTTTTTGCTCTACTGCTGCACAGCTAGGGACAGAGGGGCTGTGAGTTTCTGTGCAATCCCTGAGGATTCTCAGTATTTCAGTCAGGTGCCTTCCAACTTTTTGTTTTCTTTAGGATTAAAATCATATCCACCTTTATAAGCTCTGTATGTACCTGAGCCCATTTATCCCCGATGTGATCCCTCTGCTCACTCTGCACCAGAGGAGGGTGAGGGTAACTGACACAGGAAGGACACCTTACTACAACTGAGCGTAGCTCCGCCAGCTTTTTGCTCCCTGTCTTGGACAACAGACAAGTTCTGTTACAGCTGGTAACAACCAGGTAGAACAGTATTACCTTTAATACCCTAACACCCACAGGACCGTTGCTAACAGCAGGTGCTGACAAGAAATAGAACTACATTTTATTGCAATTCTGCAATTATTGCAAAAAAGAACCAGAGCTTATCAGCAAAAGATGTTTTTAAAGTGTGATTTCTCATATGTTTATCAAAAAAAGTGTTGATCTGTGGTATTCAATCATCTTCAGCCATGCTACAGAAACCCAGTGGGAAATCACAGCTGGAATTTCAACTCCCCATAATACTTACCCATTTTTAGCCTGTTCTAATGAAAAAAATGGCTTGGAAAACCAAGATTATTTTATTTCCTTTCTCAGGTCTTATCAAGCCCTTTGGAAAGCCATCAGGCTTTCAGACTAGCCAATGACATCTCCTGTTCCTCCAGCTGGTGGTTAACTTGGGATACAGTACCCTTTCAGAACAAAAATTCACTTACTCTGCGACGGCGTGAGTTGTAAGCGCATGAGACACTGTGCTGCCCACAGCAGCAACTGCCAGATCTGACTGGGTCTTATCACTCTGGAAGAGCACCTGTTCATTATTACTTTGCTTTTGTCATTTCACACATTTTTAATCCAGACAAGCCCTTTGCCCAATGATCCATGATTATTTGACTTCCTTATTAATTTCTTATCAAAACTTTGTGAAATCCACGCAAACGACATCTCCCGGGCTGTTTTTATCTACAGATTTACAACCTACCCAGTTCCTGTCAGGTTATATGGTGTTTACTTGCACCTTGCAGTTTCCTCAGGACAGTGAGGAGGCTGGGCAGGCATCTTCTTCCAAGCACCCTTAGACAGTTTTTGTAGCATGCATACTAATTCAATGACAGGAACGCAGCAGCTTTTAGGGTTCTACATACGACTCCTGCTCTGAAAAGGATATTGCTGTTACTGCTAAAGTCTCAGCTTTTTCACAACTTTTCATTTCTTAACATTTCCCATTCTTACCCACCGGTGAGTAATATTGTCTGAATTGTTTGGGTTGCTCTGGAACATCCTCCGGGATGAAATGTACTCAGATTATTAGTCCATGTGCTTTTGTGACAGTCCTATTCTAGAGTTTTCTGCTCTGATGTTCATATGAAATATTTCACCTGACTTGCCAATTTGGTTAACTTACACCCATTGAGATGTTCTAGGTCTACAGTTAAGCTGGGGTGCCGCTGGGATGTGAGACACCAAGCCACGGTGCTGGTAGTTTAGTGGGGGCTTCTCTTAACCAAGACAATACTCAGGGGGACATGCTGTATCTTTTGAACAAGAGGTGAGTAGGTATCTTCACCATTAATCCTATGACATCTTGTAAAATAGAGTTACAACAACCTGATTTTTTAACTAAACAGCAATTGATACCACTGCCCTGTATCCTGACTCTTCTCTTTCCACTAGTGCAAAACCGGCTGTAACACACCTTAAGCACAGATGTTAAGGACTGAAAGGGCACAGGGATCGTGTCTGAGCTCTGACACATCCCTTTTTACCCACACTACCTGAATCACAGTCTACTAAATGTCACTCAGCCCCTGCTGAGTGTAATACCTTTTGCTTGATTATACCGTAATTTTCACTAAAACCTCTTTATTTACATACACCAAGAGATGGATTAACCCAAGCTCTCATTGGGACTGTTATGGAGCAGTTGAGCTCACAGGCCATCCTAAAGCTTTCTGCATTCATGAACAGAAGATTTTGTTCCTCTATGAAACCCATCCCTTGTTGGGTTTGGGTTTCTTCAGGCTGCCCAGGGAGGGGGTGGAGTCCCCATCCCTGACTGTTTCAGAGTGGATGAGATGTGGTGTTGGGGGATCTGGTGTAGGGGAGACCTTTGTAGAGTGGGGCTGATGGTTGGACTCCATGAGCCCAAGGGTCTCTTCCAACCTGGATGATTCAGTGATTCTATGGTTCTTTGGTTCCATTTCCTTTCAAGACTGTCTGACCAAGATCAACCAGCCAGACAAATCCCAGCACTGCACAACAAACAGCTGATCCATTTGCAAATAATCAGTAAAATGTCACTCACAGGAAAACCAGAACATAACAGCTGTTCACCAGCAGGTTCCTGAGTACATTGAACAAATCTACAATCTTTAGGGCAGGAAAACCCATGAAGAACCTATTTTAAATTTTTTCACAAATTAACTGATTGATAAAAACTTACAAATATTTGCCAATGAATTTTGCTGCTATTAGAGGAGGGCCAAAATGAAGAGGGGGAAAAAGAAGGAAGACAGAAGTAACTGTCTAATGTCTAGAGTCAGGCATCTCCCGTTGACTCAGCCGGCCAGATGCCATCAGCTGCATCTCTGCATCTGTGATTTGTTGCAGTAAGTGTGGGAGCAAATGAGAAGTGAGCTCCCTTCTTCCAGGAACTGTGAGCATAAAGATAACATTCTGTTTGCTGCATAAGCAGCAAGGGAATAATATAAAGCTGGTCAGAACTTTAGGAAGGTAATTTTATGATGCTCAATAGTAACTCAGTCCTTTGTGATTTTCCTACCTACAGAAAAGAGGAACTGAACTCATTAAATAAAGTGAGGCTCATCTTAGCAGACGCCTTAACAATTGCATATCACAACCTCCCCTCCCCTCCCCTCCCCTTCACTTCCCTCC
>VZTM01007215.1:964643-1196437 GCA_013400555.1 Jacana jacana | reverse complement strand
TCCCTTCCCTTCCCTTCCCTTCCCTTCCCTTCCCTTCCTTTCCCTTCCCTTCCTTCTTTTTCTCATTCTTTCCTTCCTTTATTTTTCTCTTTCCCCCCCGAAACACTCTCCTCCCCAGCCTTGATTTTATATACAACTAGGATCCTGAAAACTGTACAAAGATTCTTCTGTAAAAAACAAACAAACAAACAAACAAACAAACAAACAAACAAACAAACAAACCAACCAAACCAAACCAAACCAAACCAAAACAAAACAAAACAAAAAAACAAAAACAAAAAGAAATAAAAAAAAAGATAGAGGAGCTAGAGGTGGGGTCTACAGAAGATGTTATAAATACTCTTGGGAAATTCATTGTCACTTTATTTATAGATTACAAATTTCCTTGGGAATTCTGCATTGAATGAACTGGCTAAGTGCATGAGCCTTAAAATTTGGCTTCTGAATTTTGTCTGGAAAAGTCGATGCAATATATGGTATGGCTACAGAAAAGCAAAGCTAATACCTGAATTCCACAGTTACTCTCCCAGCTTTTTGGTGGAGAAGTTAATTAACAATTAACTGGCTACTTGATTTACTTTCAAGCACCTGAGTATTTGAAGCACTTCCTGCCATTCACTCAAAGCTCCTTCTAATAGATACATTTATTTTTTTAAAAAAATAGTCATTGTATACTGAGAAAATCAACATATGTTTCTAAAAGCAATCTTATTCCTACATTTTATAGATTCCTGTGAAAGTGTGCGTTGTGACCCAGAGCAGGACAAATGTCAGGCTTTATAGCTTTAAGACAAGCTTAATGGAAATCTGCCTGTGAGAGGCACCTATGTTGGACAACGTAGGCTGAAATGTGGATATGATTATTTGTGGCCAGTCGCAGAGACTTGGTGAGAGCGGGTGCCACTGTTAAAGCGCAGGAGCAGGCTGTTAACCTAGTGCCTGGCTGCAGATTTCCCACACAGTCCACTGCACTCCCGCTTGCCTGTGAGGGGGGTGCCACACACTGACTGAAATAGCACAGGAGCTTGGTGGAGATGTAAGCGACCTGCTGACCTGTGCATTGCGCTCCAGATGTCTGCAGAGATCGCTCCTCCCGAGCTCTCAGAAGAAAGAGAACTTTCATAGGACTTCCCCGCTGAAAATTTTGGCTGCAGTGGAAAGAACGCTGCCTGCCATGCCAACAGCGTGGGAGATCAGCTCAGCCATTAGAAATCAACAATCCTGCTTCTTGGCTTTCTTCAACTGAGAGACTGAACTGTATAATCCAAATGATGAGTCTCCTCTTTAATCATGATGTGCTTGTAAGAAATAAATAATAATGACCTAACCAGGGGTTAAACAAAGGCCTTTGGGCTGCTATTTTTCTGCTATTCTGTCACCCAAACCATTAAAGCATCTGCCTGATCTAATGGTTGTTTTGCTGATATCATTCACCAGCCTAGAACTTCAGATGCAGTCTGCAGAGACCCTCTGATGCCTCAGCACAGCCCAGTTGGGTAAACAAAAAACCCCATAACGACATAAACAAACCATTTTAAGAGAGTTCAGGCACCCCCTCCTACCTCAGTTATTAAGTGCAATTAGGCAGACGTTCTCATGGGTGTCCACAGTTGAATGTTGATTTGGATGCAAGTAGGATATGAATTAAGGGCATAATTATTTTTCCTCATATTCTTGCTGTTTGGACAGGACTAAGTTTAACTAGAACACTTCTTTCTACGCCCAGAATTAAACTAATGGATGAAAACAATAAAATTAAGAAAATATATTAAGTCATACTTTATATCCAGGGTAGATAAAGAGTATTCGTGTGGGATGTGTAGCAGATTCACTGATGAGCAGTGTCTTCCTACCCATGACATCTTAGCCACAAGCTTATACTACACAAGGGTCACCACAGAGTCCTCTGGCCACAGCAGAGTCCATACAGGCAAACTGAACAGAGAGGCCTTCTTCAAAAATCTCTTTGGAATGGCCCTGTCTAAAGATCTGGGCTAGAAGAAGGAAGGAACCAAAGCTGCCGGTCAGCTGCTGACTCTGTCTCCTGGGATAATGGACACCAGCCAGGAGCGGTCCATGATGCCTGCGCCGCTGGGACATCCCTGCATTCCCCCGGGCTGGAGCTGGGTTTGCAGTGCCCTGTACAAGTGAAGTCATAGAGTCATAGAATCATTTTGGTTGGAAGAGACCCTTGGGATCATAGAGCCCCACTCTACAACGTTCTCCCCTAATCTCTGTCACACGTGACAGAAGGGAAAGAAGCCCTGACTCCTTTAGCTCTCTCTGGGAAAGCTGTGTCTGACACCACTTTCCACTCACAGCCCAAGCAATCTGAGGGACAAATGCCATTTGGGCTGAGCTCCATGAAACTCTCCTCTATTGCTGTCAGGGCATCTCAAACACAAATGGGGATCGGACCCGCTCTTTCTTTTGCACTTGCAGCACAACTGGCACTAGTTGCTATTTAGATCTCATTTGTCCTACTCCTTTTCTGCTACTTTTTTCCTTCTGTCTCACCGGAGGCTGTATTAGGCAGCCAGGACACATCCAGTCTTGCAACACTTTGCTGTGATTAGTTTGGCAAGCGACAAGCTATTCCCGAGCAGCGCAATCTTGGTTAATAAAACCCTCTCTGTTTTCCACAGCCTGGCCAAAGGGAAGCAAGAGTGGGTGGGCAGAGCCAGCCGAGGAGAGCTGGTGCCCAGGGCCGGCTAAGGGCGGCGTGTGCCATGTCTGTACCTGCTCCTCCGGCAGCTCGGCTGCCGCACCTCCGCTGGGAACCGCTTACCTACAGCTCCTCTATTCACCCTGCCTGCAAGTACACCTTCACCCCAAACAGAGATGGAGGAACCTCACCTAGAGTTTCTGACAGCCTGCTGATGTATTTTACTGGGGGGAAAAAAACCAAACGTATCTTTTTGTACTATAAGGACAGATTCAGCTGAATTTATCCCTTGCGGAAGAATTAATACAAAGGCTGGGAGGAGGAAGGGGACAGCAACACATGGAATAAATCAATGTCAGGTCAAAACACTGGGCTTTTTTTAAACATCTTTGTATGCATGAGAGTATGTATGGGGCTATATAAAGCAGCCCTTTTCCTCTGCTCTCTTCCCCTTAATGGTTAAGTCATTTCCTCAAGAACTGTCAGGAAGATGCTTCCTTCCCTTTGCAGCTGAACCCTCTATCAAGAGCGGCACCAGATTCACCCAGTCAGCACCTTACTGCCCTTCCTCACCTACCCAGACTCACTTCTCCTTTGGAGCTCACAGGAAGGGTCCCAGAAGGAAACAAGCTCCCCTGGCAGGAGGGTCTGCACAGAGGTAGACATGAAAATCAGACAGTGTTATCATTTACAGTACTCAACAATTCTCTGCTGAACAGGAACACAGAAGAAATCTTAAGACATGCATTGGCCAGACAGCCCTATCAGCAAGGACGAGCCATTGACCCAATGACAAATTCACACCTGACAGACACCAGCAACATCTTCCAGGTTTCAGAGACCCCGGACCCAGCCACCAGGAACCCACTTCCTTCCCTTCAAAACCGAACTAAGTTCACGAGCAGAATTTCCTTCCCTTCTGCTGGGACTCCCTGTCCTCTACAGCAAAGCCTTTTTATAGCAGCAGCTGCAGTGCCTATGGCTGGTGGGCTTCCTTCCCCCCCAGGAGCTGTGGTAACTCCTCCTCTGCCTCCCGGTGCCTGGACAGACATGGCCCCCCCCCTCCCTGCTCCTGACATGGCCCCCCACCTCCTCCTCCTGACACAGCTCCCCATCTCCCTGTTCTTGACACTTCCCCCCATCACCTCCTCCTGACACAGCCCCCCCATCTCCCTGTTCCCTGTGGCTCTCTGAGCCCCCAGACTCCCACCCACCACTGCTTCCTTGCCTCCTGGCCACAGGCTGCAAGCATATCCCCTTCAATTTAACTTGCTTGATTAAACAAGCCCCTTTTCCAATTGAGTTTACTCCTTCAAGGCTGCACGGGGGGAAGGAGGCATTAGTGCTGCAGTCACGCTCTCTGGGAGGGCGCTGGCACCTGGCTGCAATGTGCTGTCCCCTCCCAGAGCGTGGTGAGAGGCTGGGACCCCCGAGGTGCCCAGCAGGGTCAGCCCAGCTCAGGCAGAGCCCTGACAGGCCTATGCACGCCCGTGGTCACATCAGGAGCCTTATTCTTCAATGTACCATTCACAGGACAGAATAGCCTCAAATGTGTTATATGGGGTCATTAAAACCCAAGCTGTGGAAAGACTGATATTTTCCAGGAAAGTGTTTATAAACTGGCTAGAGTATACAGCTGAGAAATGGCTTCACTTCTAAAAAAGAAATAAATATACCCCCCTATTTCTTGATGCTCTGATTCTGCTAAAATTTTCCAAACCACCAGTTCACTTTTGGGCAGAAAATACTGGGCTTTTCAATCTGGTGATCAATTTATTTTTAAAGGCATAACTAACTGGGGAAAAAAAAGAAAAAAGAACAAAACAAAAGAGCAGGTGAGGATTGTTGGGTTTTTTAAAAACTATAGAGCTATGGGTAAGAGAACAGCCAAGGGCTCATATCCTCCCCCTCGTCCCTCTGATCTCGACAGTGCCAGCAGTCGCCCTCGGATAGCCCCTGTGAGCCTGGGTAGTGCAAACTCTCCCACACAGCGCCCTTTGTGCACGCGATTCCAGGAAGCCTGAGCTAATTTATCACTCTAATACCTCCAAAAATCTGGTCCTGAGTGTCTGGGAAATGGGTCACGGTATCAAAACATATAACTTACATTTTTAAAAAGATATTTTTTGAAGACACAAGCTCTTAAAAGGACCTACTACATTTTCACAATCACATAATGAAGCCAAATTTGAATTCTTTATTAGACAGTGGAATCTATACTTCATTGCACCTAAGAGGAAAAAAAAAAGGGTAAAAAAATAACACTTAATTATCTGCTGGTTATTTCCAGACACACAAAGTGCTGAGGTTTTGTCCTTGTTAAGAAGATTATCTTCGCTTTTTCCTCTGGAATGCATGTAAAACAGCTCTTGCCTTGCTTTAGGAAAAAAACCTCCACTGCAAAATTACCTGTTGTGTGGGGACTTACATTTTGCAATAAGCTGCAGAAACTGCATTTTAAGAAGGAGCCTTGACCTGCGCTGCGTGTTTCCCCTCAAGGCTCCATGAGCCATTTTTCTTACGGGGGTCCTGACCTGAGAAGTTCAACCTGGCTAACGGCAGCCGGAGGGGATAAATCGCAACACCTAGGAGATTCCGGTGAACAGCACAACCATTCCCACTTAATCTGGGCTGAAATGCCTGGAATGCGAGAGCCACCGATGATGCCCCTTGTCTGTGTGTCTGACTGAACCCTTTCTTTGCTCCAGGAAAGCGGAGCCTGGGAACTAGGCCAAATGCCTGCCACTTACCTTAAACTGATCAGCCACTTTAAGATTAAAACCACTGAAAACTGCAACACCACGAAAACAAGGCTTCCTTCACATTAAAAGCAAAATGCAACATTGGGCTTGCTGTGATCTTTTTTCCATTTTACTCAGTATAGGCTTTTTTTCCATTTGTGCTCAAAGGTAGAAGCCAATAGTTACAGCCTCTTGGCCAAGTATTCATTAAGGGTTATGAAAAAGAAATTTATGGCTATTTAGGAGCTGGCACAAAAGCACGTTGTTGCTGGAGAAGAAATACAGTTTTGAAACACTGTGAAGCATTGGTTGTCCTATTTCGAGTAAAAGCTATATTCTGTCCTTGCCTGTTGTATTTAGAGAAGCATGGAATGTTGTGCCTGGGATAATCAGTAGGTAAAGTTCTTGGTGGTTTTATGTGCTGCAAACACATAGTCAATTCAAGAACTTACTTGGTTCTGCAAGAATCCATTATTGCAATAAAGAGAGGTGTAGAGATAAAAGAATGGAAAAAAAAGTCATCATTCATTGAAGCAGGTGCATCTACATGAAACGAGGGGGTTTCTCTGTTTGTCTTTTCTGGAAGAACTGATTAAAAGGCTAGTACCAAGGGCCTGTTTGACAGAAGAAATTCAGGCTTGATCCAGGCTCAGATATGGACATACCCACACCACGGTACCGGCACAACCGTCTAGTAAAAATGGTACTTTGACTTGTAGGTTTAATAACACTTCCTCAACTTAAAGAAGTCAATCAAAGAACACACATTTAAATCAGAATTACTGTGGGTCTGTAATTTGGATCCACAAAATCCAGAAAAATCTGGATTTTTCTTTGTATGGGGGTAGCTAGAAATCCCTTCTCTCTAACACACGCTGGCAGAAGCGCTAATATGAAACCTGGTGTCCTGTAATTTCAGCTTAATTCAATTATTTGAACCGGTTTTCTTTGGTATTTCTTGATATCAAGGGCCAGCTCATGCTGGGCCTACCCTGGTGTCAGTGTGAGTGCTCCCTGGGGTGCCTGGGAGGAGGGCGAGGGGGAGCACGCTCCTGCGCTGCTGCTGCTGCTGCCCTCCACCTGCCAGCACCTGGATTCCCTCCCTTTGCTCTTAGGAGACTTGTTAGCTTGTTTTTAATCCTTTACTTCTCATTTTAAGGTCAGATCGAGCAGAAGAGACACATGACTTTCTGGCTGCACACATCTCAGAAGCCCTAAGAGGCTGGCCCTCCAATGGGGTGCCTTAATTAGGGGGAGGCCAGCCAGCGAAAGAAGGCCAAAAGTAAAG
This sequence comes from Jacana jacana, assembly GCA_013400555.1. NCBI lineage: Eukaryota > Metazoa > Chordata > Aves > Charadriiformes > Jacanidae > Jacana > Jacana jacana. Next base: position 1,189,743 of record VZTM01007215.1, on the reverse strand, counting down.
CGGAGTAATATACTCCCCTGGAGGCAGATTAGCTTGGCTAAAAGGAGGAAAGCTCTCGTTAGATTTACAAAACATAATGCTCAACAGTGTCTGGCTTTAGATTCGTCCCTAGATATTTCTGCATCTGTGGCAACATCTGGAATCCTGGTGCGTACAGCCATGGCACAGGAGGCAGCTCTGACCCAGGGGCTGGAGAGGGGCACTCAGACTGCCTGGCAGCAGCATGGGCAGAGACATCTCTCCTCTGCACCCTTGACAGTCATGTTGGTGCCTTCTCGTTCCTCAGGTGACCTGCTGGACTGCCTGGGAGCAGGGGGAGCAGAGACATCTCTCCTCTGCACCCTCCAGAGTCAGGGTGAGGCCCCCTACTCAAAGAAGCACAAAGCAACGGGAAGCAAGCCTTGCTCCAAAGAAGTTGTAAGACAACTCCTAGATTCTGAGTAGCTGAATCAGATGCTCAACCCAAGTCCCTCTGGAACAGAATCCCTCTATACAGAAAATAATCACGTCCATGAACAGGGAACACTGCGTAGGTAAAGATGCAAACGTGTCCCAGTAGACCTCTGTCTTTGCCCCTTGCATTATATAAAAAGGGACAAATGCAGTATTTTTGAAAGCACAAATGTTATTCTTGACCACTGAAAGTTAATGGGAGTTGTATCCCAGACATCTCTTGAGCCTTTGACATCCTTCCTTTTAGCCTCCTAAGTGACTAATGTGCTTTTGAAAATGTTACACAGAGGTTGTTTTTTGCTTAAAGAAGATTATCTTTGAAAAAAGTATCAGTTTGGTCTAATTCTGAAATTAGTCCTGAGACTATAAATCTGAAATGATAATCCTGAGGTGTAAGCAGGAATACAGGATCCAGGGGCTCAGGGGAAGTAAAGGACTAGGAGACCCAAGGAAAATGAAGAAATAGCTCTTTTATCTTCTGACCACATCATTTTTTTCTATCATTTCTACCAGCAACTTCACTTTTTAGCGACTGACAAGGACTCTGTGAACCGCTCTTTGCAATTCTATTTCCAGGAAGTTATCTTAATGTTCTTTGCTCAAATTAGGAAAATACACCTCCTAAAAGAACACTGGGGAGGGAGTAAATCATGGCTATAGTTTACACACCAGGAAGGCAAGCAGGAATCACTCAGGATTCAGGGCAGCGTTTCCTTCCCTAAGTGCCCTGACCGCAGTCACTGCTGCACAGCACAGGGTCTGCTCTTTGGGGTTTACACAGGACAAGTGAAGTTCTTACCAAAGCAACCACCATGAATGACAGCCTGGTTTTTTTAACAACAACAACAAAAAGGTCACATTTTAAACCTGAATTTTACACGGAGAGAAACAGAAGGAGAGCAAACATTGTTTCTGTAGGTCTTAATACAGAGTAAAGCAGCAAATGACCTGCAATTTATGGATGATTTTCTATCGTCTGTGTGTTCTGGACAGGACTGTCTGCACCGAACCTTAGACTCGAGAGAACACACTGACCTCCCTGTCCCAGAAAGACCTAGAAACCTCTAGAGAGCAATTCAGACCTCCGATGAAGGGCACTGCCTCCAGAGGTAAAAACCAAGATTGAAGAAGAGCAATTCAGCTTGTCATTCAGCTGTTTCACTTCTGTGTCAAAAGCTGGGTAGTTCGAACAGAGGCCCAATATCTTATGTGAATGTCCATCCATCTGGCTCGTGTTAAGAAGAGCGAGCTCTTTACCCCTGTTCAGAGTCAGCTTGAAGCAAAGGGGTGCCCTGTACCTGCCTGGGAAAGAAGGTGAAGACAGCTACAAGCAAATTTGCTAGATGCAAGAAACCTCTTTTTTTTTTTTTTTCTTTTTTTTTTCTCCAAATTAAACTCATTGNCTCCAAATTAAACTCATTGCTCTGCAGAGAGTGATGAATCTGATTTTCTTCCTCTCCTGGGGAAAGAGGACCAGGAAACTAATGAAGGTAGGAAAGCTCCTTGGCCCCCTCCAGAAACAACCCCCGCAAACAGCGTAGAGCTGGGGCTGCCCTGTGTTTCTCACAAAGGTCAGTTTTGCTGACATGTGTCTAGCCTAGTGTCATTATGCCGTGTTTCACTGAATTAATCACTTAGAATGCCATGAATCATAATTAGATGTGACAGCCTACTCTGTTGTCTTTGTACAGGTTTCAAAATTCAGCACTGAGCACCACTCAGAAGCCGTGTGTTGAAATCAGACTGGGATTCTGGACGGTCCCGAGCATGCCCAACTGAACACACTGAATGAACTTGCAGAATGAATCTGAACAGAAAACCAGTTCTTGCCTTTTTCCCCACACTGAACAGAGTTCTAGACGCTCATGATGTGAAGGGCAAAGCCAAAGCAATACCAGAGAGAAGTCAGAAAAATAAATTGCCTACTTTCTAACTGGTCCCTATTCCAAAGCCATACAAAGGCAGGTCAGGACAGACTCCGAAGCAGAGATGAGCAAATGTGGACACAGAACACGTTTTTGCTGAAGAGTGGGCAGCCTCTTGTGTGTGTGCATTTGTGAATCTCCAAAGTGGTCCTACTCGTTTATTTGTATATGAGATCTTAAAATCAAACCATGACAGCTCTAGAATAAGAAATAGTTTTCCATTAAATAAAAAAAAAAAACCTGTCACTGACTTCTTCCAGTACAAAGACAGGACTGAAATGGGCCCACACTGAAACCAGTCCCACATCCAGGACCCTTCATCATGGTGAAGGTATTAAAGAACTGTAAAAAGAATCATCCCTCCAAGCAGTATCAGACAAACCTGTCTCATCACTACCAGATGTTGTCTAACCTGCTATTTCCTTCACCAGCAGGGATTCCACACTTCCCAGGACAATCTACACCAGCGCTTCTGTGCCTTCAGAATTTATTAACTTTGCTTAAGTTAGATTTATTTTCACTTCCCTTAAGTCAGAATTTTTTTCCAGATCTCTGTCTGAGAACTATTCTTTAGCCCCTCTATGACATTTTTTCCTTAGACACCCTTCTATAAGGCCCCGAGGTGCCAGTAATCCTCCCCACTTAAACTTTCCTCAAAACTCAGCCCACCCCAGCCTGCCTGTTCTCGAGGCAGACCGGTTAACAACCAGTAAGACAGAGCCAACACTTAAATGTAACAAATTAAAGCTAAAGACAGAATTAATAAGCTATGCTGTTTACTTCTCCCTCTTTTGGTGATTCAATGTTCTCTTCCCCTGCTCATCTGTAATCTCCAGCACATACAAACACCCACTCCAGACTGCTGCCTGCTTCTCTGTAAATCCTGCAGTTCTTGTGGGCACTCTGCAGTGGCAGGAGTAATGAACAAGATGGTTTGTTTGTTTGTTTGTTTGTTTGTTTGTTTGTTTGTTCGTTCATTCATTCATTCATTCATTCATTCATTCATTCATTCATTCATTCATTTATTTATTTATTAATTAATTATTGGACTCATTTACATCGTGGTGGGCTCTTTCTCCATCAGGGACAGGTTTTGTAGCTTCATGATGAAACAACAAAATTGTTCTTCACCTGGGAGGAGATCATGTCCCTCCTGCATGGGGTTAAAAGATTATCAATCCACAGACTGACTTCTCAGCATCCAGCTCCCAAAAGCTTCTTTTCAACCTATCTGTGGGATAAATGCAGAGGTCACTTGGAACATGCATGTGCACCTCCCCATTCCAACTGCTGAAGAGGAGCTCCAAGTAAAGAATGGAATAATATCTTCTCTCCTATTTCTCTCTCTAGAATAAATTAGTAGAAGGACAGGAATCTCTTCATCCGTACAAAGCACAAACTTGAATCCCCTATCTCCTAGGGAGGACTGTAGAGCTGTAAGAGTGAATGAACCATACAAAACCTTTAAGCAGATTTCTATTTCAGGTACTACCACACTTTAAAGCACTGGTCCATACTTCTTCCAGCTTTTTATTCTAAACAAACATCCATTCTAGTTTTCATTTGGCTTCTTATGCTTCACCATTCAAGCATAAGAATGGTGTGGATCTAGATCAGAGGAATGAAGGACTTTTCTGTGTTTCTTGGAAGGTGCAACCAATCCAAGTGGCAGGCACTGAACTGGGATTTCTCAACACGAATCCAATACAAACCAATAGGAAATGGAGTTTGTTCCCATTCCTTTTAAAGAGCCAGCAGACATTGGACAAGGCAGGAGTGTTCTGAGAGAACTGAACCTGAATTCTGAGCTCACTTCCTTACTGCTGGGCAAGAGGATGAGGAGGCACACCAGGGGCTGCCAGCTCAGCTTCTTCTGTGATTAACAGATGAAGGATGTTCTGGAGAGATATGAGTCCTGCTTTGACTGAGCAAGGTGGAGACCGTCATGTGGAAATGAAAAATGCCCTGGAAGGTCCTGTCTCCAAAGAGTACATATTTGAAGTAACAGGAAATCAGCATGTGTTGGATTTTGTATGATTACTTTCCATGCTTCCCTTTAATACTAGTCACACAAGGCACAATCCCCTGTCAGCTCCAGAACTGTACATGTGACATGAATTACTAACAAGTGTATGCATCCTAGATCACCTTTATGTTGCACTAATTCAGTACCTTCACATTTCTGCCTGAGTTAATCTGAGAGCCCATAAAACAATAGCAAAATGTAACAAAATCCTAGAGAACTGCTTAAAATCTGACAGTTGGTATACAGACAATTGCTTTTGTAGCAGGTTATTGCTAAGCAGAAGGCAAGTACAATTTGGCCCATGAAAATGTCCCCTTATCAATAAATGCTGTCTTGGCATCTTTGAAAGACTCTTCCTTCCTCAGAATAAATAGAGATTCTCCATTTGTATCATCTCAGTGTAGTCAGCCCAAGTCAGAAAAAAAAGCAGAACTAGTCAAGGTACATAGAGTTATGTGGGAGGGGAAAAGGGGAGAAGGAGGGAGCAAGGATCATATTTTTCAGGAGAAACCCCTAATTCTTTGAAGTCTGCATTCAAGATGAGGGGGCCATTGACAGACACATGTAATTACAGACAGAAAACCGAGCGATGTGTGCGTACAGACAGATGGTTCGCTCGGCAGGAGCTTCTGACAGCTGGGCTCCAGCGCTCCTTCTCCCAAGTCTTTATGACCTGATCTTTCTTCAGCACATAAATATTCATGTACTTACATTTTTATGTATGATTTAGGTGTAAAACAAGTAATGGTTCTGCAAGGTGTCCAACAGCCTTGCCTTTAAAATTATCCATGAAAACTTATGCCAGATGGTTAAATGTAAGCAGTCCCGCTGAGTTTATTTGTTGTCATGAATATTTCTGTTGGATTCACTGGTCTGTGTCTCAGCCTTCACGGGTAGGTTTTATTTATCCTGATTTTGGCTATCTGTCTAATAGAGGTGTCTATTTTAAGAGAGCCTTTAAAGCACCTTTTGGCTCCCTGGAGCGGTGTGATCACCTTCAGAAGGAAATTCCTTCTACCTCTGTAGGAGGTCTCAGGTGTGTGGGAACAATCATGCCTGATAAATAATTTGGATAATTTTTTAGTTTGGTTAATATTAATTAAAATGAACATTTGCATAAATTGCATGTTCTAGGACATTAAAAAAAAAAAAAGAAAAAGAAATTGTTTCCAGCAAAATTCCTCAAAGCAAGAACAGTATGATGGGTATATCCAGCAGAGGCTCTTCCAGCACTTCTGTGTTCTTCAGTTTGGGTGCATGACGTAATTGTGCACAAAATCTGTGCTGGGACAAGGCACTTCCTCTCTAGGCAAGGGACACCAACATGTGGGAGGAGGGAAGTGACAGGTCGCTCTGATCAGGTTCCTAAACCACAGAATCCGTGGTGACAGATTCAGGGGCAAGCTAAAACAACCCCATGAGACCGAAGCCAGCTCTCTTTCCCTCAGACTTTATTTATTTTTATCCTTTTTTTTCATCCTTTCACTCTTCATAACGATTTCCTCTGCCTTGGCAGGGAGATTAGACTTTGATTCATTCAGTCAGAACTGCAAACGTTGAGGTGCCCTGGACAGAGGTGTACGATAGAGGCTCCTCCCATCATTACTCCAGCGTTTTGCAGTAGTGCAAAGACTGTCACATTTTAATCCCAGTAGCCTGAGTGCCTCCAGAGCTGGAAGTGGGGGAGTTTGTAGATGTGGCTATGGGGTCTTTGGGTCTCCTTTCCGTGCTGGTTCTCTGATGCTTTAGCCTGAAAAAGCTGCTTCTGAGTTGCCCTTATGTTCTTCCCTACCAGTTCTAGGCTGTTCTTTTTGAAAATGTTTTGTCCTAAGGTAACTTAATCTTTGTTAAAGAGACAGAAAGTAAAACCATCAAACATTGCAAGTCAGTCCCCTGTAGCTGGTCTCCCAGTTTGGGACTCTTCTCACCGCATTTAGCCTGCTCCCGGTCGAGCTGGGCGGTGTTACATCATGCGTTGCATCAGGCTGGGGTTTCTGTCTGCAGCTCAACAGCAAATGTACCGGTGTGAATTTTGAAGCTGTAGCCACTGCTGCAGAGCTGTCAAACCACACACAGCCAACAAATGGCTCCATACCTTCAGTTAAAGCACATCTCATCTTCTCTGCACTCGTTAAGCGCTAGCACTTGTCTAGCAAGCTCTGCTGAAAGCAGAGATGAAGTCTTATTTGGGGTGCATCTCTATTTCAGTAACTCACACGGTTTTACTTTGCAACAAAATCTGAAGAGAGTCCAATCCTGCTAACAAAATTACAGTGTCTGGGCTTTGGTTATACAGTTTGTACAGACTTGGATGTATTTTATCACAAGACTGACATTTTTCAGTTTGTTTTAGTTTTGTGTGGCTTGGTGTTTTTTTTTCCTACTAATTCACGCTGTTGGTAGAAAAAGAAATTACTCTGAATTTAGACCAGAGTTTGGAGTATTTGAACCAATACCCTGATGGTTCTTCTCCTATGTGAGCACTATAAATAATGCCTCCTTGAGGAACGTTGCCAATGACCATCTACTGCAGCCATCATCTTTTCAGGGAGGGATCTGGAAAATCTCAACTTTTAGTTCATTCCACAACTGATTGCAGAATTAGCTGGTAGAACAAGAGGCAGGAGAACGGGATCTCAGTCTCAGCAATCGCCATCCACCCCTGTCTATGCTGTTCTCCTGATAATGATAGGAAGATTGATAAGACTGATAAGAAGGGAGATGGTACTCCAGATCAGAGACAGGACAGATTCTAATCAGTGCTGATTTACACCAGCAGAGGACTTGGCCCAGTGCTCCTTACCGAGAGAGACACAAGAGATACTTGCATCCCTGCTGAAAACAAAATCATTTAATTCCCTGAATTTACTGGTAATATGTGATCCAGGATGACATAGCTGGATGAGACAACCGAGTTCCTAAAGTGGATGAGCCTAACACAGCTGTCTCATTTAAGTATGATTTAAAGTTAATGATCAATGAAAATGGCATCTTTAAACTTTAAGCCAAAAAATAACAAGAAATTCTGAAGATTTAAATTCACCTAATGAGTATGCACAATCCTTTTTTTTTAGGAGACTGGTTGAATTTGCTCATCTGAAATGGCCTGAATGAGCCCTGAGTTCAGAGTTCATCTCTGCCACATCTCCGAGTTCTCAGTCTCCGGAATTCCAGGGGTCTGGACATGGCTGAGGGTCCTTGCACAGCCTCAGGTCACCCATTTAGTGAGCTTGTGAGTCAAACTGGAAGAAATACACCTCACCTTTCCCACTAAAAAGAGGCAAATAGTTAAAAACTATAAAATAACGCTGTAGTCTCTCCTCAGCAGTCAGACAGAAATTCAACCCAGCCATCACAGATACTGTCTGTTGTGTGAGCATCGTTGCTTTTCCTTTGGTCTGGATTTAGAGGAGAAAACAGCAGATTTAATTCTTCAGCTATTTTTCAACATATGGGACTTTTACTGCTTAAATTCTGAAGAGAGTGAGAAAGGGGTGGTCAATGTAACCTCAAATCACAGCATTTGTAAAAAAAAATTACTTAAAACTGAAGCACCTGTGTTTTCTGGCTGGACAACAGCCTGTCAGCCAAAATAGCTGTTTTAACAATTCTGGCTGCAGTGAGCTAGCTACCCATAATTAATTTCATAATTGGGAAAAAATGTAGCATTTTCTGACATCATCTCAGTGCAGCTTTGGACACATTGTACTGCAGAGAATCCAACAATAACCACTTAGTTTTCCTGTCCGTGATTTAAGAATCATGCAGTGACCAGAACTGCATATGGTGGTGACACACGTTCATTTGGGCTTTCTGGTTCAAGATCTAGACACAAATAGTAAATGTGAACTGAATAGAAATTTAATCGTGTCTATGAGCTTGTGTTCTTTCTCCTTCCCTGCTATTAAAAATAAACCAAAGAATGAGACCCAGAAATTTCAGAGACAACCACCCGAAAAGTAGATGTTGGACTCTGTGGGAGAGGAGAAAGGTGGCTTCTCTCCATTCTGTGCTTTGGAGTTGTATTCAAACGTTGCCACTCGGTGGTTTTTTCTCTCCAGTCCCTCTCAGTGGTAACTCACCTGTGTCCTATTACTTGTTTATTACTAATTTTTAAACCACAGCTCCAAAGACACAACTGGGCTCAGAACTGCTGTGTGTGACAGGAGGGAAATCTGTGAACTTCAGCTGGCAGGTCTCTCTCCACAGCTGAGCGGGTCGGTGCAGAAGCAGCGGGTTTTGGAGAGGAGGTGATCTTCCCAACCAGCACTGACTGCAATTCTTGGGTAATTATTACTACAAAGACTGCAGCAAACCCCTGATCCTGAACTTGGCCATCTGGAGGCAAATCCTGAATAGGACCCTCTTGAGTTACTCTGAATGTATAGATTGAAGAATGGAGTTTGACTTTTTTTCTGCAAGGAATCCAGGGCCTGTCCTTAGAGTGCTCTGGTGCTTTTCATCAGGTGAGAACTTTCTGCTGGCAGAAAGCTGGCTCACCACTTCTGCCTTATTTTGCTTTACCTGATCTAAGGCAGATTAGAGCAAGTGATGAAGGTGGACCCAGGTCTGAGGAGGGAACACGAGGGTTGCAGCAAGCACAAAGGGCGCAGGGGTGGTGCCTGTTCAGTTCCCCCCCACCCCAGCTGCCTGGCTTAGTCCTGGTTTTAGCCTCTCCTTTACATTGAAAACCAACCGGATAACAACTCCTATCTGGAGAGAATTTCTGAGATACTGCAAGATGAGCTTGTAGAGAACAGCCTGAGAATTACACATCTGAGCAAACACTCAGCTGTCAACTGACATAAATCTTTCCAGAGTCCTTTGCTGTCCCTCTGCTGAGCATCATTTAGAATGGAGTGGGAAGGGGATATGGAGACAGGAATGAGAAGGAAGAGAAGTGAAATGGACACAGAAAGGAGAAGATAAAAACAGGGAACAGCAGAAAGAGATGGAGAAAACAACCACAAAATTCTGCGATCGCTTTTTGATCACACACTTCATCCTCTGCAGTAGTGCTGACGTTTGAAGCCAAAAATGTGACAGTAGGTTACATCATATTTGCTGAGGTTCGGTTCATTGTTCAGTGTGCTTCAGGTTCACCTTACTGTAACACACAGCAGCGCTGCTGAAAAACGCCCTGGGAAAGGTGCAGCACGTGTGGCCTGAGAAACCTGTGCCAGAGCACCAGCCTCAGGCTGCTGCTGCACCGAATGGTCTCTAAAGGATGCTCTGCACGTGCTGAGTGTCTACTCAGCTACATGTTGCTCTAGGAGATTGCTGTGCTAACAGGCACGCTGGCTGAAACAAATTAAAATGCTAGATTTTTCAGAAACTGGCTAACATAGAAGAAACTCCAGTGCTTCACTCTGTAGTTGAAACCATGTAACCCCTCCTGGAAACTCAACTGCAACTCTTGTCAGTTTTTATCAGAAAATCTGCTTCTGACTGCAGGTTGAAAAACAAAGTTCTCGTGAATGCACACAAATAACAACAACAAAAATAACCCCAGCACAAGCCTAATGTGTACAACTTCACAGAAACCACAAACACACAGGTGCTCTTCCAGATCAATAGTCATAGGGCAGTAAAATCGGGAGCATTTCGTTGCTATGGCTATGACTAGAAGAATGATGGCCATGGAGCTTCAGGGAAACACATTTCACTGCACTCAGCTAAAGGATGAGTCCTTACACTCAGCTGCTAACTGGTGTGCTGTGGGAGTTTCAGAGACAGTTTGCTCAACCTTGCATTGTCAAATCAACCAACAGTTAACACTGTGGAGAGAGCTGGCGCCACTCATATCACTCAGCTTCTTTCCTGAAGGGCAATGGAACATGAAGATCCTTTTTTAAAAAAAATAATAATTAACTCTTATGGTAAAAAGTCAAATATTAAAAACTAGCATTACACTCTGTAGACAAAATATTGATTCTACGACAGCAAATGAAAACTCTTTAGGGGACATGGACAATGACAGAAAATGTGCACATTTTCAAATAAGATCATGTGGAAAAAATAACAAAATCTGCTGCTTTATATCATTTATATGTCGATGACTGGCAGCAAATACCATAGGGAGTAAGTAAGCCAGTAGTACCCGGGTCTCAAGGACGCTTTAGTATAACAGAGTGATTACTACAACTTCACTGAGACGGTGTAATGGTTCTCAGAGTCATGGCATTCACAGAAGTCAACAGAACTAACTGGTATAAACCCCACAAACCCCTTACACTGAAAGCAAGCAATGGTAATGGTGACTTCAATTCCTCGTTATTTCAGAGAAATAGCTGCCTCTTGTTGCTTTTGAACATGTCTAAGACACATCCAAGACCTTTAACAGAAATTGCTATGGTGTCTAACTTTCGTTCCAGGCAGGCTAGGACTCCAGACACAGAGCCAACTCCGTATCTGGCCTAACTCCACTCACACAATTTGGCCAAAGACAAAGTTGTCACATTGATTTCAAGTAAAGTTTGGATCATGTGTGGTGCTCAGGGCTCTTCCAGAACAAACTGTAATACAGGAAGTCTGTAAAACCACATTTGGAACTGAAGGCCTTGAATTACTATTCTTTCCACGACTTCCATATAAATGACTGAGCTTGCATTTTTCTAGGGTTATTACGGTTGAGTATTTCCCTATTTATCATAGCTATTTGCTAGGACAAATCACCCTTTGTTTTCATGGATACTATACAAACACGAGGGAAGCTGTCCCATGGTAAAGACTCTGAGTAGATTGAAGAACAAAAAAGTACAAGAAAAGTTGATATATAGCAATTGAATATCTTTTGACAATGGCAATTCTGAGAATGTTTTTCTAGAACTAAAAGCAAAGAGACTTCATCCCTCAGATTTGCTATTTTGAGTCATGTAGTTTATTGCAGATGTAGAAATTGTTCTGAAAGAGCAAGACTTGCAGAGTTACAGTGCAGAAAATAAAGGTCCTGTGCCCCAGCTGAGGAACAAAGCTTATGAAAACTGTGCATAGGAAACACCGGGGAGGAAAGCATGGAAAAGAGATTTGGGAGAGGCAGATAGAGGGCAAACAAAGGCTGGCATCTTTGATGCACCATATGGAGTGATGGGGTGACATAAAAAGAGGCAAAATAGTCCAAATACTGTGGACTTGGTAGGCACGGCCAACAAGTTTGTTTGCAGCAGTTATTTCAGAGATTCAGATTGGAAGGATGATAAATATTTATGAGGAAGCTTTTAAATTGCCATGGTGAAAGAAGAGGGTCGGTCTGTTAAAGGAATCACTGCTGGTGTCAGCAGTGACATACGATACTCTGATCAGCATATATTTTATACCAGATGGCATAAACTCTTCTCTCGCTGGAGTAAGGAAATTGTGATCTCTGTACACTACAAGTTCTCCGTTTTTCATTACATCTTCTGAGGATCTGATACTCCCACACGTAACTAAGATGTCAGAACATACACAGTCATAGAATCATTCGGGTTGGCAGAGACCCTTGGGATCACTGAGCCCAACCATCTGCCCTACTCTACAAAGTTGCCCCTACACCAGATCCCTCAAATGGTGCAAAAGCCCTTTAGTTCTTTTTGTATAAACGCTTCTCTGAAGACAAACTGAGAAGCTTTCAATCCAGTCCCCAGCAGGCACAAGCTGTGGTAACCCACCTCAGCAGGTCTTCAGTCTAAGCTGTTGCGTTTTGTGTTTGTGGCTCAGATGATGGCCTGTGCAAGAATGTGAATGCCTACAGGTTTGTGTTGGAGTAAACCGGAGGACACAGGTGAGCTGGATGGAGGCTTCAGTGGTTTGATGCTGACCATAAGGAATGCAAACAGAAGTCTGGGCAAATTCCCCAGCTCTGGGTGATTTCTGACCCCCCTGCCTGAGACAGTGGCTGGTGAGTTAGCCAAGCTGCATGCAAACAACTCGGGCATCAGTTTCTCTTTACAGGTACAAGTGAGACAAAACTGAGTGAGAATCCATGCCCTAGGACAGGGCTGAGGGGAAGCAGTTTGTGCCATCTGTTTGAGAGCCCCAGTGCTGGCAGCAGCTGGGATCAGCCCTTTCCAGCCCACACGCTTAGCTCTAGAGAGTCCATCCCCTCACAGTAGGTCAGTGTTGTAGTCGTGGGGTCCTCAGTCCTTAAATGCAAGATGTACCTCTGCTCCCTGGATACTGGCACATATTTGGGGTAGTTCTGTGGTAAAAGGGAAAGAGGACCTACACTCTGAACCCTGAGTCTTTCTCCAGGCTGTAGGCAGAATGACCATCAATAGGGTAAAAATACAATTAACTTCCCAACTTGATGAACAGGTACCACTACCCATTGCACCCGGGTGGAAGGGATTGCTAGCAGAAAAACGTCACAAATACAAAATAAAACCAGTAAGGAAAAAGAGTCTTCAGCAGCCAGGAGAGTGTGAGATATCAGGGCAAGGGTGATGTCTGAGTGTGATGTGCGTTATCTCGACCCGCTGTCCTTCAGAATGCAGATGACAAATACATATGGGAAAATACCCAGTCCTCACAGCCAAGGAGGATCAGAAAATTTCTCCTCAACAGCAGAGAAATATCTGGTATTCTTTTACTGTGTGCGAGCTATTCAAGGCCTGTCAGATTGAGGATAGATTGTGTTTTACCAGCTGGGTTACAGAACCTTAGTCATGGCTATGAGCACATGGATATGTGTTTGTTTAGTTTTATAACTTTCCAGGGAACGCAGCCAAACCCCTCTTTGGATCTGACAACAGCCGAGTTACCTGGGTCTCCTGAAGCTTCATCAGTAAAATCAAATCACTTGTCAAATCAAACTTGTGCCAGTGCAATAATGTAAACTCACTCATGGGCATTTTCTCTTCATAGTTTTTTACCTTGCTGCCACATGAGGAGTTGGAGTGGACTGATTTTTCCACAGTGACCCGTTTATGCCAGGCCTACACGGCAGCGTGTCCTGGCCACTGCGTAAGGCTTCAGTCCCACTTTGAATTGCTCTTGGTACCGTTTCTTCAAGCTGCTTCTCCCTGCTCTTATGCCACGTTGGTTCTTATTTAAATGCATCGTTTCTTATTCCAGCTCCTGCCTTTTTCATTCACTATTGATACTGGTTTGGGCTCTGTCAAGTGCTTTTTTGCACGTTTGTGTTCACCACACCCACTCAGGGCAAGAAGCTGTCCCTTCAGAATTCTATGAAATTGTTAAGCATCTGCCTGCGACAACAAACCCTACTTCCCATCTGCTGCCACACTGTACCTTTTTCAGACTGTTTCCAAGATTTTCTCAAGTGCTTGTTGTCAGGTTCACTGATCTATAGCTTCCTGGTTTATTTTTCCAAGTTTTGGAAGTATGCATTGATAAAAATACTGCAGTTCACAGGAATTTGTCCTAATTCCAGTGAATGTTTACATTTTTCCATTTCAGAATTTCACCTGTTTCCATGCCCGGTCCCTTTCACTCCTTTTCCTGTCACAGTCAAAAGTTCAAGTATTCCCTCATCATGTCACATAAAAAAATTAGATATACATTAGTTTTCCTTAATGTTTTTCTCTGTCTTTTCAGATATACATTAGTTTTCCTTAATGTCTTTTTCTGTCTTTAGTGCTTATAAACTACTGGTTTGCACATTCCTCCCCCCCGATATACCTAAAGCTGTTTCTTAACAGATATTGATCTCCTTATACATACTGAGATGGGACATTGTATTTATACCATCATAAATCATTCCCACTTAGGAGTGATTTTCCTTTTCCATTTTACTGACTTTATATAGATCTATATGCTACACAGGACCTCCCAAACTGCTCACAGTTCCTTGTGTTTGCCTCATTTCCAGCTATTAGCCTTAGTCGTTTCAGCTCTAGTTGGCTCTTGCTTGGTACATTTAAACTTGTCTTCAGTTTGCTGGACTTCCCCCAAATAACAAACACATTGTATTCAAAAGCAAAAACTAATATCAAAAGTGAAAAGAACAGTTAAAGACATTTCTTTGGCCTGCCTCAGATGAGTAATGAGGACATGGATTTCCTTCCAGGCAGATTTGTTAGCCTAATGTTACCCTTGTGAACTGTACTTCAGAAATAGATGCACAAACTACTTATATCAGCTGAACAAAACATTGAGACTGTTTAAGCAAGAAGGAGCATGTTTTTCTAAGCCATGCATCCCTGAAATAGTATCAATTTTTGGTTAACTTTGTTCTCAACAAGCTTCTCAGCTTCCCACTGCTCCTCTGTGCTCTCAGTGCTCTGCAAGTCCTAACCCTTCTCAAGGCCTTCCCAAGTGTCCAGCTTAGAAACTGTAAACATAGGAATTCCACGTTTGCTTGGTCAAAGTAATCGGACAGGGGAAGCAGTGTACTTCTCAGGATGCTCACGTCGTACCTGGCATTCTGCTGGGCACCGCCACTGTTCAGTGCATCACACATTAAAACAGTCTATGAACGAGTTTAACAAGATCTTTAAAAGGCGACTGACAGATCAGAACCGCTTTTCCCTGGAGACTCATTCTGTCCTGATTAAGCCTCATGCTATTCAGCAGTTTTGCAAATGACCTGGGAGTAAACTGGGGACTCCTGGTGCTAGCGCTGGCAGACGAGGACGTGGCTGCTGCCACACTGCAGAGGAACGACACTAAGCAATGAGCCGATCCCACCCAGCAAGACCCACTTAAATCCAGCTAAATAGAGGACACGCATGGAAGAAGGCAGCATGACAACACCACCTTCTGACTGGGAAACAGCAAAGAAAATTTTATATGGAAAAAGTTAGTTGAGCTGTCCTAGTACAAAGACAATACTCCCTGTCTCACCTTGCTCGTATCCTTCACTAAACCCCAACCACAAAGCTGCAGCGGCTGCTCAAACAGAAACACACCGAAGTTACAGGTCATGCTGGAAAGGAAGTTTCACACAAACACCCAGCATGATAGGTGTATCTTTGGATACACTTGGAGTATTGAGCAGGACCAGCGAGGTGATGGCACCTCTGTGATGCTGCCACACCTGGGATGCTACTGCGGCGGAATATGCCTCACCCAATCCCCCCCACCACAGCGCAGACTTCTGCATGTGCCAATCTCCACACGGCCTGCGGAGCCAATGGAAATGAGCTCATGGAAAGTGATGCTCTTTGCATTTAAAAGGCACCCTAAAACAGCCCAAACATGCCTGACTGCAGCACACTGTAGGTGCTTCTCCTTAGCTTACCTGAATCCTGTCTGTGGTGTCAGCTACTATGAAAAATACCAAGAAACTGGAGAGCATGCAAAGTCATTCCAGCCTCCCTGAGAATCACATACAAGAAGAATCCACAGCAGTTCACGTTATCAGAAGACTGAAAAATTATTTCTCACAATAAAGAAGAAAGAGAATAACAAAAGTATAAATTAGTGGTAGCTAAACAGGGAGCAAACCACTAAGGGCAAATGGAGAAATCTCCTGTAAGAGGAACCATCAGGCATCTTATTCAAATGCACAGTTCAGCTGGAGACCAGATAGAGCACGGTGGTGAGTGAGTGCAGTGAAAAGCCATGGCCTGTGAGGTACTGATTAGACTGGGGGATCATCTCAGCCTTGAGGAGACAATGAGTGGCTCAGTTTAACTGCATGACAGATAAGGTCTTGCTGTAGAAATGCCCACAGTGCAAGAATGGAGGTGTCCTTACTGGCAAATAAAGTTACTCAAGACAAGCTGCAAACCTGTGATTTAAGGTTCATTAAGTATCAGTAAATAGAATTTGTATTTTTCCAGAGTCAAATTTCACAGCTTTTTGTGGGTCTGCTTGCTGCTAAAGCTATGGTACAAACAAGGTCATATTATGGAGTAAAGACTATATAGAAGATGAAAAAGTATCTGATTTTTTTTTAGAATGCAGTTAGAAGACAAGTAATAACGAAGGGCAGATAACACCCACATTGGCATGTTAACTAAACAGTTGTGACTAGTAACCCACTGCCTACATTCTGGAAATGTTTGGTTAAAGATAAGCTGTCTTTTGGGTTGGTAGTGCATCAAGTAATGTATTACCAAGGCACAACTCTGCCAAGTGCACCTCAAGAGCTACAGCTGTACCTCTCCAGGCACGCCTTATGGTGCAGGCCAGTACCTGTACGTCCATGCAGACCTCCATAATGGGCTGAAGGCTGCTCCTGTTAGCTCTCCAACCTTCAAACGGGGCAGTTCAGTTGAGCTCTACTGATAGATGAATCTCCTGGGGATCAGCCCTTTTTAAGAAACTGCAGCAAGCTGTATTCAGACCCACAATGCTCAATAAGATAGTAACAAAATCTAAGAAAAAAGGAGCAGAAAAGATTTGCAGAAACATGTTTGGCTTTCTTAATCTCATCACAGACACATGCAACAAATTAGGAAGTGCAGACAGAAAGCAGCACCAACACAGAGCAAGCGACTTACTGCTGTCACCTCCTAGAAACAGGAGCAGAACTCTGGTAATAGGGAATGAATGTTTCAGCCCTGAGCACAGAGACCAGAAGAAAACAGGTCTGAATGTGATGTATGCACTGATGTACCCTTAACTCACTGCTGCTCCTGACACATGGCTAGTCCAGAATTCACTTTTTTTTTTTTACTTCTTATAAATTAACCAATCCTACTCTAAGTTATGCAGCTGAATGTTAATGAAAGAGCCAGTCAGAAAGTAAGTCTCCAAAAGTAAGTTGCATTGTCCCCCAGCTTCCATGATTTTTTACCAGCCCTTGGTCTTGTACTTTTGATTTTGTACGGCGTAAGTATCAACCACTGTTTTGCCAGCTGGAGAAAGCCACCTTCCTTGCTTCCCTCGGCTCCCCTTCAGACAATGCCAGTCCTGCTGTGTAGAGTACGACCACAGCTGTCCATGGCATTCCCCATGCTGAGACTGCCAGACAGAGACCTGGTCATGGCTACATCACAGCTCCCTAGCCTCGGTGGTCGAGGTGCACCGTGCAGATGCACCAAGGGGAAACTCCTCCTTAAGGAGCTGACAACAGACAATATAGCTGAGATGGACAAAAGGTGTGATGAGAGGATGGGAGGTCTCGCTTCACTACAGTGAGGTAAGAAGCTGAGGGCTGGTAATGAAAAATATTTAAAGGTCTCAAGTAGATTTGTAGCAAGAGTTTCAACAATGCTGTAGCTGAGCGGGCACCTAAATCTTGCTGATTGCTCTAGAAACTGGGTTCCTTGTCTGCCAAGTGCAAATGCACAGCCTCAGGTTTGCAGCAACCCATGAAATCTCTGAGGTAGCAGAATGAGGTGGTACATTCCTCACAGTTTTTACAATTTTCACCAGTTTGGGGGTCGTCCCACTGGTTTGAGGATGACATAGCACTAACAGCCACAAATTATAAACCAGAGATAAGTGGAACACCAAGTGAATTTACTCCTTAAAACATGAGGTCCTCCCCACCACAGAAACCTCCTGAAAGCCACCAGGCTAAGCAGTTTATTTCCTAGGCACAAACACGATGTGTTTCTCTAGACACAGTAACGCTCCCTCTTATGGCGGGGCCAGCGCCTATCAACTCCAGCAATGCCACTTAGAAACTGTCACTAGCTCTCCAAGATCAAGAATACTGTTCCTGAATTTTCAGGAAAAATGGCTGTGTGACCTGGCATTTCTGAACTCTTATTGAGTTGGACACATATCTGAAGTACCTAAAGTTGTTTGGAGGTGGGGGGAAGGAAACTCCATCTTATTAATACAGTGCCAGCAATGTTAAAAAAAAGTGAGCAAGCCAGTTGTTAAAGCAACATTTCCAACAGCCCTTGCAGGTTTTATCCAAGCTGTATCCCTGTCCAGCTAGTGAAAATGCCATAACCTCCCATCCAAACACGCCCTTCTAACCCTCACTAATTCCCACATTTTTCTCATTCCTCTGCTGTAATGCTAGTTTGCTCACTAAAGTGCAGGCACCTAACTTGAGGTTCAGCTGCTACTGTTTGTGAGCCAATCCATAGGACCATGATGACTTTTGAAACACTGAGGCTGCTGTTTCCCTGTAGAAAGTAAAAGTGTTTCCCTGATAACGCCCAACCAGCTGGCTGAGCAGTTTTTGCCTGTGTACAGTTAAGGTCTATTGTTCTTCATTTTGCAGTTTTCTGAGAGGTTCACCACTGATTAGTGTCCCGAAAGAAAACTTACCATCTCTTAATGGATTCACTGAGAATTCCCAGGAACCCTTGAACTCTTCATGCCCATCAGATCCTAAAAGAAAACAAGAGTACACGATGTATTACTGTCTGACCTAAAGGGATTTATTAAAAATACTTGAATCAGGATTTAAATACATGTTTATAAAGCAAGATAATCTTTGAAAACAGTAACTTTGTATGTTAATACATGAAACTATGCATAAATATATGAGGAAAAATAAATGCGATGAACTATGGCAATGGAATACTCTAGCTTTTCTTTAAGCTGAGTTTTAATGTCTTAAAAAGACACTTATGTTGTGGTATGTTTCCTGGACTGAATATTCATATTATATAGAGGCCACTGAAGGGCTCCCTTCCCCCTTCCGCTCACAGCCTTCTCAGTTCAGATCAGTTGTCATCCATCTGAAGATGACAAGCCCCACTCCTGATGTTTTTCCCGCAGTCTTTTCCCTATCTGCAGCAATCAATAGAAAAATTTAAAAATATGAAAAGAATAAACCAATGAAATTTTATGAAGTGGTGTTTCAACAAAAGAGGGGATTTTGCTGAGCTAATGTTTCAGTAAGGAAGGAAATACCATTGACTTTATTACAGCTGCCTAATGTTTTCCACGAACTGCAGAAAATAATTCATTGTATCTTAGTGACCTACAATAACAGCTGACTGCCTGCACTTGATGGAAATGTGATTTGTGCCTACTAAAAATTAACTATTTAACTTCTCCATATCCGTCTCTCTGGT
Source organism: Jacana jacana (assembly GCA_013400555.1). Taxonomy (NCBI): domain Eukaryota; kingdom Metazoa; phylum Chordata; class Aves; order Charadriiformes; family Jacanidae; genus Jacana; species Jacana jacana. The sequence continues at coordinate 1,170,466 of VZTM01007215.1, read as the reverse complement.
AGCACATTAGTTTGCTTTGCATTCTGCTTTCGGCCACTTCCCGAGATGTGAACTCCAGCAAACACAAATGCTGATTGCAATGCTCTTCCCGAAAAGAAGCAAAATACAGGCAGTCTGCGTGTTTCTGCGAGCTGTAAAACCCATGCTGGGCTCTAAAAGACTGCACTTATTTAGATGAGGCCCCATCACTTTATCTCCAAGTTCTAATACCATAACAAGCACAAAGGAACATTTCTGACAGCTGCACATGTGCAGACACACAGACACGAGTGCTCAGCAGAGAGCTGATTACAGATGCAAACCTCGTCAGGGCTCAAGGCTGGACTAGATGAAGTGACAATGTAGAGGGAAAAGCAATAATTCATCTAAGTGGTGTGGAGAAACAGGAATGGGGATGGGGCGGGAAGAACGGGAACAAAATTGTTGCCTTTTGAGACTTGTTTGAATTCTGATTTGTTCCCCCGGGTGCTGCTGCCTCCGAGAAGCAGGAGACGGACACACACTGAGCGTGCTGGAGGTACCACACTCGCCATGCCATGCCCCTCTTCCCCCTCACAACCAACAGAGCAGGGGTTGTCCTTACTTGCTAATCGCTCCAGGATCTCGTACACACATCTGTGAATAGAACTCTGTATGTATACACAGAACCTATCCACAGTGTAAAACTGTGTATGTGGGTGCAGCACAGGCACAGCACCTCTGGACACCTTGTCTCCATTGCATGTCCATGCAACCGCTAACGGAGAGCTGGCTGCCCACTAGGGAAGGAGAATTTGGGCAGGGATTGGGAGGAAAGCTTGGGATCCTTCATGTCCATTCAGGATAAACAAGAATGAACATTTCACCTTCAAATTTGACCAGCAGAGTACGCTCCCATAATTCATATGGAAAATAGATATGAAAAAAGGGATATATCTACTTTGATCTTTAGTGCATATGGCAGGTAAAGAGGACTCTCCTGAGACTCGACGAGCAGCTGTGTATCTCTGAAGTGTACTGCCTGCTTTTTCTAGTCATACTAGTTCAAATCTGGGTAACTAGCACAAATCCCAAAAGACTTCCACTGAAGTAATGCAACTACACAGAGGTGAAACGAGTGCCAGGAGACCCTGGAGTCTCCATTCTACTGTTCCACACTGCTGGGAATTGGTTTCATCCTGTCAAATGTGTGAAGGGAAGGACCACGCCAAATTACCGAAAAACAACGAGGCTGCAAGCGAGGAAGTGTGAGGATACTACTGGAACTGGCACCAGCCCTTCTGAGCTGCCTGGACCACCGTAATGCTGAGATGCCTGTGCAAGCACAGACCTGCCTTTTACCGGCTGGTCAGAAAATGTCACAGGGAACACCGGGGTGGCTCTCACCAGGGAACACTATGGTTTTCCAGCTCATTCATGGCATGATGTCAGGGTAACAATGAAACACAAATACCAGTTCCTCAAAGGCTTCTATTTAAAATATTCAGTAGGCCTGCTTTTAATATTGGAAGCCAAAAGAACATGCTGGTATTTAAAGCTACCCTTTCTCTGTGACTTCTTCATTTCCTACCTGCTGCTTCAAGTACTGGACCCATGTGTCAGTTGCCTCTATGCACGTCAAGATGCAACTGGGCTCAAAATATAGCTGTGATATCGGAGAAGGAACCTGAGGCTGTCAAACATATAATGACAAGCTGGACTCTTCTGTCACTGGGCGGTCATTCAGCAAAGTTTCCTGAGGTTGTTCAGTGTTTCACTGGAATTTTTGTTAAACATATCCAGGTAATGATACAGCTTGCTTGCCAGGTGGATTATTATTTTTTTTAATCTTGTGGAATAGCAGAGATGAACCTATGCCTAGATCACCACATAATTGCTGAAGGGAGTGATGCAAGTCTATATAAGTGAAATATCTGATGCTGAGCCAATATTCCAGGGGCCTTAGCTAGAAGGAACTTGAAATTGACCTTTGATGGAGAAATTGGAGGCTCCTGCAGGTTTGCCTCTCTTGAGAGTTCAGTGGACAGTGTGGCCTCCGTGTCTGACATCAAGAAATCCCTCTCAGTGGTGTCTGCCAGGTTCGCCAGGGTGCTCTGCCCCTTCAGACCCTGTGAGTCCATGCACTCGGTCCTCCACAGTGATCACAGGCAACTGGGACGTCTCTTCCTCACACGCCAAAAGGAGCCAGTGTACGCATTTTTGCAGGAGCCAGTGCGGGTAAGCAGTTCCTGGGATGATGAGACAGGTTATCTGTAAATTGCTTTTGCTTCAGTTCCACGGCTGCAAGAGCTGTGAGTGCTTGAGCCAGAGGAGTCCAGAGAAGAGACTCTGCTAAAGGCTGGCCAGGAAGCCAAGCCACAGGCAGAGACACTGGTACATAAAATGCATTCCAGTGGTTGGCATCTGGGCCCCGCAGCTGCCAAACACACCCAGTGTGTGGCCACGGGTGTTGGCTTCAGTGCCAGAACATTTGGAGGAGGAGGCCAGCAACCAGTAACCAGAGAAGAAAGTGCCAAGTTACTGCAGAAATGATGCTCCTGTGCCAATTTGCTTGCTATGTCAAATGACAAAATTTTATCTCAAAAGTATTGTTTTGAACATACCCACAAGACAGTTAACAGAAATATGCTGATATTTGCTACTGGGGGGAGGAGTAAAACACTTATATAAGTGAAACGATGCTCCTTGGGGCACTGGTGAAGAAAACAAAACCATACCCACTATACTATTCCTTAATTAATGCATGAGTTTCCTTAGAGACCACAGCTCTGTTGGGCGACACAAGTCTGGTGCATCTCTTTCCAAGAGACAGTGTGGGGAGAGTTATATAAAACAGAGGTAGAGGTGAAATGAAAGATAGGCACCAACACTGAGTGAGTTTCAGCTCCAGATCAGGCTTTGTGTGCTACCAACGTGCAAGCAGGTCAGAGCATCGTGTGAAAGCAGAAACTTTGCATTAAACCTTTAGAACATAACAGAACTGAACACACAGCTTAGAGTATAGTACATCTAGCAGGATGCATGCTACACAGCCACAGACTGTATCAGGCCCTATATCCAGTTCCCTTCCCTGGCGATTATGTCACAGCAGATGATTACATTTAATAATGTGTTAGGAGTATACCCATATACCCAGAATCTTTGCCTACCTCCTGGGAGAGTTACCTTTAAATAATAAAAGCCCTTAGGTACTGAAAATACTTGAGCTGTGGTAACAAAAACTTCATACAGGCTAATTTACCAATCAGATCACACGTTAATTAGGCAAAGGGATTATTGTTTTAAGCACAGCATTCATTTTCTTCTGCACAAGGCTCGAGGTGCTGCTCCTGCGCGATCCTGCAGTTTCAGGCTCCTCAGACCCCAAGCACTGCTGCAGCGCAGGGCTTCTCGGAAGGAGAGCTCCCTGAAAACGTGGGGGCAAGATGCCATCTCAGTGCCTCTCGCAGACCTCCCACCAAACCTTCTCACTTCGCAGCATCTGCAGATTCAGTTAAGCATCTGAATGTCAATCAATGGTTTTCTCTGGCTCAGTAATCATTCACAATAATGATTTTGTTATTGAAACTTCAGCAACTTCTGTTGAAGATTTACAGGACAGAATGGAATCCAGCTCTCTGGCCTTTAATTATCCTAGCTCTATAGTGCTAAAAACCCTAGAAAAAAAATATCAAAAGCCACTGAATCAGGCAGATATAACTTTACAAGCTCTTGGGGCATATTAATTGAGAAAGACAACACGGCTAATTGAAATAAACCATCCTAAATTTCTATATACATGGACTTGGACTTGGACAAAGGAAAACAAAGCAAGAAACCTCAAATTGCACCAGAAACCTGTCAGCAATCTACTCTCCTATTTTTCTTCTGAGATCTTGGCTTTTAAAAGCCTATCTCATTCAGACTATAAATTACTGGTGAACTCTTCAGCAGTTAAAATCAGAAGATGTAACAGTCATTCTAGTTAACAGGAATGCTTTCTTAACTCAGTTAAAGACTACAAAGTGAGAAACAGCTGCCTTAAATCCTAGTTTAACTCAGTAACTACTCTGCCTCTGAACATAGCTGTTGCATATTATGTGTTTGATTCTAATCCCTTTTTATAACCGAAAATTTACTCACCAAATTACCATGTTCACGTCAATATAAAAAAATATTGTACGTGTATCACAGGAGAGCCTGTGAATTCAAATGGTAATGAGATCTTTTCTGTTTCTGTGTTACTGGACTAGATTGCGCGGCACTGGGGCTTCTTAACAGTTTGATGTCTGTGGAACAGATGGCTGAACAGAACAAGTTACTGATGCAGATGCAAAGTTGACACAGAACCATCTCCAAGCAGTGACAATAGAGATGGAAGGCTCTGGGAGGGAAAGTTCACACATCCCTGTGTCTTATCAGCACACTGTAAACCCTAAGCCCTTGACATTTCAGCTCATTCTCAAGAAAGACTATTTCTCTTCACTATTATGCTAATTTTCTTTCTTTTGATACTTGCCTTTTTGTGACAACTGCAGGATGAAGAAATTTAACTATAAAGATTAGTTGCATTTTCGTTTTCTTCTGCAGAAGTGGTACTTGCAAAGCTCATTATGAACAGTTTAACTAGGCAGGACTTTAAAATGTCATTTTTTTTCTCCTTTTAACAAGACTCTCATTCCTGCTTGATCTTTGCTTTCTACTTGGCCTTTTGGGAGAGCATGTCTATATACCAACATGTAAGTCCCAAATGATCCCTGTATCTGCACTGATCATTGTTATCTTGAAATCTCCAATACACTGATGCCAACAGGAGTTTTACCAAGGTTCTCAGCTGTTGTTTCTGATGTTCCGTGCGGTCCATTGGTTGGTCTATCATGAGGTGACAACTCATGCAACACAGAATTCATAATATATTGAGCGTGTCTGAAGTATCTTTTTTTAACTTCCTGTATTTTGTTTCACTGGAGCACATACATCTGTTAGGTCCTGGTCCGATTGCTGGTCCAGGAGGGGCTTGTAATGATTCCGAGGGTGCTTTAAGATATCCTGTTTTTCTGTTGGAGTCTCATAACATCCCATCGTATGCATAAACTGGATCCATCTTGGCTGCTTGAACTAAACCAGTCAGTTTGTGCTGTTTTCTCATTGCCCTGAGTTAAAAGCCTTAAATATAGCAATCGTTGTCGAAGAAGGCAGGAAGCTAGCATGAGTATAGGTCTTCTTTTTCCCCTTCTTTCTCACTCCTTCTCATTATTATCATTAATTTGCAACTGTTACTATATTTTTGCTATTGTGACTTTCTCTTTCAGCCTCCCATCTGCTGTGAAGCCCAACCTCTCCCAGTGCAGCCATAGCTGCTCTGAGGCTGGTGCTACAGCTTGGCCCAGCATTAAGTGGTGGAGGCCTGAGCTGCCCTCGGGCAACCCAGCTGCCCAGTAGGGAAGAGCATGTTTTCCATTCTGGGTTTTTAAACGCCAGCCAGGAACAAGCAAGTGCCTACGAAGAGGAAGTCAGAAGATGTCTTGTGACAGGTTACATCAACTGAAGGCTTGTGGTTCCAATAGGCAAAGGGAAACCAGAAAAAGCTTTGCAGCAGAGTCCTCAAATTAAAGCAATATGGATTTGTCACAGCCAGTACTCCCCTCACTGGTGGCCTGTTTCTGGCTCGATTGTCCCCAAGTCAGAAACTCCCTGTGGAGCTGTCTCTCCCTAGTCCCCTTGGACAAGGGTGAGCCCCTCCAGCCCAGCCCCTCTCCCCCATCATTTTCACTCAGGATGCCGTAAGTCTCACCACACCGCCGGTGTGAAGCATCTCGGGGATTGTGCTTACACAAAGTCCAGGCCGCTCACTGCAGCCCCACCGGTCTCTGGTCCTGCTGCCAGAACGGCCACAGCGATGGTGAGGCCCTGCTGCTGCCCCGGCACAGGGGAGCCCTTCAGAGACGACCCTCCCGTGGACTCGCCGGGCGGGAGCGCGGCGGCGGGAAGGGGAAGGCCTCGTCCCACTCGAGATGGATTTTGCTCGCGGTTGCTTTCCTGCAGCTTCTGGACCAACCTCCCCACAGCCGCGGACCCTACCCCGAGGTGGCCTCCGCCACAGGGGGACGGCCTTTTCCTTATCCTTCTCACGCCGGACGAGCGTCCTCTGGCTACGGCTACCGCTACGGGGGCCCGGGCGGGCGGCGGCGCCATGGGCGCGGGGCAACAGCGCCTCCTGCTGGCCGCCTGCGGTGCCGCCGCCAGGCTGAGGCGCCGCCGTCCCGCCTCCTGCCATTTTGTGTGCGGGGCTGGCACAGGCCGGGGGTTCCCGTTACTTTTGGGCTTTTGTCGTGGCACGTACCAAAAGCCCAAGGTTCATCTCTCGCCCAGCGGCCGCACGGGAGAAGCGTGTGGCGGCTGCCGGCAGGGAACGGGCTCTTCCTCAGGGCCTTCCTCCTACTGCTCCCAACGAACAGGCCACTCCGGGCCTGCCCCACGCTGGACTCTCCTCAAGGTTTTCACCGTTGCTGCCTTTTGACGACTCATCTTGGTTGGTTCTGCCACAGGAGGCTGCCTCATCGGCCCTGTAGAGAAGCCCAGCGGGCATTTGTGATAAAATTCCTCCTGCCTTAATTTCCCATTCCACAGATACTTACTAAAGCCCTGCATCTTTCAAAGCCTCGCGTGCATTTCTGTGAGAAAAACCCCGCAACAACACAGAAATAAATGGAAGCATGTTTTTTCTCTAGAAATCTTGGGGCCACACCGTGCCGGTTTGAAGTAAGAGTGTGGAGCATGGGCACAGGAGACAGGCGGGAGGAGGACGGGGCAGCAGGGCTATGTTAAACTTCTACATGCAAATATTAAGTTACTCTGACATCTGGACTGTGAGTGGCTGCCCACTGAAATTCATGAAAAGACGGGTTTTTTTTCTTACTGAATAGCTACTCACTATAAAGAAACAACGATAAAAAGACTGCAGAATCATGTTTTTATTTGTCTCGTATACTCTTACAAAGTATATACAGAGCATATATAGAGTATATACACATATATACGTATACAGAGTATACGCTCTGTTAGCATACTTAACAGAGGTATGCTCAAATCTAAAGGTGCAGATGACAAGACGGTCACAGTCTGTAATCACAATGGCCTCTAAAGAGGAAGGGCATGTTCTTGCCACATACTCCGACACCGGATTGTGTATGGTGAAAAGAGGAAGATCCTTCATTATGAGAGACGCATTCTTTGCATAGGCGAAGGAGGGGCATGTGGCAATAAAGCTACCTGATCTTTGTCTTTGAACATGTAGGGATGGGACTATAGCAGCAGCAGCAGTTGGTAGAACTGCAGAGAAGACACAACCACCAAAATAATTTTTGTCTCTGCTTCTAAAAGGTGGCTTGAATCTCCTCCAATGTGAGCCTCTAGGAGATGTTCTCTGTGGATGCTTCTCCCAGGAATCCATTCAGGATGGCACGGTGCTACTGTTGTCTCTGTGCCCTGGATGCAAGATCCAGGGACCCAGGAAGATGTGTGATCAGCTGAGCATGTTTATTACTGTCAGGGAGGCTCCATGGCTGGCACAAGCGATTTGACACACTGGGTTTGCCAGCTCATTCTCCTCCATACTGGGTCAGCTGCAGGTGGCGTGCAGGCAGGTGGCGTGCACGGATACAAGATTTTGGAGGAATGAGTGGGAAGAAAGCATCCGGTCAGTACACAGTCACAGACACCACAGAAAAAAGGCCAAGAAGAGGATAATAAGGGCCAAGAGGTGAAGGCAGTCCTTGCTGAGCGGCTTTGTGTGGCTCCCAGTCCAAGCTACCTCCTCTAAGGCATAGTCCCTCAGATGAGCACGATTCCTCTGTACTGTCCGATAGTGCAGGAGTGATGTCACATCTCATCTGGGGTATGATCACTCTATTTTGCTGCCTCTTCAGTCACGGATACATTAATGGGGGACTGGTAAGTTCCGTTGGAATAGATTTAGATGCAGCATTATATAAATACAGCTAAACTGTTCCCCACAGTTTTTCACCACGTTCCCCAACACTACACTAGCAGTTCTAGATTAAACAAGAGAAAAGGTAATTCAGATCTGCCAGCATGGTGAGGGGAGTTGCAAAGATAATCTAGAAGTCCAAATAAAATTCGAAGTAGGAAGAACAGCTGTGGTCTGGGTACATATACTATATATGCATACAATATATGTGTATATACACATATGCACACAAGTATGCAAAGTCTATTGGATATCCTGCAAAGGAAGTTCAATGTAAACAGTTCAGAAAAAACGTGCACTTTATTGCCTTGTTTGAGCAGTCTTATGCTTGTTTCAGAGGAAAGGCTGTACACTGCTAATATTTATAGTGGGAAAGGATAGCTCAGACTTCAAAATGGACTGGCCCTTTTCACCTGGCCATACGACAGGGAGGTAAGCAGTTATTTGAGCAATGTAAAGCTCTTTGCTGCATTTGCTGCCTGAGCCTTCACTTCTTTGTGGAGAGAGGCAGGGAGGAGAGTGCAGACAAGAAAAAGGTGTAGTGACAACAGGAAGGAGAGAGAATACAGCTTGATTTCCAAAAAAACCCCACGCTCTGCAGTAACAGATAAAGGTGCTTAATATAGAAAACAATTATTTTTGGCTATCTGCATTAAACTTGGGACATAGCTATTTAAATATTTGATGTGTCATGTCTATTAATAATATATTTAAATAATTCATACAAATTAAATGAGACCGAGACATGCATGTGGAAATAAGTATTAAGTATTCTTTTTATAGGTAAAACAGTAAATTAAAGAACTGTGGTTTTATTAGGATTTTCCCAAGCTCTTAGTATACTGTCTGATGCTGTAAAGATTTTACATGTAAGGATCCCTAGAATTCACTTGAATCTTCATTAACAGTTGGAAAATTTGATAGAGTTGCTTTGTGTTCTTGGATGCTCATTTCCCACTTGTGTTCTATAGCCTTGGCACAGCAGGGAAAGAAAGAAATTGGGTGGGAATGTTCAAGGGGGAAGAGTACAGTAATAGAAAATGTCCTTTTCCCTCCCCTCCCCTCTCCTCCCCTCCAGGTTTCCAGACCCAGCACTGACAGCACAGTGCTTTGACTTGGCCCATCACAACCTGCTCTGCCCTTAAAGCCTAAGCTTTCATATGTGACTGGCAGTCTTTTCAGGCTGTGCAACTTGATAAAATTAGGTTTGTGAAGACAAATGTCCCCTTGCATTTACCTTTTTTCTTCTATCAATCAGAGTAATCCCTTTTTTAAACACCACTCCAAAGAACTTCTGAGCATGCTGGAAAAGGCTGGTAGAGTCATTTAACACAGGCAATGCAACATTTTTGTTTCTTGGCCTCGTACTTGGAAGGTACCGAGCTCTTTGGCTTTAATTAACACAAAATATGTCTGAGGCAGGTATTTGGCATGGGAGAGCTTAGTTTCCAAAATACAAAGATTAACAAAGTTACAATCCATGAAAAAAAAAGTCTTAAAAAGTAATGGAAAACAGGCAATACTTATAAAAAGCAATACTTGTAAAAAGTGTGTGATCTGTATCCCCAAATACAGTTCCCCACTCTGCAATTAAGGATGCTATCAAATATCTGTGTTTATTTATGAAATAATGCTGGTGAAAATACAATTTTACAGTAAGTGCTCTGATATGCAGATAATCTGTATTTCTGTAAACTCACCCAGGCGTATAGTGCAGTGTCAAGCATAGAATGTGATAGTTTGTAATACAGTGTGCCAGATCCCAAAGGGTATTAATAAATTTACACACATTGTGGGCAAAACAACCTCAACTTAGGGAGTTTCACTTGAGTTATTGCCAATTAGCATTAACATTTAATGACTGATTGGGGTATTGAGAAACCAAGTCAACAAACAATGAAGCAAAAACTCAGGGAAGTGCATTTCTTCCCCTCTCAACGTCAGTCCAACACCTCTCCTTCCCCGTTCCTAGCCGTGAGTCCCCTTGATTTCACCTCTGCTCAGTCCTTCCCAGTCCTCTGCCAAGGCATGGGGCTGCAGCGGAGGAGGTCGGTCTCGGGCTGTAGGGGTGGATTTTTGCTGCTCCTGGCTCCTGATTCTCTTCTGCTTCTCCACTGCAGCTTCCTTCTGTTTCCTTCTCCTCCGGTGTGGATTCGCTTGCCCACCACAGCTGCTGCTCTTTCTTAAACTTGTCCGATTGCCATCAGCTCTCCTCAGCAGCGGAGGTTTGGCAGGCGATGGGGTGTGCATGCTGGCTGCGACCAGCCCAGGGTACCTTATGGCCTCCTCCCACCACAGGCCACAGCACAGCCCCCTGCCACTGCGCCCTGCCTGATGCACCACCCTCCACAGCACAGCCCGGTCTGAGCGCATAAACAGGCTGGTGGCTCTTAGGAGATGGGGCGGGCTGAGATGAAGACTGTAGACTTCAGTTGCCATGAAACATGGCAAATTATTTGCTGCAAGTCTTTATTTGGAAGGGTCACTGGTAAATTTACACCGAGGACTAACTAGAACAATGAATGAATATGAAGATTGATCCTATAGCACGCTCTCTGAAATAAACAGTATACTGTTGGAGCACAGTGGATATAGGTTAAAATGAAGTGTGCGTTCCTGCAGAGTGAGATGTACCCTGGCTAGAGCTAAAAAGCGGTCAGTTTATATAATGAACCTTACTGCCCTTATTTACAACTAAAAGAAGAGCTGCTCTACAGCAGAACGGTCTGCTGCTTTGTTCTTTTTCTTTATGCCAATTTGTTTTTACTACTCTGTTGAGATGTCACTTATTTCTGTCTGCCTACACAAAAAGCAGAGAAGACTTTTGGGGTGGTACAAGAGCCGCCCTGCAGGTCTCTCTCAGACAGTTAATTGCACTGAACTCTGGGTTTCATGAATCACGCACAAACTGCAAAAAGTGCAACATGCAACAGTAGTAATTTCTTGTTTCTGGTGCTTCACACCAATATCCTTTCCTTTTTTGGAATGTTAATTGTGTCTAAACATTGCGGGCAGTTTTCTACATGAGGGAGGCAATGCAATCAAAGACCACTACAAGCATTTAAATTGCCTATTCTTGAGAGGGTCAAAGTTGATAAGAAACCTGTGGCTGGAAGGAACTGCTGGGATTTATAAGGAAAGAAGTGACCAAAGTGGATCAATTTTATATAAAGCAGAAGCAGAGCCCACAACAAAAGGATACAGGCTATTTAATACTGATATTAAATACCAACTTTGTGCAGTACAGTACAGCAGAAAGTAGGGGTATCTTTGATAATCCCCTAGTTCTTGCCCTGAGAAGGTGAAAGGCCAGTGCTGCTCTCCTGCCACAAGGTGTACCACCTGGCCATTAATGCAGGCCCATATGTGCAGTATGTTATTCAAGCATATGCAATAACAACTGAGAAAGAATGCTGCTTGGCAATGGTCTTTTCCTTTACTCTCGTGCCAAGATAACACCAGGAAATGTTACATGATTTGTGCTTTCTAGCGCCCATTTCTTGTTCTTGCGTTACGTACAAAGGAGTATGAAAATCACCGTGTCACTTCATTACAAGCAATGGCAAAAAAAATAGCAAGATCGTAGCGTTCTTATAAGCGATGGCATTTAAAGATAACATTTTCAAAATATGCTTTTTTAGAATACTCTTCTTTTTCTTTTTTTTTTCCTAATTCCTCACGTTGCCAACCAGAGAGCGTTGAACAGTTAGTGAGCAGTCACAGGACTGACTGCAGCACCCTGTTGGTTTGACTGTCCAACCAGCAGTTGTGACAGTAGGGAGATGGCTCTGGCTGGGACCGAAAGACTAACCTTGTGAAGAAAGAAATACAGTGACCAGCCTAAAGCTGTCACTTGCAATCGCTGACCAAAACAAAACCCCAAAACAAAACCTAGTTAAAGGACAATTTTGCCTGAAAAAGCCTTGTAGCTGAGGAAGAGGAATACCTATTGTTTTGATGAACGACTTTGTATGTTGTATGCCAGGAGACCAGCAATCGAAAAGCCAAGGTAAAAAGACACTCTTTTGATGTTAGGGCCATTTTTCAATACGCAGGAGGGAACAGGATGCACTGGTATCCGAAAGGTTTCATTGCTGCCATAGTCTATGTAGATAACGTTACCCTCAGCTCTTCCATCTAAAGGAAGCAAAAGATCTTGAACAGCCTGTTCCTTCCAGATATTTCCACTCTGCCATAGTGAATTCAGTTCCTGTTGTGAGAGGGTACTAAAGAGCTGATCTATTTTTCCCTTGTGAATTAATCTGTCCAGGCCACTGCCTTTCGCCAGATAGAAAAGAGCCAGAGGGTACCTGGAAAGACAGAGGGTTCCATAGAGCCTGTTGAAAGACTCACTTAAGCATCTAATAAAGGTTTCCATTTTCCTGGAATCCTCATCTAGTTGTTTTGTGTTTTGGGGCCAGAACAACAAGGTGGCTAGGAAGAAAGGCTCTACACACTGTGAAGTCAGTTCCACTTCCCTTAGAATGCTTAGAAGAAGATTTCTCAGCACCTCAGGAGGATATAAATTAGTGGAATTAGGTTTAATGCAGTTCAGAACAATGTTTGCCAAAATCAAATTCTGTTTGTCTTTCAGGCTTGCTGGTGCATTCTCACACAAAAATGCATACGCTTCTACTATGTCTTCTATTTCTCCGTCAGCATTTTGGTGATTCCTGTGGAGGCGTTCCAAAATGCCAGAAAAGGAGTCTGCTTTGGAAGCCTCCACAGTGTCCCTGTATGCTTCTACGTACTGGGGCATCTTACACTTTGAGACCTGTTTACATCTCAGTTGGTCAAAACTGAAATCACAAAATATTTCCATGTATTTGGTAAAATGTTCGTGAACCACCTTGTACAAATTCGCATCTACAATTTCCTTTTCATTGGTGTGTGTTTTGAAAAACACAAAGTAGTCTTCAAAAAAGTCAAATGCCTTTTTCAACTGTGATTGCAAACTACATAAAAAGTTGGAGTGCTGTTTAATAACCTTGAGCATTTCACTCTCTGCACTGGGGTTGTCTACTTTCAACCCACCATTTCCTGACAGATACTTTTTCAGATGTTTTCTGCACCACGAGTCTTGTTTGCTGAAGAAAGGAACATGCCAAAGGACAGCAATAACATAAAGACCAGTTTCTATCTCTCCCAAATACCCAGCAGTATTGTACATCTGAGGCTTCCTTTTAAGCTTTTTATGCTGCGAGTATTGTTCATTGTCTGAGTTTTCAGCTTGCTGCTGGCATTCTCTGAAGGCCTGTGAAGCGCTCTCGGCAAGCTCTAGCAAGTATTCCAGCTCCTCGGCTGTCAGGGCTGCTGTCCTGCCTTTGCTGTCTACAAAGCATCTTAGCTTACTTTTAAAGACTTGACCTACTGTATTGGTTATGTATGAATTGTGTGGCACTCTCCATTTGGCTTCTTTGGCCCAGTATAATGCCGAGTCAAAATTCCTTTCTTTAATGTAGAAGTATCTTGCTAAGGCTTGGCAAATGTAGCCGTTGTGCTCAAATCTAGCGGATGCTTGTTTTAACACAGATTGCACGTTACCGCCCTTCTCCTGCCTATGAATGGCTTCAATTAAGGGGGAAAACAAAGTGTCGGACTCATCGCCGTGTTCCTTGCGCTGTCTAGTAATCAGCAGGGCTTGTATGTCACCAAGAAGTTTGTCATGCTTTAGCCAAGTCTTATAAAATAAATCTTCTTCCAGTAAGCTCATTGCAATTGCACTTTGGGGCAAGTCATAGGTTAGTTTCAGTTCTGTTAGGCAGCGAGAGGCTATCAATGGGTGAATGATACGAAGGCCTTTGTATCTCCTGTATTCACGCACCTTATCATATATTAGAATATTGGAACAAATTCCCATCTTTTCTATCAATTTGTCCTTACTGCAGGCACTCTCTCGAGAATTAATTCCCAAGAATTCTTCACATAGTGATACTGAAATGGTAGATGTTCTTACATAGGAGTTTAACAGTGTTAGATAGCAAACAAGTCGTGCTGGTTTAGAGGCAGTATTCAACTTATGCAAGGTGTTTTTTACCACGTTTTCTATGTACTGTGGATCAAAATTTGTCTTCATAATCATAAATGAATAGAAATTGTCAGGACATAGATGGACTTTTTCAATGCATTTTAGTTTCCGATCAAAGGCCCTTTGCTCTTTTTCAGAGAGCATATATTTTAAAGAAGTACTGTTCAGTAAGTTGATGGTTGAACTTTCATCAGGATTCTGGGATCTCATGCAGTTCAGAATGATCACTAAAGGAGTTACATACCGAATGCATTTTTCTGTTACAGCCGTCTGAATTTCTTTCTGCAGAACACTGACACTTTCTTGCTCTTCAAAATCATCCACAAGAAGTAACACTGGTAAATAGCCCGTGTTGTTGTCTGCTCCATAGGTGAGTAAAGTTGTCACTTGTGTTCTGAAATCACTTTCTTTGTTTTTCAGAACAGCACATCTGAATTGCTTCCGGAGATCCCAAAGGATATGCATGGCTAATGTTGTCCCACCACAGCCCGGGTGGTGGTAAAGGTTGATAACTTTTACAGGTGATTGATCAGCACTGTTGGACGAAGACAGAATTAGGTGTTCAAGCTTTTCATAACTATCCCTTCTGATAAAATCTGAAGTATGGTTTTCAGAAGAAAAATAGAAATTCCACCATGACACTTTCCCACCTCGATAAAAAACTTCTTCCCGCTCTTTAAGGAACTTTCTAAATTTATCTTTATCCTTCTCTATTTCTGTGTCTTTGCATTCGTTTTCACAAAGTATTTCCAGTGCTGCCATGGAGTCTTCTTCCTTCTTGAGAAGAACGGTAGAATGACCAACAGAGGGCAGAAGTCTTTTAGAAGACTGTGTCATTGATTTTAATGTCATGATAGTACCATTTACCATCTGCAGGGTTAACTCAGATACGCATCTGTTTGAAAGTTCTTCCCCAATAATGCCTCTGACTTGCAGAAGATCTTTCCATTGCTGGCACGCACCTGCACCAATGCAAATACAGACCATGTGTTCTAGTCCTGTTAATTCTTGGTAAAATGTCATAAAAGTGTCAATAAGGGGATCCACTGAATCTTCCACTTTGGAAAGCAAAAGGAACACTATTAAAAACTTTCCACTCTGCCTTACATCTTTGTGTGAAAGAAATGAAATGACTTTTCTGACACCAGCAGCTCTGTCTCGTTGCCACGAAGTGGGATCAAGTGGTGGTTTCTTATTGCCTTTGAAGTCTGATCCACCATTGCAGAAAATCCAGTTGGTCTCCTGATGTAGTTTCAGCTTTGCAGCTTGTTCAGCAACTGGACCCTGCATGCTTTCATAATAATCTGGGAAGTAAAGTTTGGCATTTTGACTTTTGTTGTAAGTGTCTAACACACCATTCATTTCTGATTCAAAATCAAAGTCAAGCACAGCAAACCATTTTATTTCCTGTACAAAGTCTAGGTGCGAAGTTTGACTTGGGTGGCACTTGTTTGTCACCAAAATGTAGTAGTCATAGTGGGAGCTCTCCAGTGAGTCCCTGTTACCCGTGAGCAGACTAACTAGCTTTAGTCCTTCTCTCGTTGACTTCTTTTGCTTTAACCTGTATTCCTCCTCTGCTTTTTCACGATTATATGCTAAGGATGTCAAGGTATCTGTAAAACTTTTAAATTCTTCTGAATTATGGATATTTTTGGAACTAGCCCCATCGCGAATGAAGACAGTTTTTACCCAACGCTTGGTGTTCAAGTCATATGTCTTGGTAGAGAAATAGCTTGTACCACAGATGTAGTGGTGGGGAATCACATCTATTTCAATGACAAACAGGTGTGATGGAGTTCTGTCTTGTAATAGTACTTCCACAAATCTGGGTTCTCTAATGCAAGCTTTTGCAATGCGGAGGTATTTCCCATGAAAGTATTTTCCAATCAGTGTATTTAGATGGTTAATGTATGCTTCTTTCTTGGTAACCTTTACTCCCCTAATTTCCCCATGGGGATCGTCACATACTCCAAAATGAATAGTGCCATTTGTGCGGGAGTTCATGCAGGCTGCAGCAAATTTAAAGACATCGTTGCTGAATTTCATCATGAGATCCTTTTCTGTTGCCTTTTCCGTGTTGGTAAATAATTTGAATTCATGTGCTGGATCGATGAGGTTGCCCGGCCCCGTTTCAGGAGCATTAATGATATTGTACTGTATGTATCGAGTGCTGTCACTGAAATTATCGAAAGGATATGGCATACACATATTTCCAGCTGGGTGCTGCCTGCTTGACAGTGGCTTCTCTGGTACATTCTCTTTGTCAGCTGACTTCACTGCTTTTTCTTCTTCATGGGGCTCCGTCTTAAAATCCTGGGGTACACTGAAAGACTCAGATTTCCTCTTGCACACTTTCTTTGCAATTTCTCCATCTTCCCCTTCTCCATCAAGGCTCTGTTCAGCACCTCCTTGATCCGCAGCCTGGTTTGAGCCTTTAGCTAGATTGTCATGCTCTTTCAGGAAATGCATTATTTGAATAGTGGGCCCATGAGGTATGCCCATTTGCACAAAATCTGGTACAGTCATCAGTTTCAGAGTAAAACCAGTCACATCTTGGTTAAAGAGGATTTCGGCATATTTCGGGTCGATCTTAACAACCTCAGTTATCCATTGTTTGACTTCCTCTTTCGTCAACTGTTCCATATGTTGATGTGAATGTGATTTTGCACCTTTTTCAGTGTTTGCATTCTCCATTCTCTAAGGAAAAAAATCACTAAATTACTAAACAAGCAATTCATAATAACCTATTAACTGAATAACACTTGTTTCCATGCTATCATCAACTGTAATCCACCACATGAAATACTACAGTTCGGTTAGGGGACATCGTGGGAATGTGATGTAAGATCATATATAAGGCATTAGCTACTTACAAGAGACAGATTCATTACAGAATTCTTTTATTTGAACACTTTTTAAGCCACTTCTGTAGCTGACATTACACAAAAATTGTGGGTGATATCTATTTGTGGTCATTTGGATACCCATTTGTATGGGCCATCCAGTAACAAAAAATAATCATCATGGAATCATAGAATCACAGAATATCCTGAGCTGGATGGTCCCATGAGGATCATCAATTTCAACTCCTGGCTCCACACAGGACAACCTAAAAGTTAAACCATGTACTTGTGCAAACACCTCTTGAACGCTGACAGATTTGGGACTGTGGCCGCTTCCCTGCAGAGCCTGTTCCAGTGCCTGATCACCCTCTCAGTGCAAAACTTTTCCCTTAAACCCAATCTGAACTTCCCCTCTCACACCTCGTGTTCTATCCCTGGACACCAGACAGAACAGATCAGCACCTCTCTCTTCAGGAGGGGGGCAGTAAGGTCACCTCTCAGTCTCCTCTTTTCTAAGAAGAACAAACCCACTATCCTCAGCCACTCTTCATAACTCATGCCCTCTAGTTCTTCCACCTTGTTTCCCTCCTTTGAACACATTCTAATATTTATAGATATCATTAAAACATATTTATCTATGTTTATATAATATATATAGTGAAGTGTAGCGGGACAATGCCTTTTTTTTAAGCAGTTCACTACACTGTGCCTAGTGCACCCCGGGTTACGGTTGGCCCTTTTGGTCACCCGGAGATATTGTTGACTCTCACCGTGCTGACCGTTACCCAAAGCCCCAGACCCCGTTCTGCAGGTCTGTGCTCTAGTCTCTTGTCCTCCACTCGGCACGTACATCCAGGGTTACCCTGTCCCAGGTGCAGGATCTGGCATTTGTCCTCAACAAATGTCATATGGTTGGTGACTGCCCAGCACTCTCCATGAGGCTTCTCAGTCAGTGGGTCTGCTTAGTTCGGTATCACTGGCAGACTTGCTTAGCGTGCCCTCAGCTGCCGTGTGCAGGTCATTGATAAAAGCATTGAACAGAACCGGCCCTAAAATTGAGCCCTGGAGAACACCACTAGTGACTGGCCACCAGCCAGGTGTTCCTCCCTTCACTGCCACAGCCCTCCAGCCAGTTGTTACCTCTCGTGTTGTCTGCATGTCATGAACAGCTCTCACTGAATTCCCAGTTTGGTGAAGAAGAAAAATGAACTGCATGCAGAAATCCAATGGGTTTTTTTTCCTTTAGGTGGGGTTTGGTACAGAATTTGCTAGAGTAACACTGCAAAGAAACATCGGGGTGGAAAGCTACTGCTGTGATGACTTAGCTCTCTCTATTGCAATTGAAAGGAAAGTCTTTGCCAGATTACCTTTTCAGTACCTTTTGCATTCACTAAGGTTTCTCAAATGAAACCACAGAAAGTGGTTCAGCAGCATTTGTGGAGATACATGACAGGAAGTAGAACAGCTTACAATCCCTGGGTCTCACGTAACGTGGACATTCTTGCAAAAACTTCAGAGAAATAAAATAAATTCCCCTAATATTGTCTAATTTTACTTTATGCTCTTACTTCAATTTGGAGGATTATTTCATCCATCTGAAGTACTTCCTCTGTGAAGTTGCACCCAGGAGGAGTAGTTGTGTTAGTGGTAATGGTCTCCCCCCCACACCTTTTCTTTTTTGTAGCCGAGTGTTCCTGACACAAAACAACTTCTTAGATTTTCTCAGTGAAATTGTATTTTCTGAAAGAACACTTGGTCATCTAAGGCACCCCAGCGACGTGCTTTCCTCAATCTATTATTTGATTTCCTCAGCTGTAAGCTGTACTACTGAGAAGCAGCAATAACGATTTCTCATGGCTAGTGGGGGAAAAGAGGTGAGGGCCTTTGGCCAAGCTGCCTCCAGCTCTAACTACTGACCCTGAGAGAGGAGCGGGGCTGCGGGCTGTGGCAGCCTGCAGATGCTTTTAACAGACCCGCCCTTTTGCTCACAGAAAAAGAAAAACTAGCATCTAGTTCACTCAAATGCCACGACGGTAAAGGCACATTGTCAACACCTGAGGGTGCGGGGGGGAAGAAGCTCCGTGTTTCCATCCCGTGGCTGGGCAGTTACCCTCTTCCCCAGTAACTCCGCCCAGGTTATCCAGAGGCTGAGAAAGGAAACTGAAACTGAAGCACTTCTGCTCAGAGACAGCCTTCACCCCGGCACTGTCAAACTAGGGGTTTAATTCCCATCAAACATACACTTTCTAATAGAGGTACAACTTACTCCTAACATAAAAGCAAGCGTTTGTATGTCCTTAGAACAGTTACACCCCATCTCAGTGTTTGGAGCTCCCTAATGAGCTAAAGCTCCAGAATGAGACTCTTTCATTTCCTAGAGTTCTTGGCAGCGTTTCCAGGGCTGGTGTTACTGGGTAGGTAACGATTCTGGTCAGCTGAAATGTTCTAACCGTGCCCTTGTCCAACACAAAACAACTCTATTGTATTATTTCTGCAGAATAATTTCCTTGAGGACATATTCTTTGGGATTATTTCACTGTAATCTCGTAACAACCATTTCTCACGGGCAGACACTTAACTCATTTGTGAGAGTTTATTTTAGTAGGTTGTAGATCATCTTCTATATAAAATTAATGTCTCAAAAAAAGAAAAAAAAAAAAGGTATCAGACTAAGCCATCAGATCTCCATAAAATATTCCAGTCTAGAAGTAAATATGCATGTACTTACTGCAACTGCTCTGTTCTGCAGGTCTTTTCTTCTAGTTGTTCAATCCATGGATTTTGCTCAAGCAGGAATCCCAGCCGCTAACACTCAGCCGAGCTGCTCTCCTAAAGTATGAGAAAAAGCCCACAAAAATTAACAGAAGACCGGGGTCTGGGGTCAGAAGTGATAGTAGTAATAATAGTAAGGAAAGAGCACCGACAGACATAAGATCAGTTGTTCCCAGTGGCAAACACCCATCTCTAAAGGAGGACAGAAATGAAGCGCCTGCTGGAGTCTGTTTAGCATTCCTTACCTTTCCCTTGCCTGCTTCTGCTTTACCCTGCAGCGGGGTGTCCAGGTGCTGTGGACAGGGCAAGCCGGCACTCGGTGCTGCAGAGAAACAGGAGGAAGTACATGGAGAGCCTTTGGGAGGTTCTACTGCTCTTTTCCCCTTTCGCTTTCTCTTTTACCAACCGTGGTTGCTTTCGGTCTGCCCCTTTCTGACCTCCTTGGTTTGGGAAAGCCTTCTTCTCTTAGGAAATTAATGCAAGAATTCTGGTCTAGGATGTCACTATCCCACAATTCCTTGGCAATTAATTAAATGATTTTTTCCCAAATCGAGTCTGTTTTGCCCATAATGGTAACTGGTAAGTTATCTCCCTGTCTCTTTCTTGACACAGGAGCTTCAGCACCTTACTTTCTCTGCTATTCTGCTATGGAGGGGAAGTGAGAGGGTGGCTGGGTGGGCATCTGGCAGCCACATGAGGTCAACCCCCCACAATCCTTCAGGAGGGTGTCTGTTCCAGGAACACCTGGGTGAGGCCCCCAGGGTGCCGCAAGTTTCGGAAAGCAAAGAGCTTCTCCAGACACGGCAAAGCCAGCTGTGGAAAGGGCAGCCACGCTCCCGCTGCTGATGTTCCAGGTTACCTGCCCCCTGTTTGCGGCTGCTGTGCGACAACAGATCCTCATATTAACCACATCGTTGCTGGTGGGAGCCAGATCAACACCTGGCTAGATGTGTTTTCTCAGGTGGCACTGCCACTAACCAGCTTCAATCCCACCAGTCCCGCGACACAGAGCCCTCTTCAGCTGCTCTACTCCCTGTGCTTTTCCTACTGAAATTGGAAGTCACTGTTCATACCCAGGGTGATCTGTGGGTCAGATGCCAGCAGTCCTCTGGACTCCAGTTTAAGAGCTTCCAGAGTTATTTTGTTTCCTGCTATTTCTTCAGATTTCTTTATAATTGTCAAATCATTACATGTACAATGTTCTTCTGCCATGTCAACCTGCACTGTCTGATGGCACCTCTATTCCAGGGTCGCTCCCTCGCTGTATTTCTCTCACCTCGAGAATTCTCCTATCACACTGTGCACTAACACTTGACATAATCCAGCCAGCTCCCTGGGCTCTTCTCGATCGGGAAAAAAACGTTTGCAAGGTCTTTTACAAAACTTGATCCTCCTTCCTGTTTGTAAAAAAAAATAAAAACCTGCTCTTTTCTGTTCTCTGTTGTTTAAGTCACTACTCACACATTTCTCATCTTCTTTCTCTTTACTGTCCTACTGGCACCTCCTGATCTTTGTTCCAGCATCTGCTCTATTTTTCAGGTGTGGAAGTCACACAGAGGCCTTCAGAGCTTTTTCTTTTCAGAGGCAAAGAACTGCTGTGTCTGCTCTGTGACATTAGACAGTCCTTTTCTAATTAAGGTGTTCATTCTGGGGGGGGTGTGTGCTATTGTGTGGAGGTGCCCAGCCCTAGTGTCTCTGCATTCAACGGTGCGATGAGACCCAGTGCGCAGCAGCTTTGTCCTTTGCCCTGGGACATGGCAGGTGGCCTGCAGAGATACAGACCTACTACCTTTTCAGGTGGAGCAGGATTCCCAACACACTGGTATTTGCATTGCCCCTTTGACCCAACTGTGATGCAAATTTATATTTGAACGGACTCCTTAGATGTCTAATCTTCTGTTTGTCTTCTATGCTCTTTGTCTGTTGTCTATGTACCACAGATTCTAATCAAGAAATGATCCTTTGCTTTTTTTTCCTCATTTTAGTGACAGAGCACAACTGTCACTTTCCTTCCCAAGGCTGCATCAAATTTGTTGTTTATGATGTGATCCCTTTATATTTGCCTGTGAAGTGTCTGGAAACTTGCTGGAGTTCTGCTGCTCTCCAGGAGAGCATCCAGGCTCCACAGAAAGGTGCTGAGGGAGCAGGGCTTCTCCTCTGTCGGAGCTGGGGCTCCTTGCCTGCACTCAGGAGTCCATATGAAGAACTCCTTGTTGAGCAAACGTGTCTGTACAGGCTGACACGGGCTGTTAATTGTCAGCCAGGGATGAAGGTTGGATCCTGCCCTTTGCTGCTCTTCAGAGATGCTTATGAACAACACTCTGCAGCTTTTCATGTGTGAGTTGAGAGTACACTCAAACACACAGCGTGACCTACTGTTCTGATACAATGGCATTAAAAAACATTATCTGTGCTTGGCTGCAAAAGATTCTCAACACAGCCATTTAGCTCCCTAGCGAGTAGCTGTTAGAAATCAGGAAGCCTCTTGTGGGAAGCAGGACTGAGGAATCAGTCCCATTCAGATGTAGGAGTCACCTGAGACGTGCTCAATTCACCTCTCTCAGATAAAGTTAGTATTTGCTGGTATTAGCTCCATCCCCTTCTCCTTCTCCCTGTCCCAAGCACAGCTACCCAGAACCTCCTGCCACCTCTTGTGGGAAGCTGTGTCCCTCTGGCTCCCAACAGACTGTGACACAGATGCTGGGGTGGCTGAACTGCCTGCTGATCGTCTCCTGCCTGTGCTCACAGTGGCAGCCAGGCTGGGGCCGGAGAGCACTGCTGGAGATCATCAGCTCCAGCTCCCCATCAAAGCAGGGCACTGGGAACACTCATTCCCTAAATATTATACCAGCTAATATTTATAATATCAACTTTCAGTTCAGTTGTGAAGGAAAGAGAATTTAATGATAACACATTATTTTGAGTAATATATACATGTACATTTTTAAACTGTAACTGACTGACAGAGCTGTTTCTGTGTTTGTAAATTCAAAAATAAGGCAGCAGTAAAAGAGTTTAAAAAATGACTTTATTTTAAACCCCAAAGATATTCTGCCATCTGACACACTGCATTTATTACTTTTCATGCCAGTATGGAGACCAGACCTCCCCTTGTAAAAGTCAACCCCAACGGAAAACTCCCCCCACACTTCTTTTTTCCCTGCCATTTTTGTAACCAAACCAGCACGGGAGGCATTCGGGCCTCACTCCTCCCTCTGCCTCCCCCTCGTTACTGTAGTGAATTGTTAGGTTTTATATTGCAATTTCTAAGCTGTGCCTTTGTCTTTTGCATTCACAAAAAAGGAAAAGGAAGGAATGAAAAAACCCTGTATTTTTCAAGAAAAAGAAGCAAAACCCCACGTTAATCCAAAAGAAGCAAACCCCCTCCAAGCAGGAAAGAAACGCTGTCAGTGGTTGATTATCACCTCCCCGGGGGTCAGCGTGCCGTCACAAGCACGGCGGCGCCCTTGCAGACGCGCTTTGGCCCCCGGGTGAGGCCGTGCCCGCACATGGCTTCTGCCAGTGTCAGCACCGAGCGCTGGCGCCGTCCCACAACCCCCGATTGCCCGGCCAGCTGGCCAGGATGTTGGTAAGGGTGAGCAGTGTCCTCTTCTCCCGTAACAGTAAGAGACCACATCCGAAGCCCACGGGAAACGGGCAACGGCAGGCTTGGCAGCAACTCAAGTCGCGCGTGCTGCCCTTCGTCTGCAGGACAGGCCGTCGCTGCTCACAACCCATGCGTGGCAGTTCCATTACTGGAACTTTGCAGTGAACTCACTCTTACCCCAAGATGTGCTGCCAAGCAGGTGATTTGAACAGAAGTGGGACTATGAGCCACTGGCAGCATAAGCCCAACTTGCTGAGGTCTTTCTGGTCTCTACTGGGCAAAAGCCTTCCCACAGCGTTCCCAGCCAGGCTGCTGCGGAAGGAGTACGCCTCTGCTCTGATCCCTTAGTGAGGACACAAATGGAGACATTGCTTACTCAGGTGACTAAGCACTGTCTGTTGATATTTTGGTGACCCTTTTAACAACGACTAATTGCTCAGCTCAGCAATTTCAGCATTGCCACCCCCATGCCCAGCTCTACTTGTCCCCTGCTGGAAGCTGCTAATTAAACTGCTCTGATTGAGGATCCGAGGTGCTGAGTGGGAAGCGTTGGTGTCTCTGTGCCATGAAACTACAGCCACCCTCTGACAACATCTGGGAGTTCTCTTTTGAAACTGTGCTTGAAGATCCAGGCTTCCGTTTTGCGCACTTAGACCAAACCGGCGTGATGAAAGGACAGCCTGGAGTCTTGGGGAAGAGGGAGGGACTGAAGAGGAAACGGTGGAGGCAGTGATGTAGCTCAAACCTGCTTTCCTTCCTTACCCCTCTCGCTGGAAACAAGCACCAGCCACCGAAAAGTACATTTTCTGGATGCAACTGTGTTTGCCTTCGAGCAGCCCGGAGCGCACGTGGGCTTTGACTTAGGGCTGATGGTCTTGCTGCGGCGGCTCAGGAACGTGCTGAATAACTTCATACACCGTGCTAAGCATATCCTGGCCTGGGGCAGGGTCAGAGCCAGGAAGAGATTGACTTGAAACCTAAAAGGAGCAGAGAGTATTCTTACTGTAAGTGCAAACGGGAGAAGATTCAACAGAAATTAAGCTGATGATGTAACTTCTCGGTTTTTAACTTTTCCCAGTCGAGGGTTTGCGTGTGGATTTAACAGTTCATCTCTACCAGTTTACATTTCAAGTATGTTTTTATCACATTTATAGTAAGACAACCAATAGTTTTAAATTCAATTAGGATCCTAGAAGATTTGGGATGCAGCTCTTGCATTTAATACAGCAAGTATTTTATACCAGTGTTCCACAAGTCAAGGAAGGAACATTGAATAAAGAGAGAAGCAGGAAAATCAATAGTGAAAAAGCAGAAAATATTCAGGGAAAGGGTTCAGGGTAGAACTCCAACCAGCAGGTCAGAGAGAGAAGGGCAAGGAATACCCTCAAGGGAAGTAATAGTGCACATGTTCAACAGATGAAGTACACAAATCTGCTCCGAGGCCAACACAGCACCCAGACTCCCCATCCCTCAGGGATCCTCAGTCTTTCTGCATATACCCAGTCTCCAGTTCTTCATTATCTCCACTTTCTTATTTTTCTGTTTAACTAAAATGAATCAGTGGATCAAATGCTGCCTTTAGCTGCAATACCATAAATCTGAGTAACTGAACATAAACTGGTGCAGTTTCTCCTGTTCCGTGAAAATTTGCTGGAAATTGGAATATATTTCCTTGCTTGTACATCCATTCCGTTGTCCTTGTCACCTCTCTCCCCTCCTGACCCACTAAGGCCCCGGTTCATCAAGAACCTGACTCTGAGACACGAGGGTTATCATCGCATGTGCAAGGCTGTGATGATGTGGGGCCCCGTCTCTGTACTCAATGAGCTCCTGTGGCTGTAATCTGTGACTTGTTTTGGCTAATACACCATGTCTTCTGAGAACTAATCGGAATGACAGCACAGGTGTGGCTGCTGATGTGACCCTGGGTGATCAGCTCGGCAGAGCTCTGCCTGACAGCAGAATAAGAGGGACAGAAGGACTCTAGTGCAGGGTTAGGACACCGTAACAAACAGAAAAGAGAACACCAGTTTATGATGTGAATCACATACCCGAGACCCATTGGCAAGATCAGGAATGGCGACAAATTCATATATTCCAAAATCATCCAAAGCATTTTCATGTCCTAAAGTTAGAACAAACAAGAAAGAAGGTATTGAGGCATAACATGAACCTGGGAAACACCAACTGGCAATGTAATTTAGACTGATTTTTAAAACACCTGAATATTGGTTGTTTGATCTGCTCTAACCACTTCCCTCTTTAAGGTGCCTCCACCTCTAACCACTCTGATCCCATGATCCGTTCCATATGATCATCGAACCAGTCGACAAATTGTATCTGGGAATTCAGACACAACTAGTAGTTAGGGTGGGAGTCTCCTTTGATACCCTCCCACTGTCCAGGAGGTTTGAGACTCCTGGTTGTCCCTTGGGCCACCACCTCACAGCAAAGGCTGCAGCACTGAAGACCTCTCCCTCGATGCCATTTGCTGGGGTTAAGGACCCTCTGCTCCGGTGACTTTTTCTTACCTTCCTAAGCTTCCTCCACGTCCCTGTCCCCGCACAAGGAGACGTTTATGGCCTGATCTGGTGCTTTGGTAGAAAGGCATGGGGGGAAAAGTGCTACCCTTCCAAAGGAGGGCTGGTCCCCAGCCTCTGCTGCCCAGGGTGATGTGGGGGGAAAGGAGGCAGTGACAGCCATGCGGGGTCCTGATGGCCCAGAGGAAGGTAGTACGGGATGTGGTAGAGGCTAAAATATATATACCATAACGTCACATGAGCATGTCACCATTTTGGTACTGATTGGTGCCATGGACATGGAGAAGGGAGATCATGCCATGGCATATCACCTCTCGCTGCTATCCCATAATAACACTCATTCATTTCATATCGGTGAGTACAGCAGCATACAGGTGATTCCAATGGGGATCAGCAGCTGGAATTCAAGGGAACAGGGTAGGTTCTGCTGGGAACTCCAGGGGTGAGTTAGCCCACACTGACCTGTTGTCATCCTGGCTTTATCTGGACTAAGCTGGCACAGAGGGGTGCAGCCTGAGTTTGAAACACTTCCTTCCCTTCCCTCCTTTCTTTTTGTGAGAGGAGATGCTTTGGTTTGTCAGGTATGGATTTTGACCTTATGCTCCCGGTTCTTTCACTAGCATTACCTGAAAACGTCTGGGCCTTTCTGTAATCAGTCTCTGGCCTAGAAAAACACAAACATGCCTTTCAGCTTACGTCACAAGCCAAGGAAAGAGAATTAATATGATAAAATGCGATTCTCTTGATGGAAAGGGCTTCAAGAGCACAGAATGATTGGTTTCTGTACCTGCTCTGCAGCTTCTGGCGTATCACTGAAAAGACAAGAAAAAGAAGAATCATTCTTTTTGCTTTGATGGTCCCAAAGAAGAGCTGGAGCATGCTTAACCTTTACATACCTTTATGTGGCTGACACCTTTTCCATACGAATAAAAAGGCCATAGCTAGGATCAAAAATAATGACATTCCCGTTATTACTGCAAGAGATGACAAAGAGTTTCCTTTCTGGGCCAGCTTTTCCAGTCCTGTGACAAAGCAGAAGAGCACTGCATTCAGTCTCCTGTCCTGTGCAAAGTGCTGTTACCACACCAGAGAGCGTGGCTTTTGAAGTTCATCTGAAGGCAGTAAACCTGCCCCCGCACACCAGAGATACCCCCCAGAGATGGGGGTCCTGCACATCGGCAACGGCCCCCCCATCCCCTGACCTGGGAAAGCAACGATGTGCGAGTCCAGAGCAGTGGGACCCAGCGGTCAGTGAGGGTCAGGGAACGCAGCCCCCCAGTTACAGCAGCGCAAGAAGCAGGTGAACATTCTGATCGGGGGACAGAGACACCAGCCTACCACGAGCTGACGGGAGGCAGGAGGGGATAACTGAACTGCTGGGCTTTTTCTGAAGGTTTTCTACTCAAGAGATAAAGCTCCAAATGGCCAAATATATTTCACATCAGACTCCCACAGAACGTCAGCATCTGAGCGGGTCTTGTCCCAGGCTGTGTCCCACTGCCACTAAAACCTGGATGCAACTGGGCGCCAGGCTGTTGGCAAGACCTCACTTCTGAGATATACTCTGTCTCTAGGAATGACTTCCTTCTTTTGCCGGGGCTGGCGCTGCTCGGACATGGCCGTCACAGCAGTTACTGTTCTTACCCACAGAGGTGATGACGACTGTGAAGTGGGTCTCGTCTCCTTTTCCAGTGGCATTGTTGAAGGCACGGCACATGTAATCCACTGTCTTCTGGGCCACTCTGTCAGACACAACTTCCAGGTGGGGTCCATGCTGGATCACCTGAGTGGCGTTGTCAGCCTTCTGAACCCAGGAGTAGGTGTTGGGTGGATTGGAATCCGCCGAGCAGTCGAACACTATCACCTCCCCTACGTCCACTGTAAACACAGCCCCTATATTCAGACCTTTATCTGATTTAACTCTAACTCCATAAGGTCCATCTGCATTGAAAAGAAAGAAAACACAGTAGAAAAATTAAAATCAAAGCATATAATTAAACAACATAGAAGTGTATCTCTAAACTTAGGCTTTTTAAGTGATCCTAGCCTTTAGAACGGCTGGCACTGGGCCCAGTCACTTCAGTTAAAAGGCTTTCAGCTCCATAACTAGGACTAGGTTTTTCTTGGACTCCTCCCACTGAGCACTGATCTCATCCCTGTTTAGGGGAAAGCACAGGTCTCTGCAGCGTTTGGTACCATTAAAAGAATGCAAATTGACAACCGCTGGAGAAGCTGTGAAGTACAGGAGCAGGGCTGCCTATTGCTGGAGTACTGTCCAACAGTTGTGCTCATCATTCAGGAAACTGAGCAGCTAAGTACTTTTAGGGTAATTTTTGTAGGAAAATGGGGAGGGAAACAACATATTTAAATACGATAAGAATATTTCCATACTATTTCTAATAGATCGTTTCAGATCATGTATCTTTTATACCTTTGCATGTTACAGGGCCCCAAGTATAGAAATTAATGTAAAGACTAGAATAATCAAAATGTGCCTTATTAAATGACTCCTTCCTGTCGAAAGAACGAATCATTCTGATGCTGCTGATTCCTAAGGGCTTACAGGCATGATCAGACATGCCCAGGCCTAACGCTGACAGGAGCCAGAGGAAGAAAAC
Organism: Jacana jacana; assembly: GCA_013400555.1. Lineage (NCBI taxonomy): Eukaryota > Metazoa > Chordata > Aves > Charadriiformes > Jacanidae > Jacana > Jacana jacana. Next base: position 1,142,110 of record VZTM01007215.1, on the reverse strand, counting down.
CTGCAGAACGATCAGGAGACAGCTTTTTGGCAGGACCCCCGAAGGCTGGTGACAAGCACCTCACCGAAGGGCACCGCATGAGACAGAGAGGTGAGTCAGAGGCCACTGCAGACGGTGCAACGGGGCACCATCTCCACCCGCCCACCAAGGGCCATGCAGGCAGGGGGCAGGCGCTGCTGCTCGGCAGGAAACTCAGGCTGAGGCGAGGACTTCCTCCAGCAGGAAACTGCTGGTTATTGTCTGCCGGTTTTATGAGACTCATCTACTCTCTGGGCCCACGGTACCAACCAGGCCCTTTTCTCTGTGCCTCTGGGTTTTATTCTCTATTTGCGAAGGCTCAGACAAGAGCACGGGGACTGACACCGTGACCCCAGTTTAGTCCACTTTTAACCAAACGTCCATCTTTCGCAGTGTAAATTTGTCCACCTTTCATTCTGTCACCTTATTTCACAGTGCTCAGTCAGCCTCGTGCAGTCTCATTCTGAGGAAGGCCCAAGGTGATGCATGGTATTTCCTTGGGAAGGGCAGCAGCGCTTCCCCTCAGGGTGACTTAGCACCGTGCCCAGCGACAGGGTGGGGCCACTGCAGAATCATGGCGTTTTCAAGCTCTGAGGTGCTCTGCAGTGCCAGAGTCCTTTGCCTTCCTCTGTGCCAGAGCCGGCCGGGGAACACGCGTGTCAGGAACCACAGCGTTGCCGCTGCTGCGCCAGGCCACTGACCGCCCGCGGCCACGTCCCCAACACCAGCCACCTCTCTCCTCTCAGGGGCTCCCCGAATCAGGGATTTACTGCCCTCTTCTCAGATGGGAAAGGAGAGGGATGCACTGAGCTTTGACTTCTTCAAAAATGAAAGGAAAACCCTTATAGGCAGGAACAGGCCTTTCCCCCCCCCCCTCCCCACTTTTGAGAGCAATTCAGTGGTTCCTCCTGTTCAACTCTTACTCAGAAGAATCAGCTTTTATTTTCACTGATAGATTAACCTTTGATACATGTAAACAGGGGTTAATGGTGGGAATAGCTGACTGGTCCCTGTGCCCCCTCAGGAGAGAGGGCAGATTTGCCAGAGTCTGTGAAAGAACGGAGTTCTGTTTTCTCAGCAGCGTAACTGTGGCACAGACCCAGCACTGCCAACATAACCCCACTGCTGCAGGTGGGCAGAAACCATTATGGAGACACTGCTGCACGCTGCCGGGGGAACTGTGTTTGAAAAAAACATAGGAAGGTTTTCTTAAGAAACAGTCAGATCTTGGCAAGGTCTGAAAATTCCATGATGAAGCCAATACAGCATCTGGGAGCCCCTCTGCTTCCCCTGCCTCAGTCTTTTGCCTCACCCAGACATCGCGTACATCATCCAGATCCCTGGACACTGAGCCTCTCTAGGACCAAATATATTCGAGCTTTGGAAAGTCCCAAGGAAGGAAAACCCATGCAGTCTGTTAAATTCAGCTCCTTGGCACGGTTAGAGCACTCTGTGCTGCAGCCTCCACAGCAGCAGCTTCTCCCAGTCTTGAAATCCCATGTTTCTGGGTCGGGCTACTGCTGTGGCTGCGCTCTGGGCTGGGCTATCGTCAGAGCTAGGGGAGAAGCAGAACAATGCAAGTGGGAAATGAAGAACAAACCACTTTTGATTCTCAGTAAAAGAACACAGCTCTACTTCTCCTCTCCAGCCCTGTTCTCACAGAGCCAGTTAACTCAATGACTTGTAAAATAATCAATCACCTGTTCTGAGTAACAACCCACTGCTCTGCCGGAATATTTCCAACCGCTCCTATCACCGTGAGGCTGTTGCAGTTTCCAAGCAGATGGCAGGTATTTACTGTGAGCGACCTTTTCTTATCAGTGCCAGCGACTCCCCACAGCAGTGACATATGGCACAGAGGGACCTGGGCCTGTCCCACATCGTTAGTGACGACTGGGATCTGGGGACAAACTGCCTCCGCAGGCAGAGCGGGGGCTGGACCCAGCTGTGTGCCCTCGCACGGCTCAGGAAGTAAGATCCAGCTCCCACCACGGACTGGGATAGGGACAGCAGCACAAGTATTGCTTCTCACGGCGTTGCATGGCTTTCTCTTAATGATTTTAAATGATGCAAAAAGCAAACCCTCAGTTCTGGCAAAAAGTACATTATGAAAGTGTAAATACTTCTAGCAGTATTTATAAATATGGAGAAAAACTGAGGAAAGAATATGGTAATTATTGTTTTATATCATGGTAATGATAAATTAAAAATCCAGCACAGCTGGGTATTGCCTTGTAGAGCATTCTGTGATGATTTTTATGATGATTCCACTGTCTACTGTGAAAGGAAGCTCAATTCACATCTGCCCTGTGTAGGACTCTTTGTCTCTGTGCTTGCACTGCTGACAATTTCATACGCTGTACCTGAGGGATCACTCTCTTCTAACAGTGTTCTTGGTCACGGTCACTAATTCAGGCAGTCTTTTCTCTTCCCCTGATGAAGGGCAGACACCCCCCACACTTTAGATGTAAGACACCCCCTCATCCGATTCTTCCAAGTTGTGATTACAAATTCATAAATGGCAGAATGGATAATGACAGATGAAAGGAGGAGGAGGATGAAGACGTGCCACAGGAAGAGGCGTGGGTTCTGACCATGCTGGTGTTGCAATGTCTCCAGGGCACAGGCTGGCAGGTCACAGAGCCCGGCAAGTGTGAGCACCAGCCCTTGGTCAGACAGGAGTCCAGTCCCAGTCCTTGCACCATTGCCACCTTGCCACTGGTTAAACTGGTTATATCTGAGCAGGGCTGGTGACAGAGTAGATCCTGACCTGTCTGATTTCAGCTCTGGTCTGGAAAGGATGCTCTGAGCCCTAAAGATGTGCGAATCAGAGCCTGGCAATGTCCACTCGCACCATGTGCCAAACCCTGGAGGCCCTCAGAGCTGGTGTGACAGGAGGGACAAGGAACGGGGTAAGGGTGCCCTTTCTAAGATTTAAAGTACAGTTGGTGAAGACTGACTAAACCAGCCTTTTTTCCATCCCACTTATTTCATTCACGAACTTGGTCTATGCTCACTGCCAGTTTCCCTCTGCCATCATTTCCAGTCAAAATATACAGCTCCCTTATGGTCTGCTCTTCTGCACACCTTGGTGCTTACACAGCTCGTCATGCTCCCTCATGTTCCCCTTGATGAGGAAAGCAAACACTCCCTTCAGTCTGATTCTGCTAATCCAGACTGCAGTCTCTTGTCTATTCCTTTCTGTTCCCGTTTTTAACAGTATTTTCATGTCAACCATCTGATGATTAGCTTCTTGATTTGCGTCACACGTCCCCCAGATCTGAGGATGTCCCTATGGTGAATTCCTGAAGTTTCTGTTTGAGTTCTGCAGTTTGGACTCATCTCCACAGCTAAGAACACTGAGTACTGTCCTATTATGCTGTTGTAAGGTAGAGCTGTTACAAACAAGCTCATTTTGAACGCAACTCACATGGCAAGTTGATTCAACTGTTCTCTGCCTACTTCCATAGCTAGAGGCACTCCTGCCAGCCAGATCACTCATACAAAGGCAATTATGAATATTTTATATACTCACAATATATGGTTGGTGCAATTATCTCACTTTCCATTGCACTGACAGGGTTAGACACCAGACAGCTGTAGTTCCCAACGTCTTCTTTTACAACAGGGACAATTAGAAGCGTTGCATTGTTTGATGAGAAGGTGTGGGTGGGGCTGGCACGGAGGGGCTTGCCATTTTTCATCCACTGGTAAACTACCCTTGTACCTTTTTCCACAGAGCATTTTAAGGTAATATTTCCCACATACTCCACTACCCCTGAAGCCGGTTCGGTATACACAACTGGCTTTGTGACAGGAACTGTAAAATAAAGAGATAGAAGAGTTATAAAAGTGACAGCCCATATATTACAGGCTTTGCTCCCAAGGTGATACAAATAGCAGTCACCATCCCCTCTGGAAAGTACTCAGATTTCAAATTTTAATTAAATGCAGTTAAAGGTTGAAAAAAGGCGGCCATATTCTCAGCTGGTGACTGTCAGAATTGTTCCAGTAGGGAAACCAACTGTGGCTGTTTATATTACTTGTAATACAGCAAAGGCTGCAGCTGGGTATAGCGTGGCCTCCAGCTCCCGCCTCGTAGGCAGAGCCCTGTGGCCACCGCAATGAAGAGTGCCCCCTGTGACACTGCCCACGGTGTGCCACCTCCCGCTGCAGCTGCCTGCACTCTGGTGTCCCCAGGCTCTGCTGAAACGCATGTCTGTAACTGGGGTGTGCAGGGGGTTCAGGGCAGTTACAACTTTCTCATGCATTTAATTATGTCAAGCCCAACAGTTAAGGGCTCTCTCCGTGTAATCCACGAATTACAGTAGATCATTCTTTTCTGTTTCTCCCTTTTTAAATGTTTAATTTAATATCCCCACTACAAGGAGCAGAGTACCCAGAGAGAACTTTGGTATTTTGGGAATTCAGACCTAGGTTTGCAGTGTCACCAGCAGAAGTCGATGGCCCCTCTTCCATAGCTCCAGGGAAAGCTGCCCCAGGAGGAAGACTATTTGAAAGTTAACGCATCCTCGTGACTGAGAGCGCAGCAAAGCCTTCTGAAACGTTACTTCTTAGAAGTTTGTCTAATTTAATACTGATTACTGCTTTCTATACCCCTTTGTATTTTTACGTATGATCCAGAAACATTAGTCAATATATTAATTTTGTTTCAGGATGATATATAGTAGGATTCCCTGCAGCAGCAATAAGAAACTGGATTAAATTAAACCCTATTGTAACTGGACACTAAGAACCAGCAAATAAAAACTATTGCAGTTCTATTTTCCAAAGGAAGGTGCTGTATTTTATGAACTTACCATCAACAGCTACTCGAATCTTTTGACTGGCAGCTACTGTCCCGTTCCCACGGACATTGACTTTGACAATGTAATTGCCCTCATCGCTGATGTGCAATGGATTGATCATCAGAGATGCATTCGGTGGTGCGAGGGTAAACTTGTGCTGATACTCCAGGTCTGGAATGACTGTTTGATTTACAGAGCCAAGCAAGTATTTTGGATTACTTTGAGGCCTTTCAAAAAGCCAAATTATCTGGATTTCAGAAGCTGTAGCATTGAAATTGTAGTCAACAGCGAGAGGGAGTGGCTGCCCCTCAATGCCATGCATGGTGTGAGACGGGACTGTCAGCTTTAGGGCAGAACAAATACCTGCGTAACAATGAAAGAACACACAAATAAACAAACCCAAGACACCAATGGAAACGTTGGAAAACTCAAACAAGAAATTCTCACAGAGACAAAAAACCTCTCGCAGCTTAGAGTTTTTTCTGTACGATTTCAAGGCAGGGGCAAGCTCTCGTTGACTCTGGTGAGGTTAGATCTGACCAGAGAGCTGCAGCTTGAGAAGATACCAAAAGCCACAGAAAGGATATTTGTCATCTCTGGGCAGAGGATCTTTTATTCGTGAAAGTCTGACATAAGGTCAAAGATTCGCATTTACCTTAGTATTTAAAGTATTTTCTCTTTAAACCATTTCCAGTTTCTAGAGCTCATACTGACAGTCTTGGATTGCAAAGCTTTTGCAGTCTGGAATATCAGGCTAACTTGATGAGCTCGGATTTTCAGGTAAAACTGAAGGCTGTTGTGACTGATCCTTGAAGTAACACAAATGCCAAAGTCAAGCCAACGTGCCAAACTCTTACTTCATTCTCATCTACACCTACCCCTATAGCTTTCTAAATATAATACGAGGTTTCCCAGGACGATGGAATTCTGAAAACTAGGTTTGGTACAGGAACTGTGAGGCGAGAGGGTTGGACCACAATGACCTCCACTGGGGCTCGGTGACTGTGCTTGGCTCCCACCTCACTCTGCTGTCACCAGTATTAGCAACCACAACACAATCCCTGTTGACATAAAACATGGGCTGCAGCTTGAGTTTAAATAAAAAACTATGACAGAAGTTTTAAGTTTACGGCACAAACTCAAACCTGCTTAGCGAGGTTTTATCCTTCTCTGAACTCAACATGCACATCTCCTTCTCAAAGTGAGCTTGGGTTCCCAGCTGCTTTTCACCAGTGTTTGTTCATTTAGCTCTTCTGCTCCCCCAAACCCCTGAACTTGGAGCAAAATGTCAGTAGATCGGTGGTAAATAAGTTCATTTATGAAAAAAAAAGAGATATAAGGTTCCAGGAAATCTGCCCTTGCTGTACCCTGCAGTTGCACCATGAGGGACTCAGGTGTACTCTGCCCCGTTGGGGGATTTTTTGCCCACGACCAAGTTCCACCAAGGCCAGTTCTTGGACCTAATTGCCTCTGAGGGCAATGCCTTTGGTGGGATTTGCCTCGTGCCCAATTCTTGCCATGACACAGAGTCTGCACATTTCCCACGCCGGGAAACACGCTTCTCTGAGTGAGGGCATACAGCGAGACTTCTGGTGAACCACTGCGTGCAGGAGAGCTCTCTGCTTGCACACCAGCAGCTCTGGGGGGATTTTAATAAAAGCCGGTAAATCCCTAACGGAGATAAAGCAAATAGTCACTGCACATTTTATCAAAGAGTATTTTCATTTTTAAAGAAGAAATCGGATAAACTTCATATAAAATGGCAATTGTTGCAAAGCCAAAAGTCTTGGCGAGGTATTCAGCCTGAACTCAAGGAAACGAGGGACAGTACATGAGGTTAACAGGGAAGACAAAGTGTCCTTACACCTGACTGTAGAGGATACACTCCCGTTTGCTATAGTTTACATTCCCTCTGTTGATATTTTCAAAAGCAGTTACAGAACAAGCCAACTACAAGAGTTTGTAGAAATACAAGTTTATCTAACATTTGATCTCAGGCTACTCCTGTCAAGGGGCTTTGCACACCTATTTTCTATCAGCTGTGGGGCTAACACAAGTATACCTAGGCAAACTGCACCCGGGTACCAACCCAATGTGTTATTAATGGCACGACATTGCTCAGTTACCCAAAACTTTACATTAGATTGACATATAAATTTTCCCTATAAACTGTAAGACGTCATCATGAACAGAAACCAAATGTATCAGCACTGCCAAAGCACAACACCTTTTTAAAGAGATTTTTACCAGTCTCTGGATAAACTTTGGTTCCGACTCTGCCCAGCCTTACTTCTCAGAGAGAGTGCACTCTGCATATAGTACTGAACAAAGGGGGACAACCTATTCGCAGCCGACGCTCACGTTTGACTCACAGGTTACATATAGTGCTAGTTTTCACCAGTTGCTCAAAGTTCCCAGCTCCACTCATACACAGGGTGAGGCTGATGGAAAGCTTTTAGGCTGCCTTAGAAGAAACCAGCTGGCAGCACAACAGAAACGTCTTCAAACGTAGGAGTGTAAAACCAATTCCCATGTCCACCGTGACACCCAATTCATGCTGTTTCTTACCTACAAGCAGAAAGTATATTTTGCAGTGCAAGTCCCAGAAGAAGGTGGCTAAAGGGCTCCAGGAGAGCATCCTGTCCCGCACCAGTCCTCCTTCGAGCTGAGCCGGGGCTGGGACCCGCAGCTGCTGCCTTATTTGCCAGGGAAATGGGCCGTACCGGGCCCTCCCGTCCCTGCCCTGCCATTTGAATACGTGTGCACAAGGAACAAAGGCAGAGCACCTGGCAGCCGAGCACCATCCTCGCTGCCTCCCGCTCCCCCTCACCCTTCCGCGCCACTCACAGCAAACACAGACTGCAATAAAGGAGGTGAGAATACAAAGTACCTTCCCTTATTGACCAGAAGGGACCGCAGCCAACGTACGGGCTGCCTGGGCACGGACATCCCCCGGTCAGAGCCGGGAGGAAGCACCGTGCTGCTGCATGCTCTGCTGAGTTCAAAGCAGTACTCTCAATTTCTTTTTCCAGATTGTGACAGGCTCTCCTTTTCTGTTATTAAAAATACTAAGAGCAGGAGTTGAGGCTATTTTTTTTATAGCATTTTCAAGCCCATGACTCTTCTGTATTTTCTCCCTTAACATAAGCCTGACTTGGTGATGATTTTGTTCCTTTTCTCTGGCCAACACGTAATGTGAAGTGTCTATCAGGCATCTTCTGGCAAGGAGCCCTGTGGCCGGAGCGGCCAGCTGACTGCAGCTGTCGAGTTAGCCGCCCGTTGCCGTTTGTTCTGCACTAACTCACATGGGTTTAATTCATATTAGCATTAGTGTGTGACTTGGATTTTGTCCAAGGCTGTCACTCACCGTACGCATCTTACCAGCCGCGGAGCAGGGAGGCTCCCGCCGCTGCGCGCACAGCACCCCACTGCAGCAGCAAATATTTGCATCCGCGGGGGTGGGTTAGGCACAGAAAAAGACAAGCCGCTTTCCCCACACGGCACTTACACCCATCGATACGGATTAACAAGTATCAGGCTGGACTGCATCCGGCCTTGTGCAGGAGGGACTAGCAGCGAGGAACTGCCTCCCCCTCGCTGCAAGGGTCCTGCGAGGTGCTGAGCGCTCAGTTCTTAGCTACGGGAGGTGAAAACACCCTGATCCTTCCAGAATTCTGAGCAGCTCTGTACAAGCAATTGTAGGAAACACAGGGGTTATTTCAGGCAAATGAAAATCTAAGTACAACAGTCCCACCAGAAGTAATGTCCCCCCCTGACAGGAGGCAGCAGATGAAGAAGGCATTTGGCCTTCTCCCAAGGTCTCTCTGGGCGCCCTCTGCCACCCCTCCTCAGGCCTGCTCTTTATAACCTGCTTAATCCACTTAGGGGTAGGACACGTGTGTCCAACTGCGGCCTTCTATAAAACTGAGTTAGAAATTATTATCTGCTTGGTTTCAGCATGCAAAGAAATACTAGTCACAGGTTCCACTTCATTTCCAACTGCAATGGGTGGGAGCTTTTGCACTGGGATGAACCGTTTTCCATGCCCTGTGCGAGCAAGGAAAATCTTTTTGCAAAAGAGCAGATGAGCAAAGTGCTATATTCAAGTGTATGCCCTCGCTTCCAGCATTTGGATACGGTCTTGATGACATTAATATGCTGCAGTCTTTCACACTGAATAACTCAAAAGTCGATACTAAAACAGTCCATTCTTTTTTTCTAAAGAGTTCTACCTCATGGTGGTTGATGAATGGCATTTAGGCTTAATCAAACCTCACTCGTTTCTTTCCAATAAAAGCAACTACACTACAGCAACTTTATTTGCAGCAGTAGGATTCTGAATACTTGTAATATTTCTGCATATTGTACTTATTTTATTAGAAACAAGTAACTGTGTTTCCAATAAAATACCTTTAGTTGGAGATTTTCCATGGAAATAACTATGGGTTACATTCCCAATGGTAGCCAGGAATAACGAATTCTTGCTAAAGGAGGCAGGGAGAGGAGCGCTGGTCCCACTGCCCCTCCAGCAGCAGCCCGCTTCTCCCTGCCCCGTCCTGCAACAAGTGTCAGGGCTGGGGCTGCTCAGGGCTGTGCACAAGCAACAGCCGGCAGCTAAATACCAGTGAGGGGTGAGGAAGCGTGTGCCGAGCTGACCTGTGTGCAGACTCCACCGGTTCCACGGGGACAGGCAGCCCTTTTCTGCTGGGGATGCGCTGATGCCTGCGTGTTGCAGCCGCTGTTGGGCACCATCTCCAGTTAAGCAAAAATTGTAGGGTAATTTTTTAAAAATTTTTTGCTGTATCAATCTAAACCAGCTCTTTGAAGTTATCAGCTTTTTATCTCAGTTGAGATGCATACAACCCAAGTGCAGAGATACCAGCCTGTTTCGGCGAGGCAAAGCCGCGTCCCCATGACCAGCCCCAGCACCCCCGTGCCTCACACCTGAAATAACCTCAGGCCAACGAACTGCTCGTTGTCCCAGCGCACTTTCTATCTAGTCCGTCTTTTAGACACTGCCTCGTTTTGTCTTCTCAGATAACTGCTTCCAAACTCTAAACATGCAAAGCTCAATGCCTAAAGGCTCTACGCTCCCCGAAGAGCGGCGGCACCCTCGCCTTACTGGGCCTGCGGTGCCAACCCAGGCCACACGGCCGAGCCGGGGCAGGGGCTCCGGCCGCACCTTCCCACAGCAGGACGGCGAGCTGCCGGCTCCTCACACAGCTCCGCGGAGCCACCGCCTTTCTTCCACCGCGGCCCAGTTCCCTGCAGACACCGCGGGACCGCCCCGCCTCCCCTCACAGCGACCCCGCCCCGGTCCGGTCCCCCTCAGGGCAGCCTCGGCCCTGTGTCCCCTCACAGCGACAGCGGACACCGGCCCTGCTCTCGCTCTATTCCCCCTCAAGGTGGCTGCTGCCCCGCGTCCTCTCACAGCGGCCCCGGCCCGTTGCCCCTCAGGGCAGCCCCAACCTCGGGCGGAAGGAACCGCCCCAGGCCGCTCCCTTCTCAGGTGCCCGCCCTCCCGGCCGTGCTGACGGGGGTTGTAGTTGGGCGCCGCCGCCGGAGGACTACGGTTCCCAGAGAGCAGCGGGCGGGCACTGTCAGGTGGCGTCCAACATGGCTTCCCCGTGCCCGCCGCCCGCCGCCGAGCGAGGTTGCTGAGGGCGCTCGGGGCGGCAGCAGCAGTACCGTCATGCAGAAAATCAAGTCGCTGATGACCCGGCAGGTGAGCGGCTGTGGGCCGCCGGGCTCTCCGGGCCTGGGCCCAGGGCTCGGGGGAGGGGGAGGGCTTGGTCCGCGTTTGCCTCTTTAGGTGAAGGAATGGAGGCGCGCACGGGTGCCAGCACGAATCTTGTACCACCGCAGACACCGGAGCGTGAACGATGACACGACAGGGCTATCTGTCTCCCTTTCTGTAGGGCACCCCGGTGCGTGCCGTGGCAGGCGCTCTGCCTGGGGAGGGAGGGAGGGAGGCCGGGGAGCAGAGGGACCGGGTTTGGTAGCACAGACCGAAGGTGTGCTGGAGTACTCGGTGTGTTTCTGGTAGCCCACCCCTTTGCACCCCTTGGCTCCAGGACTGCGTGCATCTAGTCTGTGTTTGGACCAGTATTTCTCAGCTTGCGAGCCTTTTTGAAGCAGTGTGTTAGAAGAGCATTTGAGTCATTCTCATACATGAAATGCCTCTAAAACGGAGCTGGTTTGTATTTGAGAACTTAAAAGACCACTTGAGCCACACCCCACATCAGATATTCTAGATGGTTATAGAAAATGATGAGAAAGTCAGCAATAAAACTTATTCTTCCTCAGCTATGTCCTCAGAGCTGTGATGCTTGTGCAGCAGACAGGCCATAAAGCTGGATGGGCGTGGAAGCCGGGTGCCCGAAACACTGCTCTGCTCCCCTTCAGCACAGGGGCAAACCCCCAGTTTTCAGACTGGGAGGAGTGGTGGGAAGCCTGCCTGGGGTGGAAGTGTTGTGGTCTGAAAATGATGTGACTCGAGGCCGTTTTCTTAGCATTTGAGAAGGAAAACTTTTTACTGCTTCTGAAGATGAGCTGCTAGTGCTGCAGGCTTTTGAGAGGGGTGTGTGGAAGGTTCCATGTGACGTATGAGAAGCTGGGGCAGTTGTTTGTTGCCTTGAATTTCTGATGCTCAGAGATGAGTTGCCTTTGGTGGTGGTAACTGGAAAGGAAGGGTGTTTTGAAATGATGCATGAGGAAACCTGAGAATTAAAACTAAAACAAAGAGGTTTTGCATCCTGGGAAGATGAAACACTTCTAAAATGTAATAGTTACCAGGAAGGTGATGAACTTGTAAAGCACCTTATCAGTTTCAAAGGATAAATACCAACTTTTGTGATCATCCACTCACACAGTAATCGCATTGGTCCTTGTGTTTCAACAACAGTGTGGGCACCCAGGGCCTGAGAGGGGTTGGAAGCAGGACTGCCAGCATCAACTGCGAGAGCAGGAGGGATGTCTGCCTGTAACTCAGCACTCAGGTGGACACCCTGGGGTCTCAGGGGAAGCTGGGCTTAGAGTCGTATCTGAAACATCAGTGTTTAGACTCACCTCTGCCTAGGGATTGGGCAGAAAATGTGCTAAGCAGCATGTCGTGTGGTATTGCTCCATAACATTGAGGATGTGGTGGACGTTCAGCAGACTGACATTCAGCTGGTTATCTGGTGCTTCCTGTACGAAGTTTCAGTCTGCGAGCGCATATTCTGTTTATGTGGCTATATGTGTTTTAAAGAGTAAAAATTATGTAAGTTATACATATTTTTCAGTTTAGTTATGCATAAGGAAAGCCAGTCCTAATAATGTTACATGGTAAAGAGACAAATATGCCATCAAGCAAAAATGATTTACCTACAGAGCAGTAGTAGGTGGCACTTAACTTTGATTTTTTGATTCCATTAAACCATGTTAGTGAGCTGTGCTGAAAAGGCATGTGTTGTGCCATAAAGTTAGAAATGCTTAGATGTTTGAGCATAATATATACACCAATGGTCTTGCTTAAACGTTTATAGAACAAGGTCTTACCCTCCCAGCCTCATGTTAGTGTAAGTTATTATAGGACTTGTAGGTGTATATTCAGCACCAGGTAAGACTTGTGCAGTTTGATTGCAAGATATGTAAATCAGTCTTAACTGACATTAAAATTCTTTTAAAGGGTCTGAGAAGTCCTCAGGAGAGTGTTCATGACCTCAGTCCTATTGAAAACTTCCGGATTCCCAGCAAGGTATGATACACAGCTTTGTTTTTAGTTTTTCATTTTATAGCTGGATGACACTTAGTTGTTGGGTTTTTTTCTTTTCAAAAACCAAGTTTGCTGTTGTTCTCTTTGACGGTTGTATTCATTGCCAAAAATACTTTGAAATATTTTTATGAAAGGATTAAGAGCTGTGAAGCAAATCAGGTTACTGACTCGGAATGACTTGCATTAACATTGCTTTCTTGGAACTTCTGAGTTGTTGCTGTATGCTGGTTTTAATATTATCTAGGTGTCCTGCTGGAATGGAGAAAAAAAAAGAAGGAAAAAGAGAAGTGCTTTTTTTTTTAAGCTTCAGAAAGTAGATGCTACTACATAGGAAGCCTGTGCAGTTCTGGTCTTGATGTTTAGTTTGTTCATGATTTTGGTGCCATAGGGATGTTTTATAGTTTTATGGTTTTAATCTTCAACATATATAATTAATTTCATGTTCCACTTAAAATTTTATGGCTTTATAATAATAATAATATATTTATGAATTTTGCCTTTAATCAATGAGATATTTAGGTTACTGACTTATTTTGCAATCATTTTTAAAAAAGCCAAAATCCCCTTTGTGCTGGTCTGTATATAAGTACTGTGTAATATGTTGCTTGTGCTGAGGCAGAACAGAAAATCAGCATTACGCTATCTATATATCAAAAATTCAAGTAACAGTCTCTGAATTGGTACATAATTCTGTCTTAAGCAGCAGCCAATATATGGATTTCAAGAAGCAAAGGTATTCAGTTGCAGCCATGTTAAAGGAACAGTCTCATCTCCAGGGTTTAGATTTCAAAATTGCAGTTTACTGCTGCCCTATGCGTGTTTCAAACTGTCTTTTGGCCAAGCTGGCTCTCCAGGCAAAAGCAGATGCAGGGGTACCTTGCCTGGATTTCCCTTCTTTAGTGGTTAGATGTTCTGTGTCCCATAAGGCTGCCCCTTGTATCATTAACAACTGGAAAACAAACACCTGCCAATAATTTGTAGGATTTCCATACGTCTGAGTCAGACCTTTGCAGTGCAGACCCAGCAGCTGCAGCTGTTCACAGAGAACCTCGGGGCGTTACCAGAGTCTCCCCAGTTCTGTGCCTGAAAGGACAAGCGTGCATCAGTGTTACAACTTGTCACCTGATTATTTTGTTAAAAACTGATAAAATGGTAGTAGTGTTCTCTTATGTGCCACAGAATAAGACTTGTATGTTTTCCAGTCCTCTAATGTTCTTTTTTTCTCTTCCAAAATGTTTTTGATGCATACTTCTCCAAATTCGGAGCTGCTGACATTAACTTTCTCCTTCCCAACAAGCTGCATTGAGTGCAACTCTTACAAAGTTACATGACTACGTGGTTAAATGAGAACATTAGGATTAGGTTATAAGAATTGAGCAAAATGACTGTATTTTGATCAGTTTAACTCCTGGCTGTGGTCCCAAGCCATTGGTCACTGGGACTTTAATGCCAGTCCTTTTCTTCTGGGGGAAGGATTTGTATTGTTGTGCCTCTTTAACTTTGCTAAAAACCTGCATTACAGGTTTTACTTTTCAAATTCCGGGACATGGGATGAGGCACTGTACCGTGTCTGCTGTCCCTCCAAGCATGGATTCAGGTACCCTGTGTTGAAAAGAGTTGTTTTTTGGGGCGCGGAGGGGGAGATTACTCTCTGTGTCTGTGGTGTGAGCCACTATCAGGGAGATTAATTTGGGTTCTGTCCAGAAGTTGAAAGTCATCGAGCTTTTGGCGACTGGGATTTGTGTTGATGTCCGGTGCCATGGCAACAGGCTGACGTCACAAATCAGAGTCATGTTATAGTCAGAGATCAAGCAGCTTTGCTGGGTGTAAGCTATAATGCCCCTCAGTAATTATTTTATAGCGACAGACAAGTCTGGAAAAGGGAATTCACTTCTGAATGCTAAAGTAAAGACTAAAGGAGTAAAAGCATGATTTCATAGTGCTGCAGACTGGTGCCTGGAAGCCAGCCCTGCTCTCTGCTGCCATGCTTTCATAACAGGGTTTGTTTGTATCTTGAAGAACAAAAGTCTCAAGCTCAGCAGCCAAACACCGCATTGATGATGGAATGGTTATGATGCAGGAGTCACTGAGAGAGCATCGACCACTGATGGGTTGTGCTACCTCTGTGGACAGCACCAGTGAAGGGCTCACACTCATTTGGAGACCAAGTGGGGAGTAGGGAGCACAAGGAGGATAATGTACCCACGATAAGGCAAATCTGAGCGGCAAGGCAGGATTTGTAGAAGAGAAGGTTGTCTGCAGAGAGACTTTGTGTGGTTTTTGATTGAGATACCCTATTTTGTCTGTGTGCCCTCATCGCCCTGGGGAACTGCAGTGTGTTTTGAACCATTCTGTTCTTGTCAGCATTGCTGTTTCCCAAGCTGGTCACAGGTCTCTTGGGCAGATTGTGACACAAAAGGGCGAGATAGGTATTTTGTATGCCTGAATTCAGGTGTGGGGGGTTAATAATGAGTTGAGGTTTAATTAGGTTATGTTTATGTTGAAGATAATTGGCTCCTATGCAATATACAGATGTTAGTTGACTTTGTGGTTTATGGTGGTAAACAACACTGAGGGTTTATTTCTTAATTCTTTTCCTATAGATCCAGAGATGTGGTTTTCTAGGTCTGTGTGGGTTTCTGTTTCCCCAGCTGCCCTGTGCTGCTCAGGAGTGCCTTAAGGGTGCTGTGACCAGTATCGGTTCTGGGCACCAGGCTCTGCTCTTCTCTCCACAGGGAGAATTGTTTTCAAGTGTAATGTTTGCTTTGGTAGAGGGAGGGCTTTTTAGTAAGTACTCAGTACACATACTGAAGGAGGAAAGATCAAAAGAAGGTTCTAGGCATTTCATGTGAAAGATAAGGGAATGCCACAAACTTCCTGTGGGAATGCCTTCCCTCCCTGTGGATTTGTGTGGGGAGGGGCAGGGAAAGTAGTTTTGAGGTGAGTTTATAGGTACAGATACACATAAGTTATGAGGCATATATAATAGATAAAATATAGATAAAGTTAAAAGATCATCTATAGCTATAAAAGTCCTTTTATACATTATTTATTTCATGGTGGCAAAATGTTGCAGTGTACCTGCTGCTTGACTCTGTTGAGCCCTGGGCAGATGTGGCCCCTGGCGCTCTCTGAGTGGAGGTGCACGGGCTATTGATGACCCTTAGCTTCCAGTTAGCTTGGAAACTTTTTAGATTATTTGATTTTTTTTGTGCAGTATCAGTTAATTGGGGGTTGGTAGTGACTGGAATGCAGAAGGAGTAACGCTGCCCTGGGCAGAGAGCGTTTGGCGTTGCAGGCAGTGTAGAGCACAGGCAGAGTGGGAGTGGGACGCGCTGGGAAATAGCTGGGTAAGTCATCGGGAACCTGCTGAGCTGCATTTCAGATGAGTCTGCAGTGAAATGACTCTTCTGAAATGTATTTCAAGGAGTTGGCCACAGGCTCCTGCACCTGTAAACTTCTGTTTCCATAAATGTTGTGAGAAGTGTGTGGACGCAAACGCTGTGCTTTATTCAGAAATGGCTTCTTCAAGTACGGGAAGCTCTCAGACAGATATGGGTTTGCTTTTTGTTGCTGTTCCTTTGTGTTTCTTCTTGCTTTTTGTTCTCTCCTCAGAAACTGTCTTTCACTGACCTGTTTAGGTGGCATTACGAGAGAGAGCCCTGCTGTTTGGGGTTGCGCTAATTGTAACCTGAAAGGAAGTATGTTTGACAGGGTAAGCTGTCTGTCTATGGAAGTACGCTCATGGCAAGAAGCATGATACTGACAAAAAACCCCAGGGAAAACTGTCCCCACAAGCAACGCAGGTTTTATGTAGGAGGTGAAGTCTCTCACTGAACAAAACCTTGGAGAAATGAGTAGGCCACGAAACAGCATCTTGGTTGCGTTGGCCCCTGGTGTCCTGGGGAGTTCCTGCTGCTGAGTGTGCAGGAACTGGGCAGGGGGCTGGAAAGGATGCTGCGGGGTCCCCCTCGCCAACGTTCTGCGCCCCCGAGCCCCTGGGAACCTCACTGAGTCAGTCCAGCAACTGCTGACGCTTTCTGCAGGATTATCAGCACGTGATTCCCTCCCTCATGATTTTTTATAAGTTCTTCTGTTCAGAATAGCGCTTAGAATTGCTGAATTTACATGAAATATACTGACAAGTGTATTTTAATGTTGACTTTTTATTTTAAAGGGCAGATATTTAAGTGGCAATAGTTAGAATGAGTTTTGAGGTGGAAAAGTGCCTTGAGGGATTTGATAGAGCTTCTCCCTCATGCTCTGCAAAGTGTGTGAGTACAAGCTCCACAGTTCTAAGTCTGACCTTCCCTCAGGCCCCTGAAACTATGGGCTGCTTCTGTGTGTCTCTGATTGAAGGGATGAGGAAAATTGAGTATCAGCAAATAAACTTCAGCTGGGGACGTTTGGTTCCTTCAGTGGTGAGCGAACAGGCTGGCCTTGAGCACGTTAGTTACTTGAGACCAGTGGGGTGTGATGGGTTGGAAGCTGGAGATTATCGTGGCGTGAAGGCTGGTGGCAGATAGTGTAATTTATACAGGAGCTTAAGTTTAGCCTGGAGAGCTGGTCTCACTAGGCTGAATGAGTAAGATAAAGACAAATATTGTCCATTTAATAAATATTTTCCTAGGCAGTGTTTTTGGCAAGGAGCACTGAGAGGAATGATCTTTCTGAGACAGGATAAAGTTGTTCCTCAGTAATTTTCCTGGCCACATGGATGTCAGCTTTGTTTTTGTGGTGAAGACTATCGTCATCTACAAAGAAAAAAAGATCATTGATCAGGTTTCATTGAAGCACTGATACTAAAACCAACCCTCTCAATTTCTTGTCCTATGGCTCTAAATGTGGAATATGGGTCCATGAGGGCTTTCTTGGTACATCTTCAGGGGGTGTCAGTCACCATTAACCCACGGCGTTGACACATCATCTCACCAACGTGACAATTGGTATCAGTAGTCGAGAAATGCAAATGATCCTAAAGATTCCTTCTTGGGTTTAGTGTTTTCTTCTTCTCTTTTAACAACCAACCATGCAGGAACTTGTAGCCAAACATCAGATGATAAATTGGTTGTTCCGGTTGCAATGGTTTAGTGGACAAATTAAGCTGACCTTGTTGCCTACCCTGGTAATTTCTAATTTCAGTTTCGTATAGTTAAAACTCAGTGTACTGTAAGATGTTAAGCTAATTTGCAGAGGTGTGTGCAGCATGAAGCTGCCGTTTGTTAGGGAGCCCAGAGAGAAATAATGTTTCGTTTGTTAGTTTGAAGGACAGGAGTACCTATGGTTAGGTAATAGATTCTTTGCTTTACAAATGAAATAGTGTGAGAGCAGTGTGCCATTTGTTGGAATGTGTGTGTTGCCTGCCAATCCACGCACCCTCATGTGACAGACACTTTGAAACTGGATTAAAAAGTTGGAAAAGAGCTCCAGAGGCTATTTTTCTGAAATCTTTTCGTTCTCATCCCCCATAACTTGTCCTCCTCTCCTCTATTTCTCATGCTCTTGGCAAAGCTGAAAGGTGATTTTGTCTAAAGAATAATCATGGAAAATCAATAAAGTTGATCCACCTGAAGCACTGGGTCCAGCTCTGGAGCCCTCAGCACAGGAAGGATATGGACCTGTTGGAGTCGGGCCAGGGCGGGCCCAGAGATGCTCAGAGGGCTGGAGCCCCTGTGCTATGAGGACAGGCTGGGAGAGTTGAGGGGGGTCAGCCTGGAGAAGAAAAGGTTCCAGGGACACTTTAGAGCCCCATCCAGTCCCTCAAGGGGCTCCAGGAAAGCTGGGGAGGGACTCTTGGTCAGGGAGGGGAGCCATAGGATAAAGGGCAAGGGTTTGTTTGACCCTGAAAGAGGGGAGATGGAGCTGAGATGTGGGGAGGAACTTCTTTGGTGTGAGGGTGGTGAGAGCCTGGCCCAGGTTGCCCAGAGAAGCTGTGGCTGCCCCATCCCTGGAGGGGTTCAAGGCCAGGTTGGAGGGGGCTTGGAGCAACCTGGTGTGATGGGAGGTGTCCCTGCCCAGGGCAGGGGCTGGCACTGGAGAGGCTTCCAGGTCTCTTCCAACCCAAACCACTCTATGATTCCATGAATAGCATAATTTCTAAGAAGAGCATCATAGACCATCTGGAGGTGTTCCGCCTGGAGAAAAGGAGGCTGAGAGGAGACCTTCTCACTCTCTACAACTCCCTGAAAGGGAGGGGTTGGTCTCTTCTCCCAAGGAACAGGCAATGGGAGAAGAGGAAGCAGCCTCAAGTTGCACCAGGGGAGGTTCAGATTGGATACAAGGAACAATTTTTTACACATAACACATCTGTTGGCTCACTCCCTTTGTCCATGGCTCCTTCCCTTGCCCTCAGCTGGGTGTGTTGGGTGGTTGGGTGATTAGTTGCTGCCTTCCTTCCCCTGGCAGCGTGAGGTGGGTATCTCCAGCTGCTGGCACGAAGCGCTGGGGGCAGCGGCTGAACCCACGTTTTCTGACAGCTTTTCTGTGGAGATCTGAGGCACCTGGGGCCTACCCGGGAGAGGAAGAAGGTGTCTCCTCCATGGCTTTTTGCCGGGTCACCCTCTGCCACATCAGCTTGAAGCCGCTTTCCAGCTGTGGCTTCGCCTGCACCCCAGCAGGTGGCGCCCGAGCACCACCTCCTTCCTCTTGTTCCTGCCAGAGGTGTTTTAATGATTATAGTTGTTATTTCTGGTGCTCTTCGAAGGGCTCACTCACCTCTCTTTGGCTGCTTTAATTGCTGAGAGAAACAGCACCTTGCTTTGTACTTAAAACACTGCTGTGCCTCGTAACGTCGACCTGACCTCAATTGATGTAAAAATAAGCAAGTTAGTGGTTGTTAGTCAATTAATGTAAAATCTGATGCCTCTAGCTGGTGAAATAAGCCCTTGAGCTCTTGGCACCTTGTCCCATTGTAACAGCTCGGTGTTGGTAGGAGGATTGGGATCTTTTATGGGACACTTCAGTCTGCTGGATCACTTCACCAGGGTTAAATGCCAACATTGAGCAATTTGAAACACTTTATCTGGATTTTTCATCGAATCGTAGAATCCTTTGGCTGGAAGAGACCCTTGGGATCATGGAGTCCAACCATCAGCCCCACTCTACAGAGTTCTCCCCTACACCAGATCCCCCAACACCACATCTCATCCACTCTGAAACACAGTCAGGGATGGGGACTCCACCACCTCCCTGGGCAGCTGATTCCAGTGACTGACCACTCTTTTTGGTGAAAAAATACTCTGGCAGTTCTCCCTTTGGAGTCTGATTAGAATTTTTATTCCTTCTGTGGGAAGAGTCTCCAGGAGAGGGCCAGTAGTGACTGAAATGTCCAGTGCAGGAGGGGAAGAGGAGGCTTGGGCTCAGTCCTCGGTTCACGGCACCCAGTGGGAACAGCTGGGCTGTTGAGAAGTTCCAGGGGAGATGGTGACCGCAGGGAAGGGGATGCTCAGCTCTTTGGTGTTGGCTTTCAGAACGCTGACAGTGCATTTCTGCTGAGACCACCTTGCTAGTTGGAGAAAAACCTGAGATCTCTTAATTTTGTGCAAAGACAGCAGATATGGTTCAGGTTTTGCCTGTAAAGCAATCAAGTATTTACCGGCCTGACTTTAATAAATGTGAACTCTCAGCACTGAATTGGTAAGTTGCACGTTTGTAGTGACAACATCTGCTTTGTATTTGCAAAGATGGTTCTTCTGCTTTAAAGACCTCAAGTTTTATTTGTTACATTTTTTGGGGGAGGGTTGTTGGTTTGTTACTTTTTTTTTTTTTTTCCTCCTGGAGAAACAGACTGCTAATTTATTTTTAGTTATTATGGGAACTTTTAAACCTCGGGAGGGAAAAACTGTGGACTCAACATGCACTTGTGAATGCATTGATGAAGAAGCGTTTAAGTGATCTGCACCATCTGCAGTGTGTTCTTTGAGAAGTTGTAAACCTCTTGCTCTCTGTAGTGGCAAGGACAGGCTGCAGCGTGCTGGTCTTTGTGTTCTTTGCCGTTGCTTCTTGTACTACTCTTGTAAATGGCTTCTGAAAAACGTGTGGTTTAGTAAAACATTGTTCTTGTTAGGATGCGATATTACACTGGGGAAACCCTTTTTTGTTTTGTGAAGGAGGATCTCCGGGAACTCCGTGAAGAACCAACTGATCCTCAAGCCCAGCAAGAAATAATTAACGGCATTGAAGACGTTTATTTTTCCAACGACTCCTTTGACATTGTGAAGTATGAGTTAGAGGTAAGTTGTCATCTTAAAAGAAAAGACAATAATATGACAAAAGATAAGGGTCAAAACTCTGCTTGGTCCAATGAGCTATTTCTTGTTTTGTTTCCTATGTCTTGTGTTAATGCAAAACTGTACCCTCCTGCCTTACCTCCTGGTCCTGTGGAGCTTCTAGCTTGAAGCGTGGGTATCGAGTCTCTGTTTTCAATGCGGTAGGATTAGTATCAGTTGTGCTAACAGGCACTTGGTCAGTTAAACTACTGTGAAAAAGCCAAAATAGTTGGAGGAAAAACAATGTTGTACCTATTCAATAGTTTTTTTTAGCAAACCAACTGAGACATAACCATTTCAGTGATATGAGGAGTTGTGTGTATACATGTATCTCTTAAAATAAGGTGACTTAGAGGTAGCTACGATATGATAATATTATAATGTAATTCTGATAGTACATTGTTTACCTAACCCTGATTTTTTTCAGTATCCATCATTTGAAATAATGGATTAATTCTGCAAATTGGAATGTAGAAGCAAAAAGAATGTTTCTTTAATGGAATCGATTGGTTAGTTAATACTACACGTGTATTTGAAGGCCTTTAATTTCTCACTGCATTTAATTTGTTGTTCACTTGCAGAGGCTTCCTCCAGTACTCAGTCTTCAGGAACTGGAAGAGTATAGAGACAAATTAAAACAACAGCAAGCTGCTGTAAGTAAAGTTGTTTCCTCTGTGCCCTCAGGCAATCTGTGGTCTTGTCTGTAAGTAGAGACAGGTGGAACTGGAAAAGTTTTGATTTCTTAAACACATTAGATATTACCCTTTTTTTTCTTTTAATATTATATTGTGTGCTTTCAGAGTGGAAAATCAGGTCGGTAAATCATATAATCATTTGAAATCATGGAAGCAAATCTTGGTGGTAAGGATTGTAATAAGGAGCGAATGTGCTGTATCTTTAGAACCCCAATTTTCTGAATGTTCAGCTTTTCCTATGTAGTACAAGAGAAGTAATGTTCAACACAGCACTGAATAATGTGGTAGTATCTCTTTTTTTGGGGGATTTCTGGCAACGTAAAACATAGAATGTTTTAAACCCTTTCTTTAGAGTTGTTATTTTCTCTTTATTTGTCATTTACCAATTTGTTAACCATTCACAGGGTTTCTAGTGAATGCTGGTAGAGGGGTGTTATGTAATGAAAGAGATGAGATGTAATAACTGTAATTCGTGGGGGGAAATCAGAGCTGCAGCTTCTGAAAGGAACTTTTTCAGGCTTTCTTGTTTTCTGTTCATACTTTAATTATTGGTTCATTGCTCTTTTAAAGATGAATAATATCGTACAGGGAACGACTGTATTAACTGTGGCATTTGGAGAGTATCTGCAAGTGAAATAACAGTAATCATCCTAATTCATGTCTGTAAATGAATGAAATGTACCGAAGGAGATTATTGGATCGTTAACAATACATGGAGAACAAGTTCCTTCTGCTTTGCCCAAGATGAATGTATGAAATTTTGTCAAGTACTGGTGAGAAGTTGAGTATTCCATGTTTCTCACCTGGAGGTATAAGGAAAGAAGTTGAATGTGGGTAATGCTTTTTGGCTTTTAAAGTTGAAGAGGATATCTGATAGTGCCCTGTTTTGTCAGGAAATGCTCTCAAGGCTGAGACAACTTTACTGAGATAACCCTCATATCAGTGTCCTGTCCGGTGGGCACAGCTGTGTGCCAGAAGGGGAACAGCAGGGTGAGAACTGGGCACCAGGTTTCCAGGAGATGGGGCCCACATGTGTCTCTCTTTTAGGAAAAATAAACCAAACAAAAACTATCAAAGACAAAACTTTTGACAAGAAACGTGTGTCGTGTGCCTCCCCCCTAGTCAGGATTGGGCCATTCTTGAGTCTTCCTCGATCTGGTCTAAATGTGATTCTGCTATGGGAACAAATTGGTTCTTGAGTTTGTTTTCTGCCTTGGGCATGTGCCAAGTTGCCAAAATTCCTTGTATGTTGTATATTGTCTCCTTGTGTCATATTTCCAGGTGCGGCATGGGAGACTGCTGCATGTTTTCTTCTCCTGTCCCAAAAACTGTGCGTTTATCTTGTGATATGTCCTTTAGACCTGTCTTATAGGACAGCAGTCTCCTTTGTGGAAGACACTACTGCAAGATGTTGTATGTTGTTAGTTCAGTCCTAAAAACATTGCAGTGCTGATTGTGAAGAGACATTAGATATTACCCCTCAAGAAGTCTTGAGGACTCAAGAAGCCTGTTGACAGATCATGCAATGCCTTTGCTTTTGAAAAGAATTAATAGTGCCTTTTTCACTCCAGTGTCTGTAGCTGGTACAGGAATTTACAACAGTGGTTTAGAAATAATGCCCACTGCTACGTTTTTGTCATACAAGCATTCAAAAGAATGTGAATTATAGGTAATAGAGCTCCAGTCTTCCACTTCTCAATGTCTGTGGCCATCTACTTTTGCACAGCTGATCTTGGTCATGCCTTTGGGTTTGGGTTCACTAGAGACACCATGTTTTCTGTAATTTTTGCACTAGTTTTCCATTCCATTGGATGGATTCCAGTTCACTCAAGAGTCCTTTAGTATGTGTATCGTGTCAGCTTTAATTTGACTAATCATCTTGGCAGAGACAATTTGAATTAGGAGGCTTTTTACCCTACATTTGTTGGGCTTCATTTTAATTAGTAGACTGATCTCCTCGGCTGTATTTTTTTTTTTTCTTCAGGAGATGAATTATTTTTTCCTGAGGTGATTAGGAAAGAGAAAATTGTTTTAGAGGAAATTGTTTGGTCCCCTCAAAGAACGTTGTTTGCATGCATTAATAACTGCAGCCACATTCATTGCCAACAACTGCAGTTCTGGGTTCCAAAAGTTTAGAATCAAAAAATAAATCAACACAGCTCTATAGAAGATGCCAAAAGGGGTGTGATGATTTGGAAATGACTGGATGTAACCTGGGATAACATCACTTCTCCAAAAGAAAGGGAAGGGAATATCTTGGAAGTGCAGAGAAGTAGTATCACTCAGCTCAGGGAAAGACAAAAAAAATTGGCTGTGGTGGATGGTGACAGTGTTGAGGTTGTTATTAGTGAAGGGTAATCCAGAAACCTGCAAAACAAACAAGCAAAAGCAATGTAAAAACTGAAAATACAACTCAGTGAAAGTCATGGTTTATTCATGGACTGCTCAATGAATCCCCCGGAGCAAAGGATCAGACGCGTTCGTAGCAGGCGGCTGCATGGTACAGGCATACAGGACTCGCTGGCGCAGCCCTGCCCTGAAGGTGCTGAGGGAAGAGCAGGTTGGAACAAAGAGTTGAAAATGTCACAGGATGTAGACTGTGCAATGAACAAAACTCCTTTAGAACCCCAAGCTGTAGACTTGGGTTGCTTTGGGCCCGAGAACATCCTTTTCTGTCCCCACCCCACTGTGGAGCATATCTGGTTGTTCTGCTCCCCTGCAGAGGAAAGCTTTGTTATTTGTAGAACAAGTAGGAGGTTTTAAAATCCCTTGGTGATTCTGGCCAATTTTTGACTTGGAAGGAGGAAAGCAGAGATACATATCCCTTGTCCTGCTTCCCAGCTGGTGGTACCAGAGTGCTTCCGAGGTGTTTGTGTGCAGGAGCTCTTCTAGAGGGTGGGAGTGGACCTGCTGGAGCCACTGTTGGTTTGCTCCAGGAATGATCCCGACCACGTGCTGTGTTTGATTAAGCACTCAAATATGTAACACCCTCCTTCTCTCTCATTCCCAGGGGTGCATTGTGGGCTGGCTGGCTGTCATAGCCACTTCTTTCTAATTTCCCTTTCTGGGAGTATTGTTCCCCAAAAAGAATATGGAGCAATACCAATGACTTCCTTGTCGTGTTTGAAGCCGTTTCTTCTTAAATATTTGTAGACCCTCCTGAAAACCAGAGTAAAACACGTGATTCCCAAGCTTGTGTTATGGTTCCTGTTGGATTTCCCGTTGGTCTCTTTTAAGAACGTGTTTGTGCACAAGGGACTGGTGAAGGCAGCAGTGCCTGGTTTTGGATTCAGTAGGGAGAGCAGCTCTCAGTAGTGTTCCACTTACTGTTAGTTCAAAGCAACAGAGAAAATACTAAAATAAGCGTGTTCTATGTGCTAAAGCAAGGGTATAATGTGCACAGAGTAAATCTTTGTTCATTTTGACACAGATTTTATTTAATACAATATCACTGTGACAGTAGGTGTCCATAAAGCTTTCTCCATGGTGGATGGTTCACTTCAATCTGTACTCTTATCGGGAGCATAAGCAGAATGGACACAGTTGTCGTGTCCCATATTATTCCTGTTTTCTAGTCTAGTGTGTTCCTTAAACAGAGGAGTAAGGGACTATTTTAAAAATGCCCTCTAACTCCTAGATGGAGTTTGGCTTCATTTCTCATCTTGCTTCTAAGGAAAGCTGTTTGTAAGTTTTAGGATTTCTTTTACCTTGTGGCATATTTATTAATAAATTTGAAAACTACAGAACTAAATAATACAGAGTCACAAACTTGTAGAACTTTAGTGTAGAGATGTCCTATTTAATTGAGATTGCTCTGTATCATGTGTCATACTCTTCTTTTTAAGGTATCTAAGAAAGTTGCAGACTTGATTCTTGAAAAACAGCCTGCTGTAGTTCAGGTAAGACAGCTAACAGTCACTTTTTAAGAGTAAACCACTCCATTTCGTGCTGTTAGAATGTACTTCTTGCATTTTGCTGTGTAATGGTAATATTCTTATCCCAGCAACATCCTAGTGAGGTCCACGTGTTTTATCTCAAGAAGTTCTTTCAGATGTTCCAAAGGGACAGTTAAATATCCATCGTGCCAGTAAGAAACATCTAGAAACCTTTCTCAAATGCACGTTTGCCTGATTAGGTCAGTACCCCCTTAGCCTTACTGAGGGGCACAGGCTTTAGATGTGTTTATCAGAGGTCTCTGGTGGGCATCACAGGACCCGCTTCCCCACGGCCTCATGCGCGTGAAGCTCCTGACGAGCTGCGGGTGCTCTGTTCCCCGGCAGCTCCGGGTCGCTGCCCGGTGGCAGCTCTGTCTCTCTGCAACAGGCTGTCGTTCTCCTGAGAGCAGCGCTGTCATTACTGCTGTCTTTGGGGACGGAGCAGGAGCCCATCTGAAGCTGAACTAACCTTGGTTTTGCTTGTCATGTCTTCAGAATTAGATGAGTTTTCAAAGTGAAAGTTTCTGTTCTCCCCATGGGAAGCACTTGAAGTGCTTTGGCAGGAGGAGCAGTGTTTAAAAAAGAAAAAAATAAAAGTTTTATTTTCTTTGGCGTAGAGACAGCATTCAGTTCTCTGCAGTGCTGTTCCTAATAAATCCTAATGGGTATATTAAACATCTTACTTTTTTAAAGGAGTTGGGATTATGTTAGGGGCTTCACGAAGTCCAAATCAAGCTAAATTCAGGTCACCTGTGCTGAGGAGTTCTCAGCTGAAGTTCAACAGAATACAATTAACGTTCATTATGAGGTGATATCTGTTATATTGGCAGAACACAAGTGCTTCTAAACAAGAAAATGCTGTGTGAAACATATTGTTTTGGTTTTGATTTGCTGCTCTCTGGCATATTAACGCAAATTAGACCCTGTGCTTCTGTCCCTAAAGCTTTGATCATTGTGCTGTGGGGTGTTACTGGTATAGTGACTGAAGTATATAAATGTGGAAGGTCCCACTGCAATGGAAATAGATTTAAAGTGCCTTTCTCCAAAAGAGAAGAGGATTCTAAAAGGTAGTTCATAGTGATGTTAAGCTGAAGTGCTTAGCCTGTATAAAGGGGTGAAACAACCTATGGAGTAGCTCTCCAAAGTCAGTGTAGCAGCTCAGCAGAAGCCTGCTCATCGCTAGTCTTCCCTGGTGTGGAGCAGGACCCCTGGTGCATTTATTTATGCTGTTGTGTCTCTGTAGGAACTTGAACGTGTCACCTCCTTGCAGACTGGCCTGCAGCTGGCGGCTGTCATTTGCACAAATGGAAGAAGGTATTTGATAAAGTAATGGCAGAGATTGGAGGGGGTTTGGGGGGAAAGCATTTAAGAAGAAATCTGCAGACCTAGGAAGTTTGGTTGCTGGTGGTATTTCTTGTTTATGTGCTGAATGGAATTAACAGCAGTAGCTGAAGATACTGAAACAAGTACCAGCAGCTTTCTCTCTTGCAGCTCTCACTTTTTCAGCTGGGAGTTGTCTTTAAATCAGGAGCCTTTTGAGATGCGTTGTTGATCCACAGGTGATGGAGGGAACTGTGCCTTCTCAGTAGTCTGTGTTAACTGAGGTACCACCTCAGTTTCTGGGTTTCCCTGCCAATGCTGGCAATATTATTTTCTAGCATGTATTTTGATGGTTGTTAGAGTTTATTAGAAATAAGGTTTGGTTTACATGTCATCGAAGATTATGTTCACTTTTAACTTTTGCAGACACTTGAATGTAGCAAAGGAAGGCTTCACACAAACCAGTCTGGGGCTTCTTGCAAACCAGAGAAAACGACAGTTGCTTATTGGGCTGCTGAAGTCTCTGAGAACAATAAAAACACTGGTATGTGCAGTTGGTTTTGTTCAGTGACACAGTATTTGTCTTCATTTCTGTGTAGTTATCACAGTGGGTTCTTTTTTTTTCTTTATTTCTAGCAAAGAACTGATGTGCGTTTGAGTGAGATGTTGGAGGTAAGTCCTGCCAGACATATAATTTGAAGCTGTTGTAAGTCTATTTTGGGTTTTTTTTGTCAGTGATCTTAGTTTTGTTCCTTCTCTTCTTCATCTTGCAAAGTGGCTATGGGTGTGTCCATGTGATGGGGTTATATTTTTATTCTTTTTTAAAATGTTGTGGCATTGTTGTCACATCCAATTAGATAGCACCTGTGCCCGGGGGAGTGTTTTCTGTCAAAGACTTAATCCTGCCTTCAGATCTGAACACTGAGGCTTGAGACAGTTCAGCGAGTGCTGCGGAGTCATCACTCCCCTCCCTGCCCTCGGCTGACACTGCTTTGCTGGCCGTAGCTTCTTATTTGGGAGAACAAAGAAGGTGAGATTTAGCTGATTGTTGATACACCGGGTCTGGATGAAGTACTTCTCCTGGTATGCGACCATACACATGTATATTTGGGTTCCTTCTGTGGTATCTTATCTGTAAGTGTAGCAGCTTCTCTCCCTACCCATGGGGTTGGCTTTCTAATAGTCAGCTGTAGAGACCGTTGCAGCACACGGGCCCTGGCACCGAAAATTCTGCTAATACAGTATAGATGCTGCCTAAAAATGCAGTAGATACCACACAGAGCAAAAGTAAGATCTTGTCTTATGGTGATTAAACTGCTTAAAAGACAGCTTCCAGCTTTTATTGACAACTACGTTTTTACCATGGGTCATAAGAATTTTGACCTGGTAGCATGCCAAACAGTCACTTCTAATACTGGGTGGAACATCATTATGGTGAGTTTGGAAACTGAGCCTTAATAATTGAGCCTTGAGTTTAATCCTGTCTTGGGTAATACACCTCGTCTCAGCACACTTGCTGATTCCCTACCGAGCAGGAACGTGTTCATTGGCAGGAGCAGGAGCAGAACGTGTCCGTTTACAGGCTGCACGGACCTTGCCTCCTCCAGCCCCGTGCGATGATTAGCTTTTCACCTCTGTGCTCTGTGTGGTTGCAGGGGAATCGGCTCTTCACCCTCTGCTGTGTGGAGCTGTCTTGAGACAGAGGTGTGGGTGTTGCATCCACACAGAGTCATAGAAAGATAGGGGATTGGAAGGGACCTCTGGGGATATCTGCTCCAGACCTTCAGGCTGAATTACCGGAATCTGCCAGTGTTTTTTAAACGTTAAGAGCTGGAACTGCTTATTCCAGTTGAGTGCAGTTTTAGAGCTGTGCCCAGTCTCTGCTCCCAGTAAAGTTTCCCACATTAACCAAGTTCTTGCCTTTACTCCAAGAAGAACTTGGCAGCTTGGAATGTGCATGAGCACTATTGGTACCCATCCACAGGGGAACGTTTAGAGAGCTCCCAGATAGAAAGAGACCAGACATGAAGCTACAATAACTGACGGGGGAGAGGTACATGTGGAATACTTTAGTGACAGGGGTCACACAAGCAGGTTACTGACTTGAGCTCTACTGGGCTTTGTGGAGCAGGGATCAGGCTTCTGATGGAGAAGGATGCAAAGAGCTGTAAATGCAGCAGTCGCTTTAGCCCAATGTCCTGTTCTGTTTCCATCGAATGGATAACGTGTGGAGGTGTGTTTTTAGCTGCACTTGATCTGCATTAGAATGCTGCTGTTAAAACCAATTTCATTTCAGAAATGATAATATGATAATAGCCAAATATAAATTGCCCTTACTGGAATTTCCCAGTCACTGATTTAAGAGTAAAGGTAACAGCTTTGTGTTTGAGCTCTCTGAAGCACATTATATATCTGATGTAACTAGGACAAGAAAAGGAAGCTCTTAGCTAGTAAAGAGGAGTTTCCTTCCTCCAAGAGCCTTTCTCACCTCATATCTAATAGACTGCAAAAATATCAAATAGACTGCAAAAACAGTGGTTATGGCCAAGGCACTCCTCTGTTTTGTTGGCGAGACCCTGGGGTTTTACATTTTTGCGTGTATGTTTTTGTTTTGGTTCTGTCCTGGCATCTTCACATCTTCCTGATTGATCTGTCTCCCTGTTGGATGTGCTTCATATAAATGAGCAGAATATTTCCTTATTTTTTAACAAGTATGTTCTTTTTGTCCAGGGACCTGGTGTGAGCCATTTATTTTATTTATTATTCATTATTATTTTTCATTATTATTATTATTTTGTCATTATTGTATACTATTATTATGTATGCTATTATTTTATTTATTCATTAAATTAATTTCTAATTAGCTATAGAATGTGTCAGCTTATTAAATAGTGTTTATTTGGCCATAGTGTTGGAGTGTGTCCCTTGACTCTTTTTATGTTTTGAATGCAATGGCAGCAGGCTGCCAGTGCCTCAACTTACCCCTTTCCTTGCTCCTCACTAAGTCATGATGTATTAACAAAGCTTTGATAGGCAACTGGGAAGATGTTAGGGTTTTTGTAATAAAAATGTTCTGATATGTTTTGTATAAATGCATAAGGAACCAAGAGAGCAAATCCTTTGGATAAGGTCGTGTAACACAGTGGTTTCGGGTGCTGCTGGTGTGGTCTCTGTTTCTAACTCTGAGCTGACACCTGAAGTGCTGCAATGGACTCCCACTCGGTTCCTCTGACTTTATAGACCTAAGAGGCCAAATATTGTGTTCTTAATGTTTATACATAAGTCTGCAAGCACAAATGGGTGTTGCAGTGTTTGCTTCAACAGCCAGACTAGCTTTCTGTTGTGTTTTATCCCAAGGAAGAGGACTACCCAGGCGCCATCCAGCTGTGCCTGGAGTGCCAGAATGCTGCCAGCACTTTCAAACATTACAGTTGCATAAGGTAAGGTGACATCGGGCAGATTTCAGCTTCTGTACGACTTCAACTGTAAATGGCATGAAACAGGGATCATTTATTCTCATTCTCTAAAGCAGCTCCAATTGAAATTTCATTTTCTGCTCAGAAAAGGGAGGCATTTCTAAAAGCAGGAGCATCCTCAGTAGTGCCCCCTCCCTCCTGCACTGACCCTGTGCAGTCACAGCACTCGGTCTGCTTTGGACTCTGTCCTTCTTTTGTGACTGTTGGCAGCTTTCAACTAATCCTGAGTGACAACTGTGCTACAGCCTGTGGGCTGGAGACACCCGAGCTCCTTTTCTAATAAGCAAGAATTAATGTACCTGCGGCAGGATGGCTTGTGGAGGGTGACTTACCCTGCTTCCTGGCAGCAAAGTGCAGAGCTTCATGCAGTCACTAGGGAAAGTGCTTTCAAACTGGAGCTAATTTGAATGTCTGCAGTTCTGAGCTTAAAAAGACTTGATTTTCCATTACCTTTTAGAAAGTTAAAAAAAAAATAATAAAAAATTATTGGGTAAACATTAAGTTTAAAGTCATAATAGATATGACCATAAAGGAGCAAAATGGAGTGGATTTTGATGTTTCAGCCACTCAGAAGAAGAATAAATTAATTAGATTTTCTGTTTATGTTATTTTTAATTAGACTTTTAAATTTGTGGGTAAAATTCTGGCATTGTTTAATCTGCTGTCTGTATGTTCTCAGACTTAGAAGGACCAAAATGTCTGAAAGCACATCCTTTGCCTCCCTCTGTCCTCTAAATGTATACTATGTCACCTCAGAGTGATGACCCATAATCCTTGATGCCGGTTTAGATTCTGCTCTTGAAGTACAGCTGTTTCAGGAGCTGAAGATGCACCAAAAGAGGTGTATGGAGTTAGAAATTGTACCTGGAAATAAGCCCCTCCCTGTTCTGGAGGCAGGTTTCAAAACTGTTTACTTTCTTTTTTGGTTCCACAAAACCTGTGTGTAGATATAAATTGGCTACATTTGCCTACATACATTAAAATTTTGAATCTTCCTTATGTAGAAGTGAATGAAAACTATTCTTTATTGATGTGAATGGGGAATAGGTAGGAAATCTGGAATCCATCTTCTGGTGGCTAATGTAGGCCTCTGGAGAGAAGGCTTGGAGCTTAGAAGCAAGTTGTCTAAGATGAGGCATGGTGATTGGAAACGCTGGACTTTCCCTGCCAAAAGGAATAGCCTGCCTATTTCTTGCTGGCTTTCACCCTTCCAAACAGAAGCATGCTGGTCTTATTGTGTGCCTGGTTTTTCTGGCTGGCATGCTGAAATTTTTAAAGCTGATTGTGGGAAAAGACAGTTGTGCCTTTCTTTGTCCTGGATAGTTTCTTTTATGGTAATTATTGTTAATCTTTCTATAGCAGATATAGCTCAGAGAAGTGAAATGAGGGTCTTAAAAGGATTTTCTGAGAGTTGTGTGAGCTTAAGTTCTTTTTTTCGCCACAGTGTTTCTGTGAGGGCTTCCCGAGCAGCAGGTAAAAGTTATTGTACCATGGTTTGCAAAGATGTTGTGGCCTGACCCTTCAGATTACGTCCTGCTGCAAACCAGAGTGCCAAAAGCAGACACTAGCACACGGATTTCCTGGGGGTCGGGAAGGTCTTGGAATGCCTGGGCCAATCCTGGCAGGATGGGGTCTTGCCTGGGCCCTCTTAACACTGTTGCATTGTGAACCTAGGGTAGTGTGCTGCTGCAACACAGGCTTGAATTGGGAGCGTTGGGGATGCTGCAAATGCCTGCAGGAGTGTGGTGATGCCAGTCTGACACACTAACAGCAGATTTCTGATAAATAACTACATTGTGGCTTAATACAATCAAATATATTTTGGGGGGGACAAGAAATTTGGTGCGACGTGTTAATAGTAGTTTGTTTTTAAACATTGTTTTCTTTATTAATAGTGAGTTGAATTCAAAACTGCAAGACACCTTGGAACAAATAGAGGTGAGAATTAGTACATTGATGTTTGGTAGTATTAACCTCCAGGTTAATAGTTAGTTTTTACCCTCCAGGTGCTAGTGCTTTCTAATGCAGCGTTACTGGCAGTAACAAAGCCTGCACATTTCTTTCCAATACATTCTTCAGAGTGCTATAGTCATTGCTATGGTTTTAGCCTTTTGTGCTGCAGTCAACTTCGATGCTCTGTAATACACTGTCAGACTTATGAGCCAAAGTCCCTAATTGTGCCCACTGTTAGTGCTGAAGCAGCCAAATAAAATATGTCTGTAACATTTGTGGTGCTGGAGCAAGGGATGCTCCCCGTCCAGTGAAGATGCACGGTGGTTTCCAGTCTGTGAATGGCTGTGAATTCTTTAGAGTGCTCCAAAGTAGTGGTGGGAGGTAGGTTGGCACGTGCTGGTCGGTGTGTACAAATGCACGGATCGCAGGCTCGCTTTGGGTTATACATCAGTGAAGTACTTGTTCCTGTGCTCGCTCTTGGGCATGCTGGGACTGGGGCTGGCAAAGGATTCAGACAGAAGTACAGCGGGCTGCAGAAGTAACATTTGAGCAGTTTGAAATAGTCCAGTAATGTACAACCTTGGCTATTCTACACGCATAATAATTAGATTATTTAAATAAGCATCTTTTCCTCGCTTGCTACTGTTCAAGTGATGTATTAGTTGGCCTGGTCTTATTAAGTGCTTAACGCGTTTTTCCCCTTCATTTATAGGAACAGTTGGATGTAGCACTCTCCAAAATATGTAAGAACTTTGACATCAGCCATTACACGAAGGTTCAGCAGGCCTACAGGCTGCTGGGGAAAACACAGGTTAGTGCCCGCCTGCCGAGCGAGCGGCGCTCTAACAGCGGCACCTTGGGTACGCTGGTGGAAACCTGTGCTCCTAGTACAGCTCAGCCTTGCTGAGTGCCCACAGACTTAGGAGCCTCACATCAT
Source organism: Jacana jacana (assembly GCA_013400555.1). Classification (NCBI taxonomy): domain Eukaryota; kingdom Metazoa; phylum Chordata; class Aves; order Charadriiformes; family Jacanidae; genus Jacana; species Jacana jacana. Next base: position 1,108,945 of record VZTM01007215.1, on the reverse strand, counting down.
GTAACAGGAACTGCATTCTTTGTATAACTATTAAAGTATGCATTTTGAACTTGTCCTGAAAGGAATTTAGCTGCATTGTTATTGAAGTATCTCCCATTTTGTCCCCTCTTCATGAAATGAAATGAAATGACTTTCAGTGTCTTCAGTGCTTCTCATGTTTTCGTTTGTCATTCCCTTTCCTTTGACTGATCCATGGCAGGAGGGGCTGCAGAAGATGGGTTCTTTGCGATAAGATTGAAGCAGAGTTGCTTGTTCGTTTCGAATGGGCATAATTGAGCCCTCAGTCAATAGCTGAGAGCATCAAATAGCAAGTAATGAAACCCACCGCTTTCAAATGTGGGATCTGATGACTTCATCTGCCATATCAAACCATTTTTTAATCAGTTCTTTTATACTGTGTCATCATTGATCGTTAGCATATCTTGGAACAGTGAGAAAACTCAGCATCTGAACTGGACTAATGTGGTGTGCAGTTAATTAACAAATGATCAGGGCAACAGCCTGACCTGAAACTCGGGCCTGATTATGGCAAAACACACATAGTCAGCAGTGTTTAGTTCCTGTACTGATTTATGGGGTTTTTCTGGAAAAAGTAAGTTTTGTTAAATACCATATTTTGGTTTTATTGCAAAGAGGGTTTTTGTAAGAAGCTTATTGGTGTGATGTGCATGCCTTTCTGTAACACTTAATCCAACTTCATATTTTTCAAGTGGATAGGTTGAAGACACCGTAATTGTGGTTTTTGATTTATTAATTGCAAAGGAAATACTTTTATTTTCATTAGAAGTGTTTCCAGTGGGAGCAGTAGCACTGATCTTAACTCACTGCTTTTTGAGACATTCATCAGTGATTGGGAGGGTAAATGAATGAATGAGCAAATTCTATAAGCAAATAGATTATAAACATGTAAAATTAGCATTTACTAGTGACAATGTCAAAACCCTGGTGAGTTACAGAGAGAGAATGGGAGGGGAAACTGAATTTACTGGTAATACTGGAACTCTTCCATGTCACTATGCCTAGTACAACGCCAGGTCGTTTTGGGACGCGGATTGGAGGCCGTGCTTACAGTCTCCTCTGCTTGGTACAGAAAAGGCCTTGGATGAGAAGACTGGCATGTGACAGACTGGATCTTATGCTTTGGTTTTGTGTTGCTCCTTCTCTTTCAGACAGCAATGGACCAGTTACATATGCACTTCACTCAGGCCATCCACAACACCGTCTTTCAGGTAGTCCTTGGCTACGTGGAGCTGTGTGCAGGGAACACCGACACCAAGTTTCAGAAGTTACAGTACAAAGACCTCTGCACAGTATGTAATACTTGCCTCTGTGTCTAGTTTTTCGGTTTTTCCACTGTTGTAAGTGTACCCCTGAGTAGGGACTCGGCTGTTACATTAACCCTGCAGCTACTCTAGTTTCTTCATACAACTCGTGGGCTAATTAGGAGGTTGGTTATTTGCAACTCAATGCCAATTTTGATTGCACTAAATCTTCACAGTTTGCAGTTAGTGTACACACCATCTAAATACATGTACAAACCTGAGATCAAGATTTCAAAACGCATCCTCAGTGTTACATGCTGGCTGCTGGAATCACTGTTAGCTTTGAACTTTATTTCAGTGCATCCCAACAGCATTCACAATTTCTGTAACACCTCATTTCAGCAAGGATTCTTGTAAAGATGTTAACTTCCTTGGAGCCTTCCCATTACTCTGAAGCCTCTTCAGCCTGGCTACACCGTGAGCCAGGATGCTCTTAACATCTAAGTGCTTATGGAGTGCTTACTCTAATTAAACAGTGGAAGTCATACAAAATTAAAGTCTTCCTTTTTGGGCACATCTCCTGTTGTGTTTCTAAAAATCTTTCTAAATGAACTCATTTGGCTTGTTTCCATTTCACAACAGTAGTGGGGGAATATGTTTTTTTGTTGTTTTAATTTTTTCTCTGTTTCCTCTCCCTGTTTCCTCTTTATTCCTGGAAGTCAGATACTGGATTTTATAATAATGTGGGCTTTTAGAAAGAATAATGTTGTCCATACTTGTTAGCCATTCCTGTAAGTTGGGTGCCTGTGCGCTCTGAGCCACTCTCCTTGTTGAGCATCTTCTTCCCCTGGTGATAGGCCTTGCTCTAACTCTTCCACCCTCTTTCCTTTTGAATACTGCTGGAGCAGGGGAGAGTTCAGCTGCTGCATCTTCACGATTTGATTGTCTTTATTCTAGCATAAGTTCAAAGATATCCACTTCTTCATTTCCTTGGCCTAAATGGAATTATCTTGGTATTTAGTAAGTGATCTTTTCTTCCTGGCCCCTGGAAGCCAGTTTCTCTTCAAGTAGACTGATCTTTAGTAGCTACTAAAAGCCCTGAAATACAGCAACATTTTCTGATGAGCTGGCAAAGAAAATTGCTCAAGCAGCTGTTGAAATGGCAGGGCAATTTATCATTTAAATGTTAAACTTGGGACCCTGTTTTGTTCCAGCGTTAGAAGAGTCTATAGTGTCTGAGAGTAACGTGTCTGGATAATGCAGTCAGTAATGCATATCAATTCTCCAATTAAAGGGTGTTTATAAAAAATAAGTAGGATTCTCTGTTGTTAAGGTTTTTTACACACCAAGAACTTGACTTTTTGTTGGTGTGTCCAGAATACCTTATTTATATCCTTGAGGCAGATCTGGTTTGATAGGGAACAGAACCAGAGTAATAATTCATTTTAAAAAAACCCAGGCAAACTGAAAAGACAGAGTGATTAATATGAGGCCTCCAGATGCTTTTGCTAGTGACATCTAGTAATGCTGACGAATAGGTTCTGAGAGTCCTTAATCCTAAGCAGAGTGTAGGAGAACATGGCTTGGGCAGCATGTGCTTCTGCCAGGAGTATCATTTCAGCTTAGAAGGCAAGAGAGTGAGATTAAGTAGAAGGTAAAGACATGTAGTTTATGATTTTTCTACCTGAAAGCTGGAAAGTAGGATGGGTTTAAGTGATGCCTCTACATTTGCAAAGAAATCTGTCCACTCTAATATTTATTTTCCAACAAATGTAATTCTGGAGCTTACCAGGGCTTTGTTGCAATTCCCTGCTGGGGAAGAGCACTGGTGTCCAGAAAGCTGGGGTTGACTGGTGGGTGAGGGTGCAGTTCAGAGGGGATTGATCGCTTTGATTAGAGGCTTGCTCCAAGGTTGATTATTCTGCTGGTTATGTTGACATGGCTGTTGCAGCAGCCAGTAGTGTTTCTGGAGAGTTTTGCTGTAACTATAATGCTTTTCTGTCACCCTGGATATCTGGTTTTGGGTTCCCAGGTGGTACCCGCTTGGCCAGAGCTGGTAGCTATTCTGGTGTATCTGCTATTGAGACACTCCCAACCTGGGATTCTGTGATTCTGTATTTCTTTGTGTAGCATTCCATGCACTGGGGCATCAGGCAGGAGAGCTGCTGTGCAGTGCTGAAGTACAGGTATCTGTGTCACTGAACTGGTGCAGCGCTTGTGTGGAATCACAGGCTCCCAGAGTGGCTTGGGTTGAAGGGACCTTAAAGATCATCCAGATCCGCCCCCCTGCCCTGGTGAGATGTGCTGACCGTGAGACTGTATGGCATTACTGTTCTATCTACCTTGCTCTTCCATAATTATAAGAGGTTTGGATTCCAATTTCCAATTGGGTGGGGAAAAAAAACCCAACCAATTTTGACAGCATTTGCAGCATTTGATCATTTTGCTCAAATCGGGCACTTACCGACTCCTGATACTTTTGGGAAGGAAGCAGATCTGTGTCGAGCACCTCAGCTGGGTGAATGTGGAGGGCTCTGCAAGGTTTGTTTTGGCTCTGCAGACAGTAGACACAGCGGTTAGATTTCACGGCAGGGCTGTGTTTTCCCGCAGCACATCACCTCAGACAGCTACATTCCCTGCCTCGCTGACCTCTGCAAAGCGCTCTGGGAGGTGATGCTCAGCTACTACCGCACCATGCAGTGGCACGGGAGTCACGAGCAGGAGGAGGAGGAGGAGGCAGCCGGGACCTCTGGTGAGGAGCTGTTCTGGGAGGAGAACTTCTGATACTGGGAAACGGCTTTTCTCATGCTCGAGTTGTTGTTCTGTGTTGTGGGTACCTTGGTGTGCTGAGCCGGTGCCTTCAGTGTCACTGCTTCTGCTGTGCAGCAAGGGCATGAATGCTCACTGATTTGGGTAGTCTTCAGTGTAATGTTAATTTGTAATGAGTACCTATATGTCCAGTTACTAAAGACATAGATAGTTTTATTTTAAGCAGTGATTATTGTTGAGTTGGGAGTCAGCTGTGGTAGGTGACTAATTAAGGACATTTCAGGAATTTTCCCTTTAATATAGGACCGATGTGAAATTTTAGGTTTTCTGATGGGTGGTGCACTTTTCCCTGCATTTAAGCTTAGTAGATTGTGCACTGGGAAAGGTGACTGAAACAGCAGGGAAAGAATCTGGAGTAAATCTGTTGTGGTTTTCAGAAAAGAGGGTTTCCTGAATGTCGTACGTCATCCACACCAATGACTCCGTAATGACACAGGGTCACAGTTCCCTTGACACCCTTGCAGGAAAATGAACTGTCTCATTTTAAACTGTGACTTTGGTTTTCTTTTATTGCTGTTCCAGTTTGTGTTTTTAGGGCAGAGGCACAAGCCCTTTCTCTGTTGGCTAAGTTCTCATAAGTCCATTTTGCTGGATGTATTCTAAATGAATATTAATTGTCTGAAGATGGACTTTTTCCCCGGTAACCCAAGATACCTTCAATGGGGCCTTGGTCTTAGGGCACAAACCCGGCTGTAGAAGTGAGAAGCTGGACATGGAGGGAAATTACATGGCTCTTTTTATTTTAACAGCGAAACTTATCCAACAGAAGTCCTGCCTGGGTTTGGAAAGGAGGTTGCGCTGCATCTGGGTTGTGTGTCTAGTGTTTGCGATTACTAATGCCCCTTGTAGATGTTGAAATCTACTTTCCATAGCTTGTAAATAATTTCCCTTCTGTGTTTTTGAGGAAAGAGGCATGTCTGCCATATATCATCAAATATTCTGCTTGTTTGTGGTGTGAAAAATAGCCTAGTTTGAGACTGCAGAGCGAACTGGAATAGAGAATACTTGCATGACAGTTTTTTTTTGTGTCTGGAAATATGAATATTGTTTGGATAATATGGTAATGGCCAAGGCAGAATTTTCATTATGGGCAGAAAACTAGGGTACCTTTCACAGCTTTTGACAACACCTTCAGCACCTTTCACCTTCAGTTCCAGACGGCAGCAATGTGATTGGGACAGAAGAGAACAGTTTTGACCGCAGCTACGTCAGAAAGAAACTGGAGCATGGACTCTCGCGGATATGGCAGGTATGGTTTTTGATTTCTTTCCTAAGTATCCCCCCCTCTTCCCTGTATTAATTAAAGTTAGATTTATATCGATCTTTATAAAAAACTCTCACTCAAGATTACTCAAACCCATGGAAATCTAGTTTCTGTTCCTCAGATACTACTTGGTGACTGTGCTTACAAACTCGGGCAGATACCAAAGCACAGCCTGATTGTCAGCCTGATTCTGCTTCTCCCAGCCTGTGTGCTGCCCCACAGTTCATTTGCCTCTCACATGCTTCTGTCTGTCAGCACGGTTGTAATGCTCCGTGTCTCTGGAGTAACCATAGCCATGGAGAACCCGAGGTCTTGTCAAACCTGCCTGGGTTTGTGTGTTCCTGCTCTGACTGCTGTGTGGGTGTGCTGTGCAGCGAGACCCCAGACGTGCGATGGGAAAGCTGGAGAGCGTTTGTGTGGCTGAATTGTAATCCAAAGCTCTGTTTCTGCAGTAAAGCACCTAGGATTGACCCTGTGGTACAGAGTGTTGAAGAAACTGATTATACTGTTATTTTACAAAGTCAGTGAGAAATCTTTCACATTACGGAAAATTGAATTCTACTGTGACTCTCAGAAGTTACAAGTGCAAACCAGCCACAGAGTGCTACTGAACCTGAGCCCTCACCTTTTCATCTCCAGTGGTCAGTATACAAAACCATGTTTGTGTTTTGTAGGATGTTCAACTGAAAGTGAAAACATACCTCCTGGGAACAGACCTGTCTAACTTCAAATACGATGACTTCATATTTGTACTGGATGTTATCAGCAGGTACGCTGGTGTGCTCCTGAGGCCACTTAACATGTGCACAAACTTCAGCTCTGACAAGACAGCACAGTTAATTAAGGCTGATATTTACATTCTGATCCCGACTTGGTTCCCATCTACTGTGATAGTGTGAAGAGCACTTCTTTATGTAGGAGTCTTTGAGTGAGACTCCTACATACAGACTCTTTCACTGGCTGCTCCAAGGATGTGGCATAAAGTGCTTTGCTGCTCCACTAGTGCTTCAGTGGGGTGTGGTTTCAGTACTGGCCACTGTTAAAGGTTCAGGTGTGCAGATCTGACCATTTGATGTTTCTGACAGCTTTTGAAAGGGGTCTCAGTGAAGAGCAGCAGCAGACTGTTGTGATACTGCTATGTGTACAGTATTACACGCTTCTGTTCTGCTAATAAAGTGACAGATCCGGCCTGAGCTGTACTGCATGCCCTGCATAGTGGGACTTCAAAAAGACATTTATCTTGTGTATGGCTCTTTGTCTTGGAGTGTCTGGGACATTTTAATAGGGTTTGGAGGCAAATGAGACCTGGACTTTTTTGGAATGAGTGACGTGTTTGCAACTGAGCTTTGGTGTTCTGCTTGAATGGAGATTTATGTGTGCTGCTGGTAGCCATTGAGGCTTGTCGGTCAGAATGGGAGAGCAGTACTAAGAAACCAGTGAATGTTCCTAAACTTGGGTTTATTGTTACAGGCTAATGCAGGTTGGAGAAGAATTTTGTGGCAGTAAGTCTGAAGTTTTGCAGGAATCCATCAGAAAACAAAGTGTTAACTATTTCAAGACATACCACAGGTGAGACTATGTGCAGTGGATTAATTGAATGGCATTTGGTTTTGTTGGGTTTAACTATCGGTGATTTCCAGAGGAATTCCACAGCATCGTGTTCCTGCACTGAAGCTGACAGGAAGTTTCATAAATATGTTTCGTGATGAGAATCCTGAACCCTGGAAAAGAGCAGAGGGTGGCAAAGTCTTTGATTCCAGTGTAGTTGTGGAAAACCCTAGTTCTGCAGCAGGCAAGCCAGATAAAGATGAAAAATTTTTTATGGACAGTTTCAGTAGTTTTTCAAGCTGCCTCTTAAGGTGTCTCCTGGGATACTTCCTAGCAAAGTGTTGCTTCTTTTTCTGTGCCACAGCTGATCATGCCTGGCTATGAAATGGTTTTTAGTGTGCAATTTTGTCATGCATGAAATGAGATGGTTAGTACTGATTCCATCCTTTTGAGTCATGTTTACATAGGTTTCTTCCATTGGTGCTATCTAATTACATTTCAGTCAACTCTCCTTCATATCTGAGGCCAGTCATACGTGCTGTCATGTGCAGGCAGTCCCTGCCCTCAGATACAGTACATGGCTGTGACAGCTTCAAAACTTGGCTATTTGTTTGCCTTAATTGTCCTCATTTCCCAAGTGTTTTGTTTTGGGATGATTGACAGCTCTTTCACTGTAGTTATCTAGCATTTAGTGTCTCTCTGGCTGTAAACAGCTCAGAAGAGGGGAGTAAAAAATACAGCGTTCCTTGCTCTGAGAAGCTCTGACTTTCCCAGGCTGGATCCCTTGACCTCTGGGCATAGGAGCTGTTCTGCAAGTAATCCATCCAGACCCATCTGGCCTGAGACTTTCTGCCTAAAATCTGTGAAGTACGAGAATCAGGGCAGGAGACCATGAGATGGTGTCTAAATTCAGAAGCTGAGCGGGTGGTTTGGAATTTTTTCCAGCTTTGTTAGTTTGGAGCTGGGAATTCTGTCTGGACACGTGAAGACCTCAGTTCCACTGGCTGAAGAGCTTCAGCCTTAACCGGGTGCAGGTCATGTCCTTCGGGAAGGGAGCTGGCTGAGATGCTGTGCCACCTCGCTTGGTTTCTCAACAGCATTTCTGAACTCTGAGCTGCATTTCAGTGCATGATGTGGAAACGGGACTTGCAGCTCTGGGTTCAGAAGAGCTGTTTCGGTCCTAGTGTCTTTTACTGCACGGATTTGGCACACAACACCTTATTTGATGAAGGAAATAGTGTTTTGACCTTTATGGTTTTAGGTTTAAAGGACCTGTTTAACAGCGTAGGGAATCACAAGAGAAATTTGCTGAGTTATTCTTGAGTAAAACAAAGGTTAAACAACATTGATGGAATGTGTATGGAAATAATCCTTTTTTTGAAATAACTTGTGTTCTTTAATAAGGTCGTGGTTCTTGTAATTCTTGTGAAACTGAAAGGAAGTACTTAATGATAGGACTCAAATCATGTGGACCTTATAATACTTTTTACATGTTTTATGCTGTGAATATTGTGAAGATTAATTGGCTGATGTTTTCCTCCTCAGAAGGAAAAATACAGAAGCTCTTCCCCAGCTGTAGCCTTCACATTAATTTCTATAAAGGCTTTAAGCATCTTGCTGTTTCAGACCAGCTCATGTGGCTTTCCGTCCCCTTGCCTGTTTAATTGGAGGGGGGGAAAGCCAGTGCTTCTGAGGATTCATTAGCACATAAAAGCAACATAGCGCTGAAATGCTCGGAGTCCAGGAGAAATTAGTTCTTTGATGGTGTAATTTGACATCTGAGGCCTCCTGGGCAGCTGGTGTTCAGAGCTGCCAGCCCAGAGGACGCCGTCAAAGGACCTGCCCGCGTCACCCGGCAGCCTGGAGGAGCAATGTGGTACTAGAGCATATGGGAGGCCGCTTTGGGTGCAAGTTTTGGTTATTTTGAAAAGCAAAAGTGGGCTTTTGGCAGAGGCTGTCAGTGAGGTGAGGGGGTGTTTGTTGTGAGGGTCTGTAAAAGGGGGTGTCTGATCCCCAAAGCTGGTCAGAGAACAGACACATCAGACCTTCGTGTGAGCCGCTGTCTGGGCTCGGACACGGGGGAAGTGTCGGTGCCTGGATTCCAGCTTTGAAATGATAGCAGAATGGGTGCTCTGTGACAGTTCAGTGGTTTCTGTGCTTTTCTGTGCGTCCTCTCAAGGAATTAGAATCTGTAACACTGATGTTCCCAGCACCTCTCTCTGTTGTTTCTGTTGGCTTTACCGCAAGATCCGCAGGCTGCGGGCACCCGGTGCCTCGAAAGGAGCACTTGGAGTCCCTTTGTGTTCAGCTGCTGAGTTTAAATAGAGAGGGCAAACTGTAGTCAGAATTCAGCACTGCTCACCTCGTTGAGGCAAGAAGATTCTAATTGTTCTGATGATTGTAGTTCATGATTGAAATGGTGGTATTTCTGGAATATTTTACTGCCTAATTAAAAACCCAGTGCATAATTTGCCAAGCTGCCACTTGTTAAGCAAAGCAATATGCCTTCTATTCAGGAGCGAAGGTGCAGCAGTGTGACCTCAAACACTCGTTGCTGTCTGCTTCTGCATGAGTTCCTGCTTATATGTGGCAAAAAGATTTCCTTGAATAAAGGTATTTCTGCTTTTCACTGAATGGAGGCTTTTCTAAGGATTAAAAACTGAACAGAGGCAATGCAGAGAGGTGATGACTTGCTCACATTTCCCTAATACATTTCCATGTTAATACCAAGGCAAAGTTAAGCATAGCCCAGGAGATGAACAGCCACTGCAGTTTCTTTGGGAAGCTGAGGTGTCTGTAGAAGGTTGGCTCTTTCCACTTCCCTCTGCTGCCTGTGGGCTTCAGTCTCTGTTTAGAGCCACGTCTTGGTCATGGCTGGGCTCAGGGGGCTGTTGTGCTGCTCGTGGAGTGCTTTACGTGTTACAGTGCTTCCTGCACTTACAGAGAGGGAAAACAGTCAAGTGTTTTTGCATAATCACAAATGTTCCTCTACACTTTTTAGTGGTTTTGACAAAAAAAATATCTGTTTCCAAATTTTGGAGATGTGCATTCTTGGAGAATTTCTCTGGAGGTGTCATGGAGCATGTTAGCTGTGTTAGAGACACTGTGCTCATTGAAAGAATGAGTTAAATGCCTGTTTTCAAATGTGAGTTTTTATATGTTCTTTGAAGCTGCTTTTCACTCCAGAAGTTGAATAATTGTCTCCTTCATGATTTACCCTTGCTGCCAATTAAGAGTATTCATTTGTTGTGTTTCAGAACCCGCCTTGAAGAATTAAGAATGTTTTTGGAGAATGAGACCTGGGAACTTTGTCCTGTTAAATCAAGCTTCAGTATTCTGCAGCTTCATGTATGTTCTATGAGTAAATGTGGTAATGCTTTAATAGCTAGAGTCTGGGTGTCCTGAGGAGTAGTAAGATCCATGAATGACTCTCCCCTAAACATCACTTAATGATATTGAAAACTTCAGGTGCAGAAGCTTTTAAAACAGTTGTTCCTTTTTCAGGCAGGTGGAGGTTTACAGGAGGCGCTGGAGCTGTAAGCACAATGTCAGCCTTTATTTGTTGTGGTTTTATGTGGGGTTAATAAAGGATTTGTCTGAGAGTAAGTCAGTCACAGGAGCGCGTATCGCTTGTAACAATTTTGGTGCCTGTTTCTGGGAACTGGGTCGTACGTGGTTCAGCTGGGAAGGAAAAAAAAGGTAATTCTGTGGTGAATTCCGAGGGAGAGCAAGCAATTGGCGTGCTCCCCTGCTGGCCTGAAGCAGTTTGTGTCAATTTTGGCGTGTGGTGGGTGAATTTCACCTGTTTTGCCAAATGAAAGGTGGGTGCCTGTGGTTAAAGGTGCCACTGCAGTGTGAAACGGGACACAGCTGAGCAGCCTCCAGCAAGGCCTTGTGCAGCTTCTGCAGAGTGAGCCGTGGAAGGAGGGAAGGAAAGGCTGCTGGGCAGGAGGGGAAGGAGAACCCTTGGCAGCATCCAGGAGCAAAAGAACTGATAGTTTTAATAAAGGACATGGATTATAAATCCATACAGACTGCTTAAGGGACTGGAGCAGCAGAAAATGGCAGAAAGTAAGGGATTCATGTAAAGAGAAATCTAACATTACAGTCCTTTTAACTGTGTGCGTTTCCATCTTTAAACCTTTAGATAAATGATGGACTTTTTGCCATTTGTGAAAATCAATAGCTAGAGTTTAATAGATAATAATAACTTAATAGATAATAGTAACTTGTGTAAAGAAAAGTACATTATTGCATAGAATTTATGTCTTGTTTTATCTCCTGATTTCTGTGAAAATAACAGCCAGCTTTAGGGAGAGAGTCCTTTCAGAATGCAGGAGCTGCGTTGCGTGTCACAGCCCCAGACTGCCATTAGCAAGCCCAGCCCTGTGCAGTGGCCCAGCTCAAGGCTCACCTGGGCCAGCACGAGAAGCATGTTTAAATAAACAAGCAGCTTTGGCAAAAAAGCTTCATATTGGGTTAGAGTCCACGAGTTTGTTGTAATGCCCTGGTTTTATGGAACTGGAGTCATAATACTGCCAGAAGCCTCTCACTGGTGATTAAAGTTGCCCTTTCTTTCTGCGAGCAGGAATTCAAGTTCCTGGAGCAGTCTCGGTCCCCTACTGTGTCTCCCAGTAAGCAGCCAGCTGCCGCCATGGCCCCGGCCGGGACGCTCTTCGAGCAGTTCTGCAACGGAGGAAACCCCTTTGAAATTCAGGCCGACAGCAAAGAGGACGAGACCGAAGACGTGTTAGCTTCCAACGGGGTGTGTACGGGGTGCTTCAGCCCCGAAGCAGAACGGCCAGGCAAACCTCGCTGGGTTCGGGTGTCAGTGATGGCAAAACGGGGATCAGTTAACCGCAGCACTGGGTAGCAGGGTAATATCGTTGTCTAGGAAGTTATCTGTTACCTTGGTTGGCAGGTGGATATGTTTTTTAGGTTTTATTACTGTTTTTTCGAGTCATAAAGCAAATAACCAAAGCCCAGATGTGTCAGCACTTAATTCAGCAACAAGAAAGCAAAAAAAAATATCAGTAGCTGGGAGAAATAAGATGATGGAGGTATTTACTGTTAATCAACACCTTGGGAATAGAAGTTTGTTTAGAAATGCACTTACAAATGGCTCTGCATAGTTTTCCTGCTGCGTTTTTAATGAATGTTTAATGAACAGCAGCCTTTCACCCAGCAAAGTTAACTTGTATCCTGATGGAGGTAAAAGCCAAGAAGTGACCAAGAGGCTGTTAAACCAGTGACAGCATTCTAGGGAAAACACTGGCAGTCAGATTGGGTTTGGTGGTTTTTTCAAACACTTCTTTTTTTTTTTTTTTCATTAAACAGTATGAATCAGATGAACAAGAAAAAAGTGCATATCAAGAGTATGATAGTGACAGTGATGTTCCTGAAGAATTGAAAAGAGATTATGTGGATGAGCAGACAGGAGATGCCCCTGTAAAAAGGCAAGTAGCCTGTGGGAGTCCTTGGTCTCATTGACATGCTTTTCACCATGGTGCTCTAATTAGTTCATTTTCTGTTCAGTCTGTACTCTATGACAATGGAATAATAATCAAACTATCTTCATGCTACCTGCACATTTAGAAGGGCTCAGCACTTAGATCTTTGGAAGGGGAGGAAGGTGAAGCTCCTCATCGTTATTGCAGGAAGAAGCTTGGGAGAGCAAGGTTTGGAGGGAGGAGAAAGGCTCCCTGAAGCAGGTAGAAGGAGAACATAAGCCAGTGTTCAGTGTTACCCCACGCTGCTTCTGCAGCTGCTGGTGTGTGTGTGTCTCGCTGCTGCTGTGGCAGCAGCAGCCGTTTGCAGACGGGAGGCTTGGGCTTCTGCTTTGACAGAACAGAAGGAAACTTCTACAGATCAAAAAAACCCCTGATTTCACAGCCTGAAGGCAGTCATTTGGAATTTTTAGTTCTCTTTGTCTTTAAGGAGATCTGTATATGTACACACACACACATATATATGTATGTACACACACATATATAAAGGAGTTTGATGAGTGTGAATAAAAGTATACTTTATTTATATATATTCAAATAAACAAAGGCCAGCTCTGTCACCTTCAAAGGTGTCTGAGATAAAACGTGTGTCCAAGGCAGGGAACTGCTTAGGTGTCCACTGGGGCTGTGGAGGCTGGCTACCACTGTTAGACGACTGCGGGAGAAGTAGAAAGCCACCACTTGGGTCAAAGCAGAGGAATATTGTTTTACAAAAGAACTCTTGAGGATAAAATAGTTACCTAGATTCATTTCAAAGAAGTGATGGAGGTATTTATAAAAATGACTTAGTTGGAACAAACCCCAGTCAGTGTCTATAGCTTTGTGCTGTGGAAGTGTAAAGATCTGAATTTTTGGAAGAATCTTGTTGTGAGGTATGGCAGCTGGTGGAAGGTTTCTCTTACAGAGTGCCCTGAGTTGGAAAGGATCCATTGGGATCATCCAGACCAACTCCCTGCTTCTCACAGGACTACCGTTTATGAAAATTCAATGTCTTTTTAGTATAATCTTCCTCAAAACTGTTTCCATTTCCAGTCGGTTTCTGCTGTAGTTTACTGGTCTGCCCCTGGGCTGTTGTGACTTGTGTTGTGCTCTTTTTCTTAACTTCATAAACCAGGAGCATGAGTCAGAAGGGTTCAGGTGAGTTCTGAGGCCAGAGGGAGGACTCATGCCTTGGACTGCCACTGAGGAAGCCCTTTCTCCAGTGCAATTTTGTGTAAATTAGGCCAGGCTGCTCTCTCTAAATGTTAGAGTCCTAACCCAGTCATGCTTTGGTATGAATACAACACTGTGCTGGAAGGCGTTCTGTCATGTGGAAGGAGGGGGGAGGAAGGATTTCTTCCCTACTAAATTTTATTTGTGTGTCCTTGAATGTAATGGCAGCCACATTTGGTGTACTTTGTTCTGTTTTCTTTAAAGTGTTTCTCGAGAAACTCTGAGGAGCAGAAAGAGATCAGACTATAACCTCAATAAAGTGAATGCACCGATCCTAACAAACACTACGCTGAATGTGATACGGCTGGTGGGTACGTAGAACAACTGGGCTTTTCTGTATGTGCTTTTATTGCCATGCCAGCCTATTGAGAGCAATATGTTCAGTGGATGTTAAGGCTTTTAAAAATATACCTAGCTGGGCTCTGTTGAAAATAGAGAATAACTCCTTGAAAGTGTTAATAAAATAGAAATACTAAACCAAAATATTTTTAATTAAATAGACAAATTTATTTATATCTTGTGAGTTACTTTTACATTGAAAATTAATCTGCATGCATATATTGATTTTAACCAATAGGGGTGGGTTTTTGGTCCCAAATATTGAATGTGTAAATACAGGTAGTAGAACTAACTACCTAAGTTTCTCATGTCAGGCAGAAGCGAGAGGAGTGCTCTATGTGTGCTATTAATGACGTTTTTCTGAAATGTTTATGTGCCTAGAAATACTAGTGGTACTTCAGAGTAAGCTGCTTTGGAGAGAGACTACTCTGACACCGGCTTGGTACCTCTGCTGTCCTAGAGGCAGCATGTAAATCAGAAACGCTTTTCTAAATCAGTTTTGACGTGGGTTTTGTTCTGTTTTTTTTTCTTGGAGCACCTAGAGCACAGGCCTGAAACGAGAACTGAGATCATTCTGTTGTGACTTTCTGCTCTTGACCTGTGCGTTCCGTTGGAGGGGTTTTTTGCTGCCTTCTAGAGCAGCTGGGGTTGAATCTAGAACTGGCACGTGGCACTTTCACGTAAACCATTGGCCCCAGCCCCTGCCCTCACACAGGGTAAGGGGAGAGGGAGCTGTAGTTCCAGTTTTCCACTTTTACACCAGGTCTCTTTATATTTGTGGATTCTGGCTGTAACCCCAGTCTTAACCGCTGTTTGCAAAGCTCATACATCTGCTTTTTCCCCCTTCTGGAATTGCATTTTCAATGGTTTTGCTCTTGGGGGTCTTTCATATTGTTTCTGTAATGCCCAAGAGTAGCATTATTTGGAACGTGGCACTGGAAGGGATGGCCCGCAGCCCCTGCTGCAGGAAGGCATTTCCTATTGCCTGCAAATATGCTCCTTTTGAGCTCCAGCTGTTTTGTTCCCATCCCTCTGTAGGGTGGAAATTCTAGTTCAGAAGCCTTACCAACTTCATGGTTAAAAAAAAGATTAAAAAAATTATCCACCTATTTTCTGCCCACTTGATCTTATGCCAAAATAATTGCTCAGGTTCAACAGAACACCTTGTTCCCTGATGGCTGCTGCCCTGCTGTTTTTACAGAAGGCAATCCTGGTTCTGCTCAGTCCTTGATTTGCTAAGCTAAAAGTACCAAGCTTTCTTCCATCCTCTGCATTTACCCACCAGAAGGTGAAGTCCCTCCTTTGTCAGTTCCTTTCCTGCTCTGGCCCTAGGCTGTCCTGTGCAGTGCTCTGGGGGAAACCTCACCGCACCGTGTCCCTGGATGGCAGCGTCCTGCTCACGAGCTGCCTCCTTTTTGCACCTCTGACTTCTCGCAGCTTCCCTGTGCTGGTGCTTCAGTCCATCTGCCAGGAGCTCGTACAGCCAGCAGGTCGTTCACTTTCCCGGCTTCTTCCAAGGGATGAGCTGCTGTTTTATAGTTGAGAGATGCCTGCTTTTAATTAATTGGCTCCCAAATGCATGGCTTTACATTTTGTACTACTGAATCTCATCCAATTTTTATTACAGCAGTCATCAAGGTTCTCCAGTTCCTCCTGTGTATTATGTCAACTCTTTTCTGTTTTGATGGTACCTCCTTACTTTTTTCCATTATCACACTCCTGTTTTTGTGCCAGGGTCATTAATGAAAATGTTGAAGAAGAGGCCAGTTGTTGGGAACTCCACTAGTAGCTTTTCCAGATACTGCCCTTCTCAACACACCCCATTCTGTCATCCTTTTGTCAAACTTATACTCATTTAAAGAACTCTAGTCTCAATTGTTTTCTGTGCAATATTGTTAAACTAATATTTTGACTAACACTTAATTGCCTCCATCTTCTGCTTCTGTCACTTCCAGATTTTCTTCAAAACTTACTTTTGCATCCTGCAAATGAAAGTAATAGACCAAGAGCAGGATGACTGTTTCCCCTCCCCTGGATTATGATTTTACCTGCAGTTTTTCACTCCTGGTGGTACGGTCTGTGCCTCAGCTCCTTATTGCACACCCAGGTTATTACACCGGTCACCAGACTCGTGATTTCACAGCCACTTCTTTTCTGCACCCAGATTCCTTCACTCCTGTGGTGTGACTGTTTTCGGGTCTTTTCCAGCCCGTTCTCAGTGTGCCCAGTGGTGGCTAGCTCAGGTCTTTCCTGTTCCCCAGCTCCTCCAGTTTCTCACTGTCAGGTTCATTGTTCCCAGGGGAAGCCAGGGCCAACCGTTCAGTCTTGTTCGGGGCCCTTGTTTGTCTGCAGTTCTCTCCTGTCACATCCCCCTGGTTAGTTCTCAGTGGTGCTCAGGGGAGGGGTGTGACAGTGCTCATAACCCATTTGGAACTATTTCTGTGGGCTCCCTGCTTTCTGGGGGGGCTAGATGAATAAATCAAGGTGTAGCTTAATAAATAGAAACTACAGAAATGAGTGACTGTGAGTAACAAACGTGAAGCTGCTCTGGCTTTGTTCAATTTGAATTTCAAGTGAATGGTGCAATTTGTCTGTGTTTTCCTCAAGTTTATAAGCCAGGTAATTATTTCTCTATTTCCAATATAAAGGAAACATTAGATCAATTTACAAGGCAATTTTTTTCCTATCCAGCCATTGAATATTAACTTAAAATATAAAGGAAGAGTGAACCTGTGTTAAATTTGTATGGAATGTTTTGATCTACGGTCTATACGTCAAGAAGAGTAATTAATGACTATGTCATTGCATATATTGTTTCTGTGATTTTTTTAAATTAGTATCATTCTGACATAAGGAAATCGCATTAAACTATTTCTCAGGCTGTCTTTTTCAATGCCTTTTTTATGCCTCACTTTTGCTTTTGTTGTGAATAGTTTTTGGGATGAAACTCCTAGATTTTTCTTGGTTTAATACCCCTTAACTTCTAAGAAAATGATAACTGCTGATAATTTGTGCTGACAAATCTCACAGCAGAAATCGTGCAGCTCAGTCAGGCGATCGGTCCCACAGCATAGAATCTCATGGATTTACAGAAGACCAAATCGTACAGTCCTTCAAAATGATATAATTGCAATGCTCTTTTCTCTTTTCCCTTCAAAGTGGCACTTTAGCTCCTAATGTATGTCATAGGAAGCTGCGTATTTGGAATTGTGAGGCTCCCTAAGAGAGGATTTTACTAATGACCATAGATACACTGAAACTCACGGGTGGATTATTCAGGAGGTTGTGTATTTACTTACCTTTTGGGGTTTAGTGATCACTTGTGTAGAGATTAGTCTGACAGAGAGTACTCTCTATTTACTGCCTTTAAGGACAAAAGAAGTGTTGGAAATAACAGTTCAGAAGTAACCTGTCAAAGGCTTGGCAGCTTTAGCTCTTGACAGGGGACCCTCTGGAACCTCAGGCTCCTTGGAGCTGTCGACGCAATCAGAGGTGTCCAGTCCTCCCAGGAGCTTCCCGCACAGCAGGGGCTTGGCCTGTGAAATGTTCCCGTACTCCCCTTGTCAACAAACCCAGGGGCCTTAGTGCTAGGAGGTATCAGTGCAGTTACAAGCTGGCGTCCTGTTCGAGGGAGCAACTGGGAGGAAATGTTCTTGGAACGCGAGTTGTGTGGAGATGCTGAGTGATGCAGTAACGGAGAAATGTTCTTGGCACCGGGAGACTTTTATAGGGACAAACTTGGGCAGTGCACAGCGTGTAGCCCCTTGGAAAAGCATGAGATGCTGCCTCTGAGGTTACCTTGAATATTCACATCAGCTGCACAGATAGTTGGAAATCCAGCTCTCCAGAATGTGACACATCACCCTCAGAGAGTGCAGGGCTGCGGGCAAGTTTAAAAATGTGCTTATCACAGAGTAAGTGGAAAAACTCGGCCTGTGGCAATCCAGAGTGGTCAGCTAGCACACGTGGGGGGAGCTGCTTTGACTGGGGTGCCCTCCTTTCCCAAACACCCATTTCCACGCTGGGCTGTGCATTCAGTTTTCCCTCTTGGGAGACAAACAGAAATTTTTAAGTCTGCTTTGCCATTTGTTCATAGTGCTGTAGATCTAAACATTGATAATTAAGCATAGAATTAACAAGAGGACTAAACTGCCAATGTTAAGTATTGCCACCTGTGTCAACTCTCCAAAAAACCCAAAGCACCCAGGTGTGTGCCAGTGGTCAGAGGAGAGGTGAGTGGTACCGAAGGTGGGACTCTGAGCTGGGCAGGAACCTGGGAAGGGGCCGTGTCAGATTATTGCTTGATTCCTGCCATGCTGCTGTCTCATCTTACTCTGCAGCTGCTGTACCATGGACACCATGGATGTGTCAAATCCTCGTTATCCTTACTGACCTACATGAGTAATTGCTTTAAAAATTCAAATACCTCCACCAGACACTAACAGCTTTGGGTTTTTTTTCCTTAGTTACTCAGTTTCTCTGCATAAAACAACGTTTTCTTTGCTTGGCACAGCATTAGCTTGAAAAACAGCGTTGCTGACTAGAAGAAAAAGGAAATATTTTAGCACCCTCGTGTAATTTTTTCTAACCCATCACATCAAAACATGTCTGGAATGTGCCAGTTAGTTAAATGATGTCCTGTATCCTACATGCCGGCTGGGATGCATTTATGTTTTGGTTCAAAAATTGCTGTCTCTTACTGTAATAACCCAAAGCTTATTATATATTCTTTGTGTTTTTAAGATGCTAACAGGGCAAGCAGCATGTCATTTTTGAGCTAGCCAGACGGAAATGTTAAGGGATCTGCAACACTGGGGTTTGCAGCAGTACACTTCATGTATGACTCTGAAAAGAGCCAGGCCTGAACAAAAGGGCAGTAAAATAAAATACCTGAAAACTGTAGCCCCTGTGAATGAAACCTGTACAGAAAAAATTCTTTCTGAGTCCAAATTGTAAGATTGGTTTGACTCAGCTGACATGCAGATGAAGGTCTACTATTTAAGATGTTTTAAATTTGTATTTTCCCAGGTCAAACACACAATAACAGGTGACAGGGAGGAAGACAGGGAATTATTCTTCTTCCTGCATGTGTCAATGTCCCTCTAGAAACATTTCAGACATACACCTTAAAACTGTTTGGGTTTCTTTCCCAAGGATAAAAAGGCAGGAGAGCAGGAAATGCTACATTGCTGGTGTGACATGTTATTCCTGGAGCTGTTGGATGAAATCCAATCTTGGGCACATCATTTTTATACCTGGCTTTTTTCTGTTGCTTGAAAAATATCCATGTGTGCATAATTAAGCACACAGCAATACCTGCAATCTTCAGTGACTGTACAGACCTGCTGGAGGGTACTTTGAGCAATTACTATCTTTTGGCTAAATGAGGCTGAAACTTGTAGAGGATCCAGAAAGCTGTGTATTGGGATTTTGGTACCAAAAGGCCAAGAGTGGTCCAAGGCATTTTGATGTGGATTAACATCCACATCTGGAGAAGTCTTGAGGTATTTGAGGTGTCTGAGTCATCATATTTAGCTTTGCTATTAAACATCCCAGTCTATTACTAAGTTGTTCTTAACCAATATTCAGGGCTCAATCATAAACTTTGTAAAGCTGGTTTTGAGCTTGCCCAACTCAGTGCTGTCTTTGTTGCACTTAGACTGAGGAAACTGATCTTCTGTATTTAATTTTTAAGGGAAATACATGCAGATGATGAACATTCTGAAACCAATTGCATTTGATGTGATCCACTTCATGTCCCAGCTCTTCGATTACTATCTGTACGCAGTCTACACCTTCTTTGGCCGAAACGACACAGTAAGTAGAAACATCATTCATTCCCCTAGCACTTTATGGCAGGATGAGAATGCAGAGGGGATCTCTTCACTTAGAATACTACCTGATATATAATCCCAGAAAAATCAGGGGCACCAGCATGGATTTGAATGCAGGAGTGAGAACAGGCTGATGAGGTTGGGGGAATAAGCACCAGCGACATCATTATCTCTGGGACATGAATCCTGTTCTGTTTTGAACAGATTGTGTATTCTGTTTCCAGCAGTGTTTTGAAATGAAGAAAAGAAACACGAAATACCTCTGAGTAGGGGCAAAAGGTGGGGAGTGATGGAGCACTCTGCAGGAGGAGGGTGGTTTGGAGCCTGGAGACTCTGGGTTGATTTAATTTTCCTTTATGTAGTTCTCTGACTTAGATAAGCATAGCAAAAGGAAGAGAAGGGGGTTGAGTAGTACCTAAGGTTTCAGAGGCTTGAAATACATGTTTTGAGATCTAGTATTCTTCTGTCAAACTAACGGAATTAATGAAAGTGGGGTTTTTTTGAGTGGTCTTGTAGCTGAAATAAATGCTTATTGGCAGTGTCTGCAGATAACACAGATCAACTTTCAACTGAATTCTCTTAAATCATTTATGAAGAGCTGCGTGTAAAAACAATTTTCTCCTCTCCTGGCCCCTAGATTGCTCCCCAAGCAATAATATTGCGGGGTTCCAAGTTCATCATCATCTGTTGGCAAATTGTAACGACTTTTCAGACTCAGCATCTGGTTCTAAATGGTTTTGAGCTCTTCTCTTTGGCAGGACAAGTGCATTTGCAATTTGTTTGTGTTTAAAAGAGGGGTGGGCTTGTTGGTTTGGTTCTGTTTTGTTTTTCGTTAAGATAATTGATTTCCGTGGGCTCAGTCAGCTGCTTTGTTCTTCACCTCATGCTGCATTCATTGGCTGTTTTTCCACTCCCGTTTTGTGTTTTCAAAGCTGGTGCTGAGTTCCTCCCTCTGCGCTGGGAGCAGGGAGCAGCACAGTGCTAGGCAGGTAAACGGGCCTGCAGACGGGTGGGAGGATTTGCTGTCTTGTAGCCTGCCCGATTTTTGTTTGGTCAGATGATTTTCCCTGGGAAACAGGATGCTTACAAAGGGTCTATGAATGCAATAAACCCTCTTGTAACGCTGCTCGGATGTCCTCACTCCCCATAGTGTTTATAAACCTCTAGAAAGTAGAGATGGGTGATGGTATGTGATTTAGACCACTGAGAGCCTTCCTGTTTTATATACAAAATAGCATCAAATGGGATTGCTAAAAGTGTACTGGTGGCTGAAATTCTTTGTGAACGTTGTGCTGGTGCTGCCTGTGTTAGTACACGTGTCAGGAGAGTGATTAGTTGTACAGAGCTCGTTGCCAGGTCTGTGGAAACCAAGGGTTCAAAACACAGGTGCTGAGTTCCGTGTCCGGCCGCGATGCTCGGTCACTGCTTGCTCCTTCCAGAGCACTCAGACCCTCTGTACTCAGCAGCTGGCTGTCTTCACTGCCAAAAGGTGCACAATTCTAACCAGGATTGCTCTTTCAAAACTGTTTTTCAGTTGTGGGAAGCAAGTTAAGGCTGCCTTACCCCTTATCTCGAACTATGGAGCCACCTAACACGAAATTAAAAGGGATGGCCTGTATTCGTGTCTGCTCACTAAAGTGTAAGATGTTTGTGAACGTGACACAGGACAGTCTTCTGTAGCAGAGTAAATTTGAGATGAGTTTTCGTTTTTTTTATGACAATAATTTGTAAACCTATAGCCATTCTTATGGAAAACACTTCATTTTATTTTTTTTTTTCAAACAGTAAGAGGTGATGTAGAATTGGTGATGAGTAAAATTGCTCTGGGAATGTCTAATGCTCTGCTTACTGACCTCAGCAGGGCAGCCACCCATTTGCTTCTGGAAATAGCTTCCTGAAGCAAAGCACTTGTGCTGCTGAGTGACGTGTTCTGGCTGACATCAGGAGGTTCTGTCCTCGGGGGAAAACGCTGAGCAAGCACCTTTGGGAGGGATTTTTTCTTTGTTGTGTTTTTCCCCCTCCTACATATGGCTGCCCATATGCTCTGACTTGAGGCTGTAACTGCTCGCAGCTAAATCTGGAGAAATGTTTCATGGAAAGTTTGGTTTAACATTCATTTTCACTCAGATACTTTTCAAATGAGGAATTGCCTTTTTTTAGAAAGAAATACATCATTATAGAATAAGTAAAAGTTACTGAATGAATTTTAATAATTGAAAGGCAGAAAGAGGAAGAACTAGTGGCAGATTGTGAGGTGTGTAGTTCTGGTGGTGCAGGTCTCTTAAAATGAGATTTAGTGGCTGAAACCTGCAAATATATCTTTTTTTCCCTTGAAGCAGGGTGTGTTTTCTGTTTGCTCTTTCCTTCAGAGGGAGAATAGCCAGTCTTGAATTTGCAGTCCTTAGGCCGTGTCTTAAAACACTGCTATGTGACATTAAGGGGGGAAAACAGATAAGGGTGTGTTTCTTAAAGGGAAATAAAGTTATATATACCTGTAACATCACAAGCAGTTCAGAACTGAGATTTCTACAGCAAGAATGTGAAGAAAAATACAAATTGTTTTTGTAAAAAAGCTCACTTCAGTTGTGGAAAAAGAGGTGTGAACCCTTCCATTTATCAAACATGGGCACTGGGACAGCAGATCAGGCCCTGCCTCTCACAGAGTGCAATTCCCCCAGGAATTCACCCCAGGAATATTGTCATTGGATATGTATGAGGTTTGGAGCACATGGACATCTCAAGTCAGAAGCTTAGATGCAGTAAATGAGGACCTAGATTATACCTTTTCGCGTATGAAGGAGTGATGGGATGACATGAACCCGAACCTTTCCTTCCCTGATGTAGTGCATTGAAGGAGGTCTAAAACACGGTGTACGACAGGGCTCTAAATGTTGAGTGAATTGCCTTTTGGTGGGAATCACATACCAGAACTGTATCCAAACACTTCCAGAGTGTCGATGTCAATGTGTGTTTCTTATCTATCCCCTTTCCACTTCCTTTTGTTGTGTTAGTTTATTCTGTGGGTTTTTTTAATTGGAAGTGGAACATAAGTATCTACACGAAATCTGCACATCAGACCAGAGCCTCAGCTGGTATAATTCAGTGGATTTCCTGGGAAATCAGTGCAGAGCTGTTGATTTATCCCAGCTGAACATCTGCCCCATGAGACCTCTAGGCCATGAACATGAAGATGGCACATCTCTCAGGTAGATCTTTACACGCATTAAGCAATTATGACCGTTTTATAACGATCAATGGATGTAATTTTACATATGCAAGTAGCATATGAGAGCTATACGTAGCTTGAAAGAGAAGTCAAGTCTGCTTGGCTTGGGTGAGGTGAGTCTTGGTGGGGCGTCGGGGTGCACCGTTCCGGGCTCGTCACACAAATGAGAAAATTGAGCATCCCACACCCAAATGCAGTATCACAAGACAAAAGGGTACTCTTCATTTGTTGGGCTGTCATCTTCATGGCAGGTATTGGGCCTTTCTTCTCACCAGTCTTCTCACCTCTGTTGATTTGCTTTTCACCCTGCGTGGTTGTGATTGTGCTAACACTTTAATGTGGGTGAATTGTAGCTAGTGTGTATGGGCTGAAGTTTTGCTGTGTCACTGTGAAGTTTAAACCCATGGGTTTCCCTTTCCTGACTTAAATAGAGCGCGTTTCTTCCAGTTTGAGTCGACAGGCCTGGGCCTCAGCAGCAGCAGGTTACGCACCACGCTGAACAGGATCCAGGAGAGTCTCATCGATCTGGTGAGTTCCTGGGCTTTGGTTGCACTCACTGGAACAGAGGTCCGTGTAGGAAATTGAGGAATTGCATTTCATTGTGGCTTTCTGATTTTTTGTTCCTCTTCCATGTCTGTAACGACAAAGGCTTAGTTATCATGAGGAGTGTTGTGAATTATCATGAGATGTGATAAGTTTCATGAGTCAGTATCATGATGTAGACGTTATTGCATATATCACTCGTTTCCAATATGCAGCAAAACTGGTTTAATATCTTTTGCTTAATGTAACGACAAAATTACCTATTTAAATCCTATAATGTATTATGGTTCATGTAGTAGAGACATTCCACTATTATCCTTATTAAATGAGAAGTTTTATTTTAAAAAGCCCACCCAAAACCCACAATAGATGACTTATTTTTCTTCACTACAAGAATAGCAAATCAGTCAATTCACCTAAATATATTTGGGATTGTTTAGTTTGAGGAAGAGGAGGCTGAGGGGAGACCTCATCCCTCTCTGNGGGATTTATTTTCTAAGGCTTCTGCCTTAGAAAGAAGTAGAAGACATACTCTTTCTGATTTTCATGACCATTTGGCAGCCCACGCATTGGACTTTATACCTTTTTAATTCCTTGAAGTATTATATCAAATCCTAACCTGTTTTTTGAGAGAAACTTCTTGAAGAGTCTCGGGACCACATCTTACAGAGGCAGTAGAGGGAGCGTGGGATAGCTAATAACCCCAGGCCTTTATAAAGCAGAGAAAGGCTGGTCACATTGATATTCCTCTCAAAGGCAGTGTGTTCAGAAGGAAAAATGAATTCTAGAAAGATCTTGCAAATGAGTCTGTTAAAGATTATGGAAAAATGGCACGTTGTGGAATTAAGTTTTTAAACTTACCCTGTAGTCACAGTTCTGACAGTGCTTTACACTGTCAATATTGATTTTTTTTTTGTCTTGATTATTTTTTTTCTTAATCAGTCAAAATAATAATAAAAAATACTTTCTAGGTGTAAATTGGAAAGATAACAGGACTCTCTTTACTTCTGCAGTCATTTACCAATGCTGTTACAGGTAATGGCAGTGTCAACTGGCATTAATAGCGGTGCTCCGGGTAGGATTCGAAAGGAGGAAGAAATTTTACCAAACTACTATGAACTTAAATGCATTCCATGGGGTTTATTAATATCTTAGGAACTTAGGCTGGCCTTACGCTATAAATGGAATTTTTTCACTTTTTTTTTTCTCTCCATACTGGAGAGAGAAGTCCAGTCCCAGTGTTCAGCTGGACCCACTGTGAGGCAGAGCTGGGTTCCTGGCTCACAGCCACTGAGCCAGGAGGCTCCAGCGGTTTGAGGCGCTTCCTCTGCTCTTCCCATGCCCCTCCTCAGGCGCCGCTGCCCCTCAGCTCTGGAGGGTCCCTGTCCCCGCAGAGTACTGCTCACCGGCGGCTGAATCGCTTCTCTGTTGGCAGCCTAATGTCTCAGCAAAGCCAGGTGTCCTTTCTGAAGGGCAGCAAGTCCCCCTGCACTTTAGATGCATGTTTTAGGCTGTGAGCAGGAGCCGGGACACCACCGTGTTTCCTGACTTCTGCTCGGGCTTCCTTTTGGCTGTTGAGGTTCTCTCGTGGTGCCTGTGTTTCACTGGCACAGCCTGCCTGGTAACACATTATTTTCCAGTGCTGGGAATATTTCCTTGCTTTCTGTGATCAAAATGTCTGCAGGACAGCAGTTTCATGGAACAATAACTCGCTCAAAAGCATCATTTGTATTTTCCTGAAGTTAGCCCCCACTGACATAACCAGTAAAGCACGTGCACAAGTAACACTCCTGTGCTCTGCCTCCAACTAAGGGTAACCCTCAGGCTGGAGATTGGTCCCTCAGTCTCCAGTAGCCTGGGCTGAAGCCTGTCCTGGCCATTAAGGTGTGGCAAGAAGTGTGTTCTCAGGCTTTTGGGTTTTTTTTTCCTGAGATAGATATTGATCTCCATGGTGTGATGATTTTTTCACCTGTTTGAACACCACACCTTTCAAATAGAAAAAGCTATGGTTGTCTTTTGGCTCAGGCTTGATTTCAATCGCTCCTTGGAGTTAGAGACATTCCTTCATCTATTCTACGTCTGGAACTGCTCAGCTGGAGACATTCTTGCTGGTTTTGTGGCTTTTCAGTTCTTTAATTCTTTGTTTTAGGAGGTCTCTGCTGATGCCACAGGAACTCTCACAGCTGCTGAAGAGAGAAAGGAGAAGGTGCCAAGTCCACATCTCAGTCATCTCGTGGTTTTGACCTCTGGCAATTCGCTATACGGTTTGGCAGAGAGAGTGGTGGCCACAGAATCCTTGTAGGTTATTTGCTGTACACTGCTTTTTGTGGTCACTGGAACAACTATGGGTTGCTTAAGAGATTGTGATTACAGGCCAGAACCTCCTTGAGAGGTCAAAAATACCTGCCTCTCAATGTGATTTTAAATATGAGGGGTAGAGGTAATTTCTTCATTGAAGGTAGCGGGGCCTGACCGTCTGTCTGATCCCCTGCGGGCACAGGCAGTGGAATGGTACTGCAGCTGCTCTGGGAGTTTGTGACAGCGCAAGGCCAAATCTAGCAGGGAAAAAGCTCGGTTTTAAAGAGACCAATGGGAGTGTTTAATCTGTATAGTTCATTTAAACTGTATATTTAGTACTCAAGTGGTGTCGGCTGGGACTCGGGGCTGTTTGGCTGGGGTTGCAGGGTTCTGAGCACCTGAGGTGATAGATGATAATGAGCAAGTGTCACACCACTTCCAGAGTGGTTTTTGGATGGTCAGAATAATGGTAAGAGTCAAATAGGAATTTTACTTTTTTCCCCACACAAGATGACACTTAAAGATTAGAAGTTCATTTTAAAAATGTATTTTCAAAGGGGCTTTTTTTCTTTTGCATCCATTTATGCTTAGTTAGGAATGCATTTCTTTGTTGCATTGTTAGCAAATCCTCCCCCTGAGAAAAAAGACAGAATTTGATCTCATATTCTAAATATTCACTAGCATATAAGGAATTAGGAATGTTATTTCCAAATTCTAATATTAATATTGACCTGGAAATTACCTAATGCTTGTCCACTGGCTTGAGTAGGCTTCGTGTCAGACTTCTGCAGTGTATCCTGAGTAAAATAGAAATGGGAGATGTTGATATTCAATCCCTAGTCTCTGTATTCAAGCAGTTTCTGGTTTGCAATCGGGTTTTAGAGCTGTCAGGAGTTGAATACCTGTTGATGTGCTGGCATGGTACCGACACGGTTCTTCTCTGGGGTAAATTTTCCAAGCCCGCATGTCGTTATTGCCAGGTGTGTCAGCCCTGGGGTAGCGTTGTACAGAGACGCGCCAAACGCTGCCTTTAGCTCACAGTAAGTTTTCTTTGCTCTCTAAGGGTGTTCCTGGCAGAGCAGTTTGAGTTTCTCCAGCCTCATCTGGATGCGGTGATGCCAGCTGCCAAGAAGCCTTTTCTCCAGCAGTTCTACTCTCAGGTCAGAATTGTGCAATTCACAGCTGGTTTTTTCAACAAGATCTGAAACACGTACAGCGTGTCACAAATGCCTGTACATCATGGTTATACACTGATTGCTCTCATCAGCCAGAAACTTACTGAATTGAGTTTTACTTATGTTCTGTTTCAGACAGTGTCAACTGCTAGTGAGCTGCGTAAACCGGTTTATTGGATCGTTGCTGCTAAAGCCATTGATTATGAGCAAATGCTGCTCCTCATGGCTAACGTGAAGTGGGATGTGAAGGAAATCATGTCACAGCACAATGTATATGTCGATGCTCTTCTAAAGGTGAATGCTTTCTGGGAAACAGTGTGCTAGAGTTTATATAAACACTGAACTACAGTACTACTTCTCTAGAGCTGGTAAAGTCGCGTGGTGAGAGCAGTCCAGCCCCCTGGCAAATGGTGAGGTGTTAGAAGGAGCTCTGTCCAGAATTGTCACTGTTCCTGCTGCTGGCACATTGCTCTCAGTGGGGAGTTTTTGACCACATGGTGGGGAAAAGTGACCACAGCAGTTCCATGAGTTTCATGTCTCGGTCGGGAGCACTACATAAATGTGTAGTGAATGGAGTAACACTCAGGAGAATGCAGTGGCCTGAGGCAGCGATACAGCCTTTTGAACTAAGGCTGTTTGCTGTTCTGCATAATTGCAGTGGTTGTCTTTGAGATGTCTCATAGGAGCTATAGGTCAGCCCAGCATCAATAATGACCACACACTGTCTCATTGAAGCTGCTACACGTAGAAGTTAGCGTGTGAAAAGGAAGGGAAAAAGGAAGCTATTGACCCAACTTCTCCACCGCTTTTGGCAGCGCTGGTTGTACAGTCGCTGTGTCTGTAGGACCAGCTACAGGGAGAGTCTCTGCCATCCTTTGATATTTGCCTAAATGATGTTTCTAAAGGTCTTTAGAAGGAAGTTCTTGCAGAATTATATGAATTCTTACAGAGAAACTGAAAATTTTATTTTAAAGGTATGTGAAGTAGGTAGCACAGAGGAGGTTACGGTCAGTGCTGAATAAAAGTTTTGGTTACACCTTTGTAGCGGTTTTCTGCTTAAAAAACCACATAAAGCCAATTTGTGATAATCTGATAGAAGATCTGTCATTGCACTGAGTCTGAATCTTTGTCATTACCCTTCTTTGTGCTGCTGTGGCTTCTGGAAATCAGTTTGTAATGACAATGTTTGGACTCTGCAGCAGAACTTTGTCCTTTTTGGGAGCGCAACTGGGTTTTCTTCAGTGGCTGTATATTGACTTCAAATGTTGAAGATGAGTGGAGGGAGTGAGGCAATGGAAACTGGCGTCTGAAGGACTAGCTGCTTGGTTAATTTTCAGAGGTATCACTTTCACAGAGAACCACACCTTGGGGGAACAGAGCAGTATTTCCCTTTTTTAACAAAATGACTGAGGTAGTGTTGTGACTGCTGTAGTGGAAAGTGGAGTGCTCGCTACTCTGCACGTTAAGGTCATGTCTACAGCCTACTTCCTGAGCCTCTGCTCTCTCTTCCAGGAGTCTCTTTCATGTGCATTTCTAACTCTTTGCTGGCAGGGGTGTGTAGAGTGTGATCCCTTTTAAACTAAAGGAGTGATGAGCTTTCGTGTTTCATCAGGAATTTGAAGAATTTAATAGGAGGTTGAATGAGGTGTCCAAGAGGGTCCGAATTCCGCTGCCAGTCTCCAACATCCTGTGGGAGCACTGCATCCGCTTGGCCAACAGAACTCTCGTGGAAGGGTAAGTAGTTCAGAAAAGTCTTGGGTTTGGGTAAATATGTCTATAATGATACTATCTATTTTATGGAACTTAAAGTTCTAATTTTGTAGTGCACTGGGGAAGCAGTGCCATGGAGCAGGATTTTCCCCAATTCTTCAGGAACAGAGAGGTGTCTTAGGTGGCTTGGTCAGTAGAGGCTCAAGCACCTCAGTCATCCACTGCTACACCCTGCTTATCCCTCCTCTGAATCAGCATCCGTCCCACTCTCTTCAGAGTCGATATTGAACCTGAGAATTGCAGTCCTTTCATCCACTGCATTTAGTTTTTGTGTTCTTGCTAGGCGTGCCTGGG
The DNA here is from genome assembly GCA_013400555.1 of Jacana jacana. Classification (NCBI taxonomy): domain Eukaryota; kingdom Metazoa; phylum Chordata; class Aves; order Charadriiformes; family Jacanidae; genus Jacana; species Jacana jacana. The sequence goes on along the minus strand of VZTM01007215.1, from coordinate 1,079,844 downwards.
CTCTCCTCACAGCCTCTTTTCACACCCTATGCTCTCCCTGCTGTAGGATGGAGTATGTGTGGGCTTTTAGTATTGCTGGGCACGATGTGGTTCTGTTCTATGAGAGGGGCTAAAACATACTGTACTAATGCCAATAAAACTCTGCATCAGACATCCTGAAAGGAGTTCTTGTCTGCTTTTAACTTAAAGCTATAATTCTCTTCCTCCTCAAGGTTCAGAGGACCAAGTTAAACGACTTTAGGAAGTAAGAGTCGTTTTTATTTCCCTTTAAGGGTTACTTTCCACTATGTTCCTCTTCTCAGTTACGCCAACGTAAAGAAGTGTAGCAATGAAGGACGTGCCTTGATGCAACTGGACTTTCAGCAATTCTTAATGAAGCTGGAAAAGTTAACAGACATTAGGCCCATTCCAGATAAAGAATTTGTGGAGACCTACATTAAAGCATACTACCTAACAGAAAACGACATGGAGCGCTGGATAAAGGAGCACAGGGTAAGAGTTACAGTGGCATTCTTTTCCTCTCTATTGGGAAAATTCACCATGATGACACAGTCATACTAACAGCTATAGGTGATCAATGCTTTTATGTGTTAAAAGTTAATGTATGCATATATGTGGATATATTCAGCTATTACAGTAAGATCTGTATGGGAAGCAGCATAAATACAAATGTGTGCATGCATGTACCTGTTCATGGGATTTATAAGCATTTGAGTGGATGAGCTGTGGTGTTGGGGGATCTGGTGTAGGGGAGAACTTTGCAGAGTGGGGCTGATGGTGGGACTCCATGATCCCAAGGGTCTCTGCCAACCAAAATGATTCTATGATGTTAGTATGCGTTTGTACTGATTCAACGTCTGATGGCTGGGAAGGATAAATAAACCAGTCGCATCTACCTACTGGGCCAGACATTTCAGAGAACTAGAGTTCAAAGCAGGTGGCAAAGTGCACAGCTCCATCGTCAAGGGGTATCGCTGGAAATCAGCCCATGAGATTTCCCTTTGCCTTTAGGATCAGCTAAGTGATAGGGCACAATGTATGCGACCCCTCGCCTTGTCTTCATGGAGGAGCAGCGAGTCAGGCTGGACGCTGCTCTGAGAGGAGCCTCTGCCCCTGCTGAAGGCGCTGTGCTCTCCCGGGGCTGCCTACCCAGCAGGCACATGCTGCCGGAGCTGCCCCGCGCTGGGCTGAGGCCTTTTACAGCAGAGTGCTTTGAAATCTGCACTTTGGGATGACTTCAGATCCCACTGGGAATGGAGGAAAGAAAGAAAGCTTTAATACCGTGTTCCCTGTTTTACCTGGAGCCACAAAAGGGATGGCGAGCTGTTGCTGATGGCCTACATGGAGGAGCCTCTTGTTTAAACCTGCTGGGGGGAGCCCTGTTTGGGATGGCATTAGGCATAAAGGTAGTGCTGGCAAACGGACTGTTTTGACAGGTGATGAGAATTCTTGCCTTAACTTTTTTTTCCATTTTTTCCTCCCTTATCATGTTCTGACAATAACATTCTTTGGAGACCCTGCAGATGGAAGTATTTAGAAGCTTACTGGAAACAATAAGTCAAAAAAAAAAAAGACCATCGTTTTTTGTCACAGTTTGTTTAGAAAAATGCTTTTGTGTTAAAAGCTTATCCCATCTGCACCTGTATTTCCCACCAAAGAGTGGAAAATACCGTAAAACTTGATGTATATAGGTACGTATTCAGAGTTACTTTCTGTGAAGTCAGTCCAACGTACTGGAGTCGTAAGGATTTTCCATTGTAACCTGCCATGTGTAGTGAGATAGAGCATCTCCCTCTGCCTCAACTGTGAGAACTCTCGGGGCCTGACTTAACCACCCCTTCCCAGCTCCCTTGTGCGCTGACCGGTTCTGCCAGCTGAGGAGCCCGCACCGCGCGTGTCCGTCTCCTGCTTTGCGGGCCTTGTCCAGTGTTCTGCCCGGTTACTTAGCCATGCCATCACCTGCCTTTGTTTGCAGGAATACTCCACCAAGCAGCTGACCAACCTGGTGAATGTTTGCCTGGGCTCCCACATCAACAAAAAGGCGAGGCAGAAGCTGCTGGCGGCCATCGACGACATGGACAGGCCCAAGAGATAACGGGGGAAGCCGCTTCCCTCCTCCCCTGTGCCTCCTCCTGGCCATGGGCCACCTCCCTCATGGGCTGACGGCAGCCTTCCTTACAACCATCGTGCATGACCTTTCTTACCAGTGTCAGGGGCACTCTCAAGTGACAGAGTGCCACTTTTCTAATCTGTAGAATTCTTTTTGGTCGTATGTCGTCTTGTTTGTTTTGATTTCTGCCCGTAGTAAAGGGCCACACTTTGTGTATCATTGGTGAGCTGTATATTTTGCTGTAAGTAAAATCAAAATCAGAGAGAAACACATTGGATTAATATATAGTTGATGCTCTTTTGAATGAAAGGGCTACTTGAAAATACGATTTCTTTCCTCGCTTTCACCTCAGAAATTGTGCTTCATTATGGACCAGTGTAAAACGAAAGGAAATGTACAATACTTGATCGCTGTATCTTGCATGTGGATCAAGAGTGCAGACCAACTAGATGTGCTCATATTAAAGCCTCTCATCTTCATGTACATTTAAAGATGTCTGTTTATTTCAGCAGTAATTTAGTCATACCAATATCATTGACTTCAGAGTAGTAAAAGGTAATAAATAGTGTACACTAATGTGATTTCTTTGTGAGACTTTATTTTCGATAATGCAAAATGTCATTTATGATAGAAACTTACTGTCCCTCTGCCAGTCTTCCCTCTTCTCAAGCAATAATGCCAGGGAAGAGGAATATTGGTTTTTTGGCTGAAGTTTTGGGTTGCTGCTGAGATAACGTTACTCTGTCCTGCTCTGCTGTAGGTACCCTGAGTGATGCTGAGCACAGCAAGCTCCTGGGCTCTGGGTTTGTCCCAGAAACGGGTTTGTCAGTGTCACTGACTCCACTGAACTTTTCAGGTTTGCCTTTGGTTTTGGTATGTAAAGTTTTAGTTACCACATAATAATCATTTTACAGTGCTCTCAGACCTTTTAAAGGGAAACTTGAACTCGTAGCTAGAATAATGTACATAAGCTACAACCCAGAGATGGTGAATTCTCGGTCTCTCATCCTTGCCATTGTACTTCTAATTCCAGCCCGGGGGAATCGGGTGTTACTGAGCAGCAGCAGTACCTGGGGATGGGAAATTGCCCTGTGGGATCATGGTAACTGCCCTTTTCTGTACTTTCATTTCCTTTTCGGAACTGGGCTGAGCATCGTCGTGTGAGCTCAGTGAAAGCCTGTAGACAGTTTCAGCAGAAAGGTAAAATTCACATCTTAAATATTGACTGTGCAGTGCTCAGCTCTGTTGTGCAGCTGTATTTTAAGGAAATAAGATTTAAATTTTGGTTTAAGTCCATTCTATATCGACCATGCTGTCATTCTGAGTTCTGTTTGAAACTTGTCTGGCGGCGCTGAAGCGCTGTCACCCTCTGAAATGGCAGTGCCAAGAGGGAAGGGCAGCTCATCTGGGAGCATCGACTTCCATGTCAGTGACTGGGCCCTGAAGTCAGATCCTCAGCAAGAGCTCTCGGCAAGAGCTCTCAGAAGGAGCAGAAACGTGTTGGAGACGATTTGTGTAAAACCTGTTTCCATTTTCTTCTCAGGGATGAAGTCAGAGATGTAGATGATGCCTTTCCTGGAGCTGTGGTGAGCTGGACACGTGGTGAGTTTCTCCTGAGCTGTGATTTGCTTACCCGAAAGTAGGATACAAGCACTGATTGGAGTCTGGGCCAAGGAATGATGGGAGCAATGGCAGGAATCGTAGTCAGGAGTAATTTTTTGTAGCATATCTATAGTTTGACTGGTTATTTTTAAGTAACCCCCCGAGTAAAAGAGTGTGTAAGGTGCAGAGTTAAACATGTGCAACAGTTGCTTCATATTCACTCAGATGTGCCTCAGGAATTCTCCTCTTTTCCAGTGAAGCCCTGCCTTGCTGCCCAGGGTTGGTGCCAGGGGGGAAGCTCCATAGCTTAGTGGCCACCTACGCTCTTAGGTGTAACTGAACTGTCACTTTGCCCTGTGCAGGGTCAGAGGTGGGACTCGGGTCCTCGTGCCTCCCTTCCGACTCAGGATGCTCTTCATTACTTGGTTCTGAGTGACAAATGAAGCCAGGTTTGGGGTGAATGTTGAATTATTAACTCCCTAAGTTTGCTGTGGCAGTTCCCATCCTCTGGTATGAGGGCTCTTCACAAATCATTGATTTTTGCTCATCTCTTTACATCTTTATTCTCATATGGAATAAAAAGCGTCTTTTACATAGAGAATGTGGCTTAAATACCTGTTGTGTTTTGGGGAGTGTTTTGGAACTGTGCTTTGGCCTCCTGAAGCCAAAGAGCAGGAGAATTAAGAACAGCCCCGAATGAAACACCCCTCACACCACAGGCAATTATTTTCAGTCAAAAAGAGCTTCATTACATCAGAATAAAATTTGGGTGAGCCCAAGCCTCTTTTCTCATCTGGAGGACCCCTGGCTGCACAGGAGCCTGACTTGCCTCCCAGTCTCTCTCCCTGCTCCATACAAGGAGGACCCTGACACCCATCACCAAATTGTTGTGCTTATCTGGTTGCTTGTAGAGAACAGGCTACATGGGAGGTTTGTCTGAAGTGCTGGGAGACACACACCTCTAGGTGTAAACACACACGCACTTGTGAGAAAACATAACCTTTGTCTTTTTGACTTTCATTGTTCCCACATTTGCAGACTGAATTTCCAGTGCTCTGTCCTGAAAGCAGGAATTGCTCTGTGCCCAGGCACCAGTGTAATTCCAGCTCTGTGTGGGGTGTGTCTAGAGATGATGAAATGAAAAGCTATGCTGCAAGAAAAGATACCCAAAGTCTGATTCTGATAGGAATTTTGAGTTTTATGCAGAAATGCAGCTAAAGTGCCTAAATTCTACCACCCCAGTCCACCAGGGCTCCCCTTCAATCCTGGTTTCTTCTTGGTACCAACTGTGACATGGTATTTTGCTTTTTGTAGTTTCCATCTTGGAAATTGGGGTTTAATATTTCAGCTGCTTCTCATTTGACCACACTGAAACTTGGCTTTGGTATTTACACAAACAGACACGTTTCCCAAGGAACCCAATGAGCTGTGTCTTTTGAAGTGCAGTAAGAATAGCAAACCTCTGCTGGTTTCAGAGGTGTTTTCCAAGGTGCTGCCTCCAGCACAGCCCCGTTCCGAGAAAAATAAAAGTGGGGGGAAACTGCTGTTGGTCCTTGTCTGTTTGGATCACTCACAGCTTGTCTCCCAGGGTGGAGACAGCTTCCAAACCCTGGGAAAACTGATGGAGGCTAACCAGGACTTTTACTGGTGTAGCCCTTGCCAGCAAAGGAGAAAACAGCACTTTTAAACAGAGGTAGAAAGTCCCCAGTTAAATCAGCCCGAGAAAGGCAAAAGGGAGGAGGGTTTCCAGCAGAAAACAGTGGGGACTTTTCAAGGCTTTGATGAGAGGGAAGAGTTTGGGGTTTGAGGAGAGCTAAAGCAGCTGTTGGGTTGTAAAGGGTTGTATTCACACAAGAGAGTTATGAATCTGCCAGGAATCCATCCTGCTACAGCAGACTGGCTGGGGGGGTGGGTGTTTTAAGCTTAAATTTGCACAAATATTCACTGCTCTGGCTCTGGGAAGGGTTGGGGACTTGCTTTGAAGATGATTGCTCTGACAGAACGTTGATAACCTCTTTCATGCTGGGATCCCAGCATGGTGAAAACGTGCAATACTTTTCAGGACAAATAAGAGTATAGATATTTCACCTACCAGAGCCAGCAGGACTGTTTTCTAAGCTTGACCCAATCCCCACATGAATTTGGGAAGTTCATCATAAAAAAAGACCTCTGAGGAGCTCGGCTTTCTCTGTTGCTGTGTCGTGTAAAAGAGTCCATGCCCATGCAGGGCCTCAGCCCTGCAGCCTGAACACACCCACCCCTTACACATCAGCTGGAAGGCGTGTAACCAACAATCAGTGGGGGCTTTATTTTGGCAGGACAAATTGCATTCACGCTCAAGAGCCATTTGTGAAAGTCACTAATGTCTGTGGTAGAGAAGAACCTCAGCAATAACAAAAAACAGCAGAGAAAGGTACAAAATTCTGTGAAGCAATTTGGAAAGGAAGCGATCATCTTTGACTTGTTTTTAAGCTGCATCCACCCGTGCAATTATTCTGCATTTCAAATCAGAACAACTAGCAACATGGGAAAGTAGCAGTAGGGATGAAGTCTGTTTTGGCAGGCAATAATATCAATGCTTTGTTACCAGGAGAGACCAAAAGCAACCCTCCAAAAGTGAAGGGTTTGAAGGTCGGAGGGGAGTTCCCCCATTGCAAGTAGAATATTGTTAACAAGTAATTACTTGTTATCACAGTATTACCAAAGACATCAGTTAGGCCCATCTCTATCGGCTCTGAGTTTGCTTCTCTAACATGTCCTTAAAATACCTCTCAGGACAGACACTCAGCACCCCTGGGTCCATCTGTCCCCTGGATGAGAAAAGACTTTCTCATCTGAAGAGAGATGAGGTGTAACTGTTCATTACATTAGCACATTCACCTTCCCAGAGAGTATATTCTACGGATACTGGTTAGGTGCAAAGCTGTTCATTGAATGGGAGCAAGACACAGCTGGTGCCAGAAGAGCAGTTATCTGTGAGGTAGGTTGCCCAGCCCCAGGAGCCCGGCGGGTCCCAGCGCTCCAGCCTCTCCTGAGCCGCCCTGTAACTCACGGAGCAGGTCAGCAAATGCAGCCCCGTGCGGGAGGTGCCAATGAACACATCCTTAGGGGGGCTGCTGCTCTGTCCCACGTGAGTCTAATGGCCTGATGTTATCTGTGGATGCTGCTCACCTGTGATGCTTCACATCTAACGTGAAACATTTCTTGATAGCATGAATTGTTCTGGGCCAGGAAGTATTTCTCTCTTCCAGTGTCTTTCTGTGCGAGCTGACCCTGCAGCTCAGCTGCCTCCCTTCAGAAGCAGCTCTCTCTTGGCAGGTTGACAGACATCTCTGCCCAAATGAACTCTGCTGAAGAGCTGGCATTTGTGCATGTAGGGGCAAAGGGGCCTTTGGCCCCCTTTGTTGTTCCGAGGGCTGCTGAGGTTCACACACAGCACAAGGTTGTGGTCCCTGTGTCTGTTCTGCCCTCTGACAAGAGAGGTGTGTTCATCAGGTCGTTGTGACACAAGAAGGTTTTAACTTTCTGGGTGACTTTGTCACAGGTGTACCCACAGCAATGATCAGTGTTGTCTTGCTGCCCAGAAAGAGGGAGTTGCCCAGCAGAAGCTGTGAAATGAACATCGTGTGGTTGTTGGCAAAGCATGCAGGTACTGCTGTATGGATACCCTCATCTTTTACAGATGGGCCCAATTGATGGAGAAGGGTTCAGCTCTCAGAACTACATGAAGCATCTAAGAAATGTCTTCATCTGGTTGCCCTGCTGCACATCAGACAGTGCAGGTGTGACCGCCTGCTGTCACTCTCCAAGCTGCCTCTGCTCACAGGGAGAGAAAAGAACCAGATTCCTAAAATCAGAGTAGACATCAGATGCCCTTCAAAACTGACAGAAGATACTTTTCGTTTTCCTCTTCAAGATAGGCTTGTGAGATCCTGAAACTGGATTATGAAGATCTCAAATGCCGTATATTGAGAGTTAAGTATGCAGTGACAACATTTCAAACCATCTTGAGATGAAGAAAAAATAGCATTTTCCATTGGAAAATATTCTGATTAGAAATTACTCAGTAAGTATCTCTGATACACAGCCTTTCCTGCAACGCCCGAGACTCAGTATCTCAGACTGAATTTGCAGTGGCTGCACAGGGTTACCCCTCTGCTGGGACCGAAGCTGCCCTACAGGCTGATGTGGCCACAGCGCTGCCACCACCTGAAGCTCAAAGGGAGACCCCGAACCCCAGATCCCGCGTTCGCCTTTTCAGAGCGTTCTACTGAGGAGGGCAAGGGAACGTCATCCGTGAAGGAAGAAAGAACACCAACCACTGCAGTGGCAAAGCATTTGTACGTCCACATGAAGATAAGGGACTGAAACCAGCTTGCACTGCCATGGTGTGAGCATGTACCATCGTCCAAAGCAGCACGCTCACTTCTGAGCGCTCGGCGTGACGCGCGCTTTCACCATGGGCTCCTCGGTGTCTCCAGCAGCGAGGAATGCCCTCGGGAGCTCGCCGGGAAGGGCGCTGTGCCCACAGCCCTTCAGAAGCACAGCATTTGTACACAGCCACCTGATCTCTAGTGACCAAATCCTCCACTTCCCCAGGCTCGCCGGTGAAAGCAGAGATAGCGACACGCGATAGAGGGTTGCCTGAGTGGAGAACCGCATTCGTAGTCCTTGGTGCCTGAGAATGGGGTGCGTGGCTTGAATGGGCGCAGGGGACCTTATTGTCCTGCACGTGTCCCAGGAGATTAGCCACGAGCTAGACTGCAGCATCGGGGACAGCGAGTCCGTGTCCTCCGGCTCCCCTGGCCTGCTCTGGGGCTGCAGCACCAGCAATGTGGCGCTGGCCTCAGGTGCAGCTAGAGGGAATGCCAGCCCCTCTCACAGAGCCGGGCTAATCCCGTCCCTCACAACCACTTGTCTGGGAGGGACTTGTAGACGCATAGAGCGGCCCTCCCATTCCAGAGTTACAAATGACAAGTGAAGCTGAGGGTTTGCTGTGTCAGCGAGGGAAAAACTGGGCCTGAATGAACAAAGCAATGGTTTCAAATTGCTAAGGGTGGAATTGTCTCCTGTTTTCGAGGTCTACGCTGATCTGTATTGCATAAGTCATTCCTGAGCACTGAAGAGATTCACAGCCCATCTGAGGGTTGTGGCCGCTAATTTCCATAGATTCTGAAATAGATTGTCACGGTCTGTGGCAGGGCCAGTTTATGCTCTCTCTACAGGAGTCTTTAAAGCGCATTCCAGGCTGTGGCACGCAGCCCTGCAGTCCCTCCTCAGCACACCCGCAGGCTCACGGCCGCTGAAGCCCCCCAGGTTACCTCAAAACAACTGCTATTTTCCTCAAGTGCCTTATTACAGTTTTTCCTCTTCTTCTTTACTATCAGAGAAGGTCTGGATTGAAGACTAGTCTAACCCATGCTGTTTAGTGCTAATGAGAAAAACCCTTATGGGTGGAACCAGCAGTGCCAGCCCCACCGGAGCGGAGCTGCAGGGTGAGGAACAGCGTTCCCGCTCCCCTGCCACGCAGGGCGGTACCTTCACAACTCCCAGGTCAGGGCTGGAATCTAGACACTTGAGACAAGCGAGTGTCACCCCTGGCACCTGCAGCTGCCCCTTCCTCTGGGGTCTCTGCCTGCTCGGGCTGGGGGTGCATGAGCAGGGAATCCAACCAGGGACCCATACCTGTCCAGACTCCTCCGCGGTTCCGGGCTGCGCTGAGCATCCCCAAGCCGTTAGCATTTGAACCGTCCCCCGCACGGCTCAGCCAAAGGCCAAGGTGTGAGGAACCAGCAGGACGATTTTCTAGAGCTATGCAAGAAGGAACGACACTGTATTCACCAGCCCCTTTGGGTAGAAGGCTCCATAGCACTCTCAGCCCTGCAGAGCTGCCTCGGTGCCGGCCCTGCTGCTTGCAGACTCTGCTCAGTTCACTTCGTGTGGGAAATTCAGCTGGTTTATTTCGTTTGGGACGTGCAGAACTTCTGCAGTGTCAGTACTGCAGCTTCTCCCTGACCTGATTTCTGCCTCGGTAATCACATACAGGCGCTAACGATGCTTTGAATATGTGATAAAAGGTGCTTATTACTGCCAGAACTACACATTCATCAGGGTTTCCTAATGACAGATACACACATGAAATCGTCACCCTCAACAACCAGGGACTCGAGCAGCAAAAGATTCTAAAAATAGATGCTTCCTGCAATAGGCCATTAGTTTCTCATTTCTTACCCAGGATCCTTTACTGCCACGATCATAATTTTGTTAGAGGCAAGAGGTTCATCTAGCCTTCATCTCAGAATGGCTATTACAGAAAATAATCATTTCCAAACAAATTCACAGTTTATTCAGAGTGAAAGAATTGTGCCTCGATGATGAGCTTCTGGGCAGAGTAATAGGGTGACAATTTTTCCTATAAATAAATGTTGTTGAACTACCAACACTGTTAAACTCTTCTGAGATGCCTTCAGAGCTTGTGTGAGGCAGCCTGTTCCGCTGAGGGTGTTCTATCTTGGTGTGCAAGGACTATTCTACCTTCACTTGGTTTATGCACTTGCTAATAGGACAGTAATACTTTTTGGGCTGTCCTGTGGGGATGGTAAGATCTTGGGCTATCCTTTGGAAATCATCACGATTTGAACGCTTTAGAGTGACTTTTTGTTCATCTGCTTGATTTGCCTTGCAATGTGCAAAATCTTGTAAGAAGTCAGCAAGCTGATTAACGGGGGAAAGGAGAGGACTCCAAGCCAGTGACATCTTGTGAAAGCTGATAGTTCAAAATCTAGTCTTAAAGAAAAGTACTGAAAGCAAAAGCTGCTGAAAGTTTCCATTTGCCACATACTGGTTCCTTCTTTCCTCGCTGTTATGACACAGCTACAGCTGTTGGATGGTCACCTCACATGGCCAGTACCGGGAGACATGGAGGGGACACAGCCGGGTGGGCAGATCTGTGTCCGCTCCCTGCTGCAGAGGGCAGGGAGAAGGGCTGTCCCTGGGGCTGTGACACTCTCTCTGTGCCACTGCTGCCAAGGCTGGTGTGGTTTGACCACGGTATGTCCTTTGCCTGCTCTTGCCCTCTCCCAGGTGGCCTGGATTTCCAGCTCCCCCCCTTCTCCCCGCACTGGTCAGGAGCAGAAGGTGCAGCGGTGTCTCTGGGACGGCTGGTGCTGAGCTAGGCAGACGTCTCTCCAGATTTTAGTGCAACGAGTTCAGAGTCCTCTGCATACCTGCCATTCAGCTGTTCGTTGTTGGAATCGGGGTGGTAGAGGTAGACGGGGACCTCGGTGATGGACGTGGCGGTGTAGGAGGTCGATCGTGTGGAGCAGTGCTCCCGGCGCCGCTGGCCCCACTGGGTTTTGTACTGTGTCCACTGCCGCTTCAGAGCTCCCTGTACCTGTGAAAGCAGCACACAGTTACAGTTACAATGCACCCTGTAATTCTAGCAAGTTTTTAACTTGCTACAGGGAATTTAAAAAAATAATAAAAGAAATAAAAATTAAGATAGATCTCCAGGCCTAATGCCACCAGGTTGAGTCTGCATCTCTCCTCCCCTTTGCTCCCAGCTCCAGAAGCAGTTGCTCATCATACCTTGAGTCTGGTGTCCAGTTCTGGGCACCTCAAGACGAGAGATCTGGAGGGGCTGGAGCAAGTGCAGAGGAGGGACACGGAGCTGGGGAAGGGCCTGGAGAATGAATCTCATGAGGAACCATGGAGGGAGCTGGGACTGTTTAGTTGGAGGAAGAGGAGGCTGAGGGGAGACCTCATCCCTCTCTACAACTGCTTGAAAGGCCATTGCAGAGAGGTTGGTGCTGGTCTCTTCTCACGGGCAATGAGCGATAGAAGGAGAGGGAATGGCTGCAAGCTGCAGCAGGGTAGGGTTAGGCTGGCCATGAGGAGAGAATTCTTCCCAGCAAGAGTGGTCAGAGCCTGGACTGGGCTGCCCAGGGAGGGGGTGGAGTCCCCATCCCTGACTGTGTTTCAGAGTGGATGAGATGTGGTGTTGGGGGATCTGGTGTAGGGGAGAACTTTGTAGAGTAGGGCTGATGGTTGGACCTGATGAGCCCAAGGGTCTCTTCCAACCAAAATGATTCTCTGATCTCTTGGCTTTACTCCCTGCCTGCCTCCCCAGGGCAGCAGTTGGCTTCTGCAGCTGTGGCTGCTGCTGAGGAACAGGTTTGGGTTCGCTGTTCCCAAAGGGGTCGGTGTTGGTCATAGCCCTCTGCAGGGCTGGAGAGAATTCCGACCTGCGGACATTCATCTTCTAGGAATCAAGTATTTTATTCAGCATTTACATTGAGACTGATGCTATCTGTGCTGCTCAGACATGACTCTGGCTATGGAGTCCTGCCAGGGAATAAGCAGCCCTTCCCCAGCTGCAGGTGCCTGCACTCACTGGCTCCTTCCCAAAGGACACCTTGGCACACCAGCAGGGAGTGGGCAAACTGGTTCTGTCCATCCCCATCAGTGATCCCATCCAGCAAAACGTGAGCACAGGAGCTGGGGCTCCACTGTAAGTGACCACCCCGCTGCAGGAGGGCTGAGGCAGGGGAGGCTCTGTGATCACAGGATGGTCCCAGAGCTCCCGTGCCCCAGCTGAGCAGGACGTCGTGTGTCGGTTCTGCTCCGGGAATAGTCCAGAGTCACTCTCCAGGCTCTTGTGCAGGCTGATGTCTTTGATCCATGTAGATGAATCTACAAGGCTTCCATGTTTCCCAGGTCCCTCCCTCCGTTCCCAGATCTGACCCCTCTGTTAACAGGTACGGAGTAACACGTTACCTACTCACACCCTCCGCCTGCAGGAAACGCCGGTCCCTGTCACGTAAGGACAGGGCTTCACACGGAATTGCCACGAGGCCGAGATGCTTATGGAGCGTGCAGCAAATGTCTGCAGCAGGACTCTGCAGCGTGCCAAGCTACAGCTTGGGCAGGCCAATGGCTTTGGCTTTTGAGTTTTAATCCAAGACACATGCCAAGGTATGAGCACTGCCGCTATAAATCCTTACTCGTGTGAGCAGTTGTGCTGACTTGGTACAACTGCTTTCTTGAGTAAACAAACATTTGCTGGGCTGGGCCTTTAACTGAAAAGGATATCCCTGCCCAGTTTCCAATCCTAGCTCCTTTCTGCAATTGTTCAGCTTAAGAAAAAGTAGTGAAGAGTTCCTTTCACCTAGAGAAATGTATTCCTGTTTGCCTTCTCCTAACAGATATGGAAAAGGAAACGAGCGGCTGAGTGTAGGTTAATTAGCTCTGGAGCCCAGAGAAGGCATATGGTCACAGTGGCAGTTCAGTCACCGAGGCTGTGAGCAGAGCTCACTGCACCAACACGGAGGTTTAGAGTGAAATGGCTGCACCCAGGGATGCTCCACATCACACCATCACCACAGTTCACGAGTGAGGAGGAACTACTGCACGAAGGAGTAAGGCAGTTGTAGCCCATGATACAGAAATATTGCACATGAAGTAGGCCCTGTGGAGATTTTAGTCACTTTAAAATTGACTTTTGATGTCAGGGTATGAATATTGTGGCTTGGTCACTGCAGAAGCTCATCCATTCAGACAGATCTTGGTGTCTTTAGTGAAGGTGGCAGGAACATACTCTTACAGCCTATTTCTCTCCTGGCCCCCTTCCCCTGCACAACCCCCAGAGCTCTGATGGCTCCTGCCCAGGGAGCAGAGCTGCTGGGAAGGTGATGAGCTCCAGCTGAGTTCTCAAACCACCCTCAGCTGAGCTAGAGGCTGAGGTGCCACCAGGGCAGCCACGGGTCTGGAGATGACAACAGGGTTAACTGAGGAGGGAAGAACAGTGTCACCCGGCTTACAAACCCTCCTGAAGGAGGCCACAGTTTTATTCTCAGGGGGGAGTGACACTTAAATTCTATGTCTGCTCAGGGGGAGAACAGGCACGTCCCTTCCAGCCCAGCCCATGATGGGAAGTGCCATCAGTCAGGTGTGAAAGGCTCCCCGCAGCAGGGAGAGCAGCCCGGCAGTTAGTCTCAAACCTCCTCACCCTCACATCCCCCCCGGCAACGTCCCTCTGCCTAGGAACAGACAGGGGTGAACTCGGGTATCCCACTGACATACTGAGTGTCGGCATCACAAAGCCTTTTCTGTACTGAATTCACCTGGTTTTGATTAAAAATAAACTTTTTAAAGGACTTTTTAGCTTTTCTAAGATATGCAATGTTTTATTTTGCCACAGCTGAATGCTCCTGATGTACTGAAAATGAATTTTTCTCCTAACCATCTCTGGAAAATGGCTGATTGCAGCAATTCAGATTTTAATATAAATTGCTTCTTGACATATTTTAACCAACTATGTGGTTTTTTGTTCAAAATAATGAAGTAGTGAAGTGGACCTAAATCCAGCTGCAGGTATCTGAAATACAGATCCAGCTGTAGCAGAATGGGAGACATTTTTGCCTCAAGGGTTTTTATTCCTCAGTTACTGGGTGAGAAACGCTGACCTTAAAAAGGCCAGTGCTAGTCCTCGAAGGAGTGAGAGTAATGGCTCCTCCAGGTTCCCCTGCTCTGACAGGGCTGCCAAGCGATGTCTCCAGGGCTGACTGCAGCCCCCGTCTCTCCAGGACAGACCCCTGGAGGTGTACACTGCTTCTTACGGGGCACCATGGTCCTTCCAGGTGACCCATCCCGCTCTTCTGGGGCAGGAGGGAAGGTAGAGCATTCAAAACTGTAGACGATGGGGAGAGAGTCTCATGCCTGCTCCTTATTTTGTACCATCTGCTTTGTAAGGGTAACAGAATCACAGAGTGCTCTGGGGTGGGAAGGGACCTCTGGAGATCACCCAGTCCAACCCCCTGCCACAGCAGGGTCACCCACAGCAGGTCCCACAGGAACGTGTCCAGGTGGGGTTTGAATGTCTCCAGAGAAGGAGACTCCCCCCACCTCTGGAGACTCTCCCTCTGGCAGCCTCTGCCAGGGCTCTGCCACCCTCACAGCAAAGAAGTTCCTCCTCATGTTCAGATGGAACTGGTTGTGTCCCAGTTTGTGCCCGTTCCCTCTTGTCCTGTCCCTGGGCACCACTGAAACCAGCCTGGCCCCATCCTCCTGACACCCACCCTTGAAGTATTTATGGGTGTTGATCAGATCCCCCCTCAGCCTTCTCTTCTCCAGCCTGAACAGACCCAAGTCCCTCAGCCTTTCCTCAGCAGAGGGGTGTTCTAGTCCCCTCATCATCTTCTTAGCCCTCCTGCTGCATCTGCTCAGAGACATTCAAGTCACACTCTGCTCAGAGCTTTCAAACCCACGCTGCTGCTTGTGTATGGAGAGTAAAAAAGCTACTCTGTGTGGTTTTGAAGCAGCACAACACGCTTCACTTCTGCATTAACAAACAACAAAGCAACTTTTTTTCAGGTTCTGCTCGTTTCTGTCTCTCACAGGCTTACCTCACCATTGAAGAAGCAGAATATCGTCGCCACAAGTAAGCCCTAAGAGAAAGGACAAGGAAAGATGTTAGGGATCAAAATATTTTTTTTTTTTTTTTTGCATTTTTTGACTATTTGGATGTGAGGGATACAAAATAAAAACATTAGTGCATTTCCTCTGCATCACAGACACTTCACCTGACCTCCCCCTCATGCACTGTTACCTTATTGCTCTGATTGTTGCCTTTTCGACATGTTTCACCATTTCCTTCTACACTGCTAGCACTTCTGCATAATCTCTTTTGTCTGTGTAGTGATTTCTGTACCGAAATCAGACTGTGTGCCAGGATAACAGCCTGTGTGCGGGCATCACAATGGATGGTGGGAATATGGAAAGAGGGATAAATGGTCAGAAAAAGTTAAAAAAACCCTCACAATGGGTGAGTTAGACGGTAGGGGCAGAGGAAAAACGTAGAGAGAGACTGCAGATCGTAGCTTGGTTTAATTACTGCCCCGGTTGCTGAGATAACACTTCACTCCTGCTCCAGGACAGTGCAGGCCGAGCCAGGGACAGGAGGTGAGAAACCATGAAAGGAGAGAAAATGCTGTGGCCCAGAGCCTGCCCTTCACTGGTCCCTGCTCTGAACCGCACTGGCTCGCGTTACTTCCCATGGCACCCGTGGGAGCCAAACACCTTCACTCCAGATCTGATCAACTGAGCCTATGGCAGCTTGGGAAATGGAGGGGCAAACAGCAACACCATAGCTTGTGCTCCCAAGGGCTGCTCTGAAGAGCTTTAGCTGTACCGTTTGTATAAACCCCCAGTTAACTGGTTACCAGTTAAACTGCAGCTAAGGCTTGGACTGTGGAGTGTGCATTTTAGAAATGTAGGGTATGTAATAACTGCTTCAACAAAATATATACGAGACCCATAGGCTGGTTTGGAGACGTGCTGACCCCCCGACTCTTGGCAATTAGTTCACTCCAATAAATCTTCTCCTATTGCAGAAGTTGTAATCTGACATGACTTCAAATCCACACACAGGAACACGTGTGAGGAGGAGGAAGGGTCGACACAGCGAGAAAAAGAAAGTCTCTTTTCATGTTCTGGAGACACAGCATTCTGAAAAGACCCCAGCCCCAGGGCACAACGTGTGATGCACAATAGTTTGAGCATAAGCTCTGGCTTCAGGAACGCCCCAAAGTCAACCAAAATCTTACTCCTCTAAAGCAGGACTTGGCCAGACCACAGATTCCTAAATAAAAGACTTACACGAGGGGAACAAACGCGTCGCTTCCCGGTGCCCCTCTTGCCCTGTGTGTGCTGCCGTCACCCCTGGAGTCCTGCAAACCACCCCCAGCTGAACGAGGTCTCGGCAGGGTCTCACTGTCCTGCCAGAGTGTGTTCCTACGAGCACCATCCCATGGGAAATGAAACAGATCTTGATCTCGTCCGGGAGCAGAGATGCTCAATGGACGTCCCACCTGGGGCACGGTGGGTGCAAAAGGCACCAGGAGCAGGAGAGAAAGAACTGGAGAGATTTTCCTAAGCCTGTTCTTCAGCAAGAGTGTTTGCAGGGAATTTGGGAACTGCAGTTCACCTCAGGGCAGAACTGAACCCAAACTGCTGAAGTGAAGCCACTTTCTGTGTCAGTTCCTGTAGGGTGTGTTAATGCCTCTGTGACGTTCCGCAGTCGCTCTACTTCTTCTCTTGGAGAGCGTAGGTCCCTGAAGAGTCTTTTCTCCAGACAAGTTCTGACAGAAAAGCTGGAGAGGAGGCTGTGGTGATGCCTCAGATCCCTCCAGTTGCTCTTCTGGTCAGGCAGGAGCTGAGAGCAGTTCTGGTTCCTTGCTGTTTTGAGACTATGGCTCTTGTTCATCTTCTCCCTGAAGAAACTATTCTCTCTAGTTCCTCCCGTACAGGTCTCACCGCTCTTCTTCCACCACCAACAGCCCTCTGGGCTCTGCCATCTGTTATGTCTACTTCCATTCCTATTTCCAGTATTTCTATTTTTAGTATTTCTATTATTGATATTCTATATTATTATTCTATTATTTCTGTATTTAATTTCTATTATTTCAATTTCTGTTCTTATTTCTTCCAATTTATATATAAAGTTTTGCCCGTGGCTCAGAGCACTATCATTACCTTCAGCAGTAAAGGCAGCTCCAGAGCTGCCTGTGGCACACGCCAGCTTTGGCTCTCTGGGGCCAGAGTAACGGTAACTTCACAGTGGAGCTATTAAGGCAGGTGACAGAGGGTTAAGTATTTCGTGTCAGGTCCACAGGTCAATTCTCAGCTCTCTGTGCCATGCACCTTCCCTACCCTCCCTAGCTGCTGCCGGGGCTGGCTGGGGGGGCCGTTCCCCCCGAGGACACCTCCAGCTCAGTGGTGTCTCTCTGGGGCTGCCTGGAGCTGTTGAACCGCCCCATGCTGTGCCGTCTGCTGGGAGCAGGGTAACACCAGCTGCAGCGTTGAAGGAGAGAGGAAAAATACATGTATTGTGAGATGAAGGCCTTTAATGACTTTTTCTGACACTATTTCTGGAATGGTGCAAAGACCAGGTGACTGAGGCTTTCGGCAGAATCATGCCTTAGAGACTGCTCAGAGTCAGCAGCTCCCCGACCTCCGTGTACCTCACCGGCCCCAGAGAGTTCTTCCCTGTGTTTAAGTGCCTACACTGGACGTTCTTTGCCTGACAGGCAGTTAATTTTTATCTAACTCTCCTGCAAAAACCTACAGAAGAGAAGGTCCAGTGATTTGCTCAGGTTAAAAAGAGACAAACAAAAGATAGCTCTGCAGATCCTGCAAACTTACATGGGTTTCTGCTACCTCTCTTGTTTGTCTTCTAACTTATGTTTCCATAAACCCAAGAAAGCATGTAGATATATTTATATATAAAAAATATATCAATATTACTTCTGAGAATGCCTATGGTACTACTTTCTGCCCCAGTTCCACGCTGTGTTGCTGTTTAGGCTTTAGTGGGGTGATATGTTTGTTACTGGTGGTAGAAGACGGCGGCACACACAATTGTACAGATGGCCATAACGTGCAAAATGAGTTTCTGATTCTCCGTGTGAGCAGAGGCCACAGCCAGTCACCTCTCACTTCTGGACCTGAGTGGACAGCAAAAAAAAACCCCCCAAAAGGTGGCCAAGGCTCTTCACAGAAGTGCTGCCCCTTCTCCTCTCTCTCATTTCAGCAAAGACAAAGGGCTTTGAGAAAAACAACCCCGTGTTCTTCCTCAGCTCCATTCAGGGCACACTCGCACAGCACCTCTGAAGTGAAGGACTGCCTTACCAAGTGCTTCTGCTGCTGCAGCCAGGGGGAGATCGCCCTGAGGGCTGACGATGGCAACAGCCACTGCCCAACCAGGGACCCCCCCTCAGGCCAGGCTCCCCCTACGAGGCTCCGCTGCTCCTGCCCCCCCACTGCAGGCGGCTGCACTGTCACTGGGTACAAACCCCCCCCTTTCTAATAGCCAGCGTTCAGAAACACCATTCTCCTCAACTTTTACTGGCTCAAAACATTAGAAAGTTTTGAAATTACTAATAGTGCAAAGAAAAAAGAAACAGGAAAGAAACCCCCCACTTGTGTTGTCAAAAGGAGTCCTGTGACCTTCACTCTGCACAGAAGGAAAAAATGTTTCTGGTTTGGCATCACAGACCATACTCACTTCCCTTTAAACGGAGAAACAGATGGAATGAATGCTTTCTAAAATGCACTGAAACATCTTACTAGTTTTAAGAGGCTACTTTTAAATGGGGTAATCTTGCTCTGTGTAAAACTGCAGGGAGATGAATTTGCAGGACGGGTCAAACCTTGTGAGGCCTCTGCTGTGGACCAGCACTGGGGATCAGATGCTGGATAATGGGATGTGCTCGCTGGCAGCAGACCCTCTGGCAGAGTTCAGCCCCCCCCACACCTCTTTGCAGGGACCCCTTAAATGATGTTCAGCGGATCCTGAGGGTGGGGGGCATGGCCATGGCAGCCCCAGGGCCAGCAGAGGTGCAGATGGTCCCGCCAGGGTATGAAGCACAAGCCAAATCCTTCAGTCCTGGCTCAGCAGGGAGACCTAGGGGCAATTCTGGCAGGAAATGGGGCTGCTGCTGCTTCACACCTTCTTGGGGAACCACCTTCATAAGTGGCAGAAGTGTTTTCATGCCAGAGGAGTGTCCCAAGGGTCTCTTCCAACCTATCTGATTCTATGATTCTATAAGGGAGCCTCATTGTCTCAGCCTTTTCCTCTGTGCCAGCATTTCCTCTGTGCAAGTTTGCATACACAGATAATTTTAATATTAACCTCACAACACCAGTTTCAATAAATTTGAGCACTTCAACAGAATCCATGTTTTGAACATACGAGCCCTCTGTAATCTCAGCTTTCTCTCCTTAGGTTGGAAACAGGGCCAGCTGATCATTTTTGCTATGTTTTCCCTTGTTTTCCCTGTCATGTGGCTGTTCTTCATGCAGCGACACTACCCATGCTGAGGCAGACAACCCAGTAACGTGAAAGTGGAAAAGAACTGCAAAACCACGGCCACCCTCGGTTTCAGGGCAACACAACTGGCAACAGCATCTTTGGCTGAATTAATTTAACAGCAAGGACCTCAAGCAAGCTGGAGCTGGTCCTGTATAACATACCTGGTAATGCATCAATATATGCATGATGTAGTCGTATATTTCCCCAGCAAGGCGGTTCTCTGGTCTCCAGGGAATAATAACAAACTGAATTCCCAGTAAGGGCACCAGGATCAAAGTGGCCCTGACAGCTTTCATGTACATGTTGGACTCGGCACGGTGGGTATCTCTCAGCTTTGTCACCAAAACTCGGACAATATTAAGCAGAAAGAAAAAATTGACCTGCAAAAGCAAAGCCATTGTAGGTGAAAGCATCTGAATTGAAGAGATGCTCAAACTCGAAACGCAGAACATGTCGATGGCAGCAAAATGTCAGTCTCTAGCTTTATCACAGCTCGGATCGGGCAGCTCCTTGGGAGCCAGGACTTGGGAAGTACCTTGAATATCTTCAGAAAAGGGATGTTAAGCTGCTCTAGACGCTTCCCTTAGGAATCCCAAATGGGTGTGTCCAGCAGCAGGGATCAGTTCCTGGAAGCACTGGCTGTTTTGACACCGATGCGGGAAAATTTAGGATTTCCCAGGAACAATTAATCTCTTTTTTTTAAATGAAGTTTGAACCAAGTAGAGACATTGTCCCCTAGGAGCAGCCATGTCTCTCTTCTGAGTCTGAAGGTCACCTGGGCACCCAGCTTCTGTCTGCAGCTGGGCCAGACAAACCCAGTGTGTCCCAGGGCCCACAGCACCTACGGGGGCACACAGTTCATCTGAAGAACACGCTCTAGCTCACACGGGTCAATACTTCAGGCTTGTGTATGAGCAAGGGGGCAAGATTCTTCTTGAGAAAAACCTGGGCTACGCCTTGTCCCCACCAGACTGCAGGGACCCTGTGGTAC
Source organism: Jacana jacana (assembly GCA_013400555.1). Lineage (NCBI taxonomy): Eukaryota > Metazoa > Chordata > Aves > Charadriiformes > Jacanidae > Jacana > Jacana jacana. The sequence goes on along the minus strand of VZTM01007215.1, from coordinate 1,059,273 downwards.
ATACCCACCGGTATCGGTTCATACACACCAGCTCAGGGCAGAAACACCAGAAAACACAGAATGTTTTCCCCTGCCCCTTCTGGTCAGCTGTGCCGAGCAGCTCGGGGTCGCACCGCTGCGGCTCAGGGAAACCTGCTCCGTCCCCCAGCCCTGGAGAGAGGCCCCTGCGGGATGTTCCTCCCGTGGAGGGAGGGAGGGAGGGCAGACCCTGGCTGGTACCGAGCCCAGGGGGTGTCCTCTGCACATCCCGGGTACCACAGACCTTCTCTCTCTCCAGGGCACCCATCACTCTTTTCTGCCCTGCTGCAGTAATAGCAAGCACCTGCGTGTCACTTCAATAGCCCTTTTTGCAGATGACCTTTAAAAAGCAAGAATGTAAGTCACATAACTCATGCAGGTAATTTAATAGCCCCAATTCCATAGATATGAGAAACTTCAGTTGAATCTTGCACAACAATAAAACATGAATCAGCGAGCTCTGGTAAAGCCTTTCATCATCACTTCTTAAATACTGAGAGACCTTTCAGCTGTTTTACATCTATGCCCTACTGAAAAAAAGGAAGAGAAAATTACTTCTGAGATCCCATTCAACACCAAATCTAAACCTTATTTGCCATCTCCCTCTGGCTCCACTGACTCTGCTTAACCTTCACTTTTAGAATTTCTGGAAGTAGCTGTGAAAAGTGAAAAGAAGTCTTTACAAAGGCAAAAATCCTCAGCTCTTCTGAGTCAGTCCATCACTATGAGATTTTTGGAGCAAATCATACAGGACATTCTGCAGACACAGACACCTTTGTAAGAAAAGACCAGAAACAGTATAAGCACGATCCAGAAATTCTAATGCCTTATTTTGAAAACAGTTAAGGATTGCTCTTTTTCCATAAAAAACCCAGTCCTTCCTTTTCTCTCTGTGGCAAACATGTACAGACTTTGACCACGGCGATAAAAATAAAGGTTGAATGACCTCTCCTAGCAGATACTTGCCATTACAGCAGCAGAAAGAATCAAAATTGAACCCTTAAACCCACAGTAGATGTGATTTTCTGGAGCAGCAGACTATCTGTGTGGCAGGGAGGAATGGGTTCCTTCACAGTGCTGAGGTGCTTCTCAAGATGGGGCAGAAACATTCTCAGGTTTTTTTGGCTAGTAGAGGAAGGGTGGTTTCTCTATTCAGAGGTGATTCAGACCAAAGAATTTCTTCCCCACATCTCAGCTCCATCTGCCCTCTGTCAGTGTCAAACCCTTCACCCTCATCCTGTGGCTCCCCTCCCTCATCAAGACAAGAGTCCCTCCTCATCCCTCCTGGAGCCCCCTTAGGGACTGGAAGGGGCTCTAAGGTCTCCCCAGAACCTTCTTGTGTCCAGGCTGACCCACCCCAAACACCCAGCTCACCCCGGCTGAGGCAGAGATAAATGTCCCATCAGTGTCAGACAAATGCAGTTACACTGGGAGAGAGCGACCGCCCTGATTTTCCAAAGCAGTCAGTGATTCTGTTTGCCTCAAAATCAGACTCTTTACTGGGAGGTCCCTTTACAGGACTTGCTGCTCTAAAGAGCTGAGAACCTGTCCCTGTAACACTGAGCAGAGAAAACTGCTAGCTACTTCTAAATTTTGACCAAAATACCTGAAGTACAGAAACTTCTATTCTATAAGGGTTAGCAGCATTTCTAAAATAATTATTAAACTGTGATAGCAAATAATGTTCTTACCAATAAAGCTGCCATTACAGGCCCATGAACAATATAGAGCAAGTGCGTGTCAACACTCATCCAGCAGCTGGAGGGGAAACACACCATTAAAAGTTATTATTAACTCAAACTAAATGCGTTACACAGCTAAATAACACTAAGTTCCTTCAAAGACAGACATACTACTCACTTGTCATTGAAGTATTTGGCTCTCGCAACAGCATGAATAGATGCTGGCACCAAAGGGAACCCTGAAATGATTAAAGTTACAGGTCAGTCTTGATAATTTTCTGGCTTGACTTTCACATGTTGCACACACTAAGGCTCTTGTCCGCAAAAACCACCTCTGTGAAGCGGCAGCTTTCTGGAGAGACCCGCAGCCCCACCGCCCTCAGGCCCCAGCATTACCTCCATGGTGGGACACAGAAGGGAAGGGTGCTCAAGGAGCAGCGAAGCCCCAGGGGCCACGCTCTCTGGGGGTGTGGGGAGCGGGTGTGAGCTGGCAGCGTGGGAGGGAGGCAGGGACCAGCCTGTTCCCAGCAGAGAATTCCCTGGGGAAAGCAGGAACACTGCTTAAACCCACATGAACTGCTGTTGAGCAACAGAGGGGCACAGTAACTGCGGTGCCAGACTGTGGAGCAACAAACAGCATCGCCAGGAGCAGCTCCTTTGGAGCCCAGGGCAAGAGAAAAACATTTGGAGCCAGGAGTGTTTGGGGGGACAGGGATTTGGGATTTCTCCTGCAGGCTCCCAGCCCCTGTGCAGCCAGGCACACATCACGCAGCGCTATCACAGCCGGGAGCGGAGCTGTGGGTACCATCCATCCACATCTCCAGCTTCATCTGTGACGCCTCAGGGGAGGCCATTGCTCTGACAGGAGGCCGATGGCAGCACGATTGCTCGGGGCCAAAGGCCTGGGAATGCGCCAGGCTTAACTCACCGGAAGCCTTAAATCCTTATTTTGGTTGGATTTATTCTAGTTCAACCCTGCTTTGGCAGGGGGGTTGGGCCAGATGATCTCCAGAGGTCCCTTCCAAGCCATATCGCTCTGTGACTCTGTGACGCCCAGCCTGGCACGAGGAGCGACAGCCTGGCCTGCTCCTGAGGCGGCCACACTGCCCTCCCCGCCCTGCGCACGGCCCTGCACACGCCTGCGCTCTGACTGCTGCTTCCCTGTAAACCACAAAGGTCTCTTCTGAGCTTTGTATATTCTGTAATTACGAATGAAAACGTGTGAAAATGTCTTGCTGACACTGGTCAGTCACGTTGCTTCTCTGGGTGTTAGAGATCTCAGAAATGAGATCTCAGAGAATCCCCAGCCAAATTCTGGGGAAGTCCTAGCTCAGAGCAGAGGCCAGACAAGACTGGAGTGAGGATGAGGTCAAACACCTATGTAAATAGGACACTGATGTCTCCAGACATCTTTTTAAGCAACAGCTACTTACTCTACTGCCAAAAAAAGTTCTTACTGCAGTTTTCCTTGGGAGGACAATGCAGGTGTGGGAGAACAGACTGGATTGCCTTCTCCTTTATATAGTGTTAGAAAATGACTACTTGGCCTCTGGCTGCAGAATGCCTTTTTTTTGAGTGATGGCACATGGTAGAACAACAAAGAGATCAGAACAGAAAGAAAGAGCTTCCAGCCTCAGGGTGATCTTATGGGATTGACAGCTTGAGAAAATCCTTTTGATTTGGAAACGGAGCAAGCCTGGGCCAGTTTGGTTGACACTCAGATTGAAGTGAAAATTTTAAGAGACCTTTCTGTAACAGCAAAAAGTGTTCATCTCAAAGCTCTGGCCTGGAATATCACAAGTAGGGAACACCAAGGGATCTTTTTTTTCTGCTAAATGCAGTAGCCTGGAATATCTGGCCCAACAAACTCACAGGCAAATCTTAAGAACGTGATGGGAAGCTTTCATTAGTGGGTTCCAGGGCAAGAAGCTCCTGGCTGTGTGAAACATCCAGCTGCAGGCTGCACGGGCTCTTCAGGGCTGGCTGTTCCTCCTCTCTTGGAACAGGCCAAAAGGCTGAGGCACCAGGGCAGCCTCTTGGACCTTGGTGGCACATCTCTCACACCAGAGGTCCCACTGGTAAACAGGGAGCAACGCAGCACAGGTCTCACTCCAGCCGGACCAGGAAAAGGTACATACCCTTTAGGTCAGGCAAGGACCTTTGTGGCACAACCTGGCAATTACACTCTGTTTTGAAGGCAATGTCAGCACTGTCCAAACAATACCCTTCTCCCTTTTATGTGGAAGGAGCTGCCTGAAGCAGTCAGACAGGAGCATGGACGCACACATTTGGCACTGCTTCCTTGCCCTGCACAAGGGTGCCTTCCAGTGAAACAGCAACAAATGAAAAAGGACATTCCCTGTAGTGCCCAGAGCAGAGGCTACCTGAACGTATCAGAGTTGAAATGGCAGAACCACAGCATTGGTAAGAACAACTCTTCTCTTTGCTGTTACTGCCTACACAAGACCTGATACTGGAAGCCTAACGAGTGGCTGAAGTCAGAGTTTTAAAGTTCTTCAGAACATTTGAAAGGGGATCATTTTTCTTGGCTAAGCCATTGTTAATTCTTCTCTCGTTAAGCAGTAGGATTATTTTTTCTTATTCTCCTGCTGCAAATTCCTGAACAAGTATGACATCTTCCATCAAAGAGATGGAAAATATACAGTAAATTCTATCTGCTTCAGAGTGGGGTTGCAAGAGACAAATGCAGGTGATCACCCCTCAGTACAGATAAAGGTTCATCCTTAGAATCATAGAAACACAAGGTTGGAAAGGACCTACAAGATCATCTAGTCCAACCCTCCTCCTGTCACCAATACCACCCTATTACTAAATCATGCTCTAAATCTACTTGTAGCTACTAAATCATGTCCTGTAGCACCTCGTCCAGACAGTTCTTGAACCCCACCAGGGAGGGTGTCTCCCCCACCTCCCTGGGCAGAACATCCCAGTGCCTGACCACTCTGGGGGAGAAAAAGCTTTTCCTGACATCTCAGCTAAATCCCTGCAGCTCAGCTGTTTCAAAGTCCCCGTTCCAAAGTACAAGGAGCAGCTCTGGAAACTGGAAGGAGGCAGGGATTCATGGTTCCCAAAGCGAAAAAAGGTCTTGATAATGATTTTCTGTCACCACTGATGTGGACTGGATTTACAACAGTGATTTAAATGGGAAAGAGACGGCATTCGACTGCAACACACTGCTAGGGTTGACCTCAGCCCAAAGTCTCAACCTGAGACCAGAGCAATTATTTACTCCTGTGTAGGTAAAACAGCATCTTCTCCTTTAAAACAACACCTGCCAGAGTATCTCTGGTCCTGGGTTCAGTTCAGAGAAATTCTGGGTCCTCCTTCTACATCTTGTGGTTTTCCACTTTGGGAGATACAGATACTGATTTTCCCCCTTTTCATTCCAGAATAAATATACTTTTATAGGTACTGTCACAGATTAATAATTTTGCATAAAAAGTGACAAGGATAGACAAGTTCAGTTCAGACAAGAGATGTGCTTGTACAGGTATCTCTTCTCTCCCAAGGCTTCGCTTAACAAAGCCTAAGTGTTTCTTTCAGCGAACCACAAGATGCAGCAAACACTGGATACCAAGTCCTGTTGATTTCTGCAGGTCTAGAGGCCCTTCAAAACAAACACACTCAGATTTAGGACCCAAGACCCCAGTCTTAAACTACAATCTAGTGGCATAAATGCAGCCGTTCAGGCATGTAACTGGCAGAAGTATTCAAACACCTGAAGGAACTGATCTGAACCGAGTGACAGCTGCTATAACTGCAATGACAACAGACGTACCCCAGCCCAGGAGGTAATACCAGTGCAAACGCTGCTCCTCAGCGAACACCGCCACCACGATCAGCGTGTGAAGGTAAATGCCTTCGCAGAGCATCCAGAAGTAGTTGCAGCCCAGCATATACTGGTGAAAGAACTGCAGCACCTTGCAGCTCACCTGCCAGAGAAACGAGGTAACGTCACACACCTGAGCATCGCTGGGCAGTTAAGCAGGCAGACACAAGCTCTACTGCTGAGCTCGGAGAAAGCCAAGAGGAACAAAGACCCCCAGCTCTTGCTGGTGACAGGGATTGTAAACTTTTATAAATGAGATGAATAGAACCAACAGCTTTCACAAAACAGAAAAAATGTATGATAACAGCACTCCAAAACGTACCACCTAACAAAGAATCCCCTTCAAAATCTGTATGCTTTTGTGGCGGTGTGCTCTCCCTGTTCATCTCCCTCTTTCCCCCCTCCCCTCAGCTCCTCTTCTGGCCATGGCCATCAGTGGGGGTTGTGATACGTTGCACTTGGATTTTGGGGGCTGGAGGAGAGACCTTGGTGTCTTATTCCCATGAAATATGACTACAGGTCAATTATCTTACCCTATAGTGACCAGCCCAAGGGCCCTGTGAGCTCCCCTGCAGGGCAGCGGCTGCACACCAGCATCTCCCCTTGAGCAGGGGCACTCGCTGAAGGTTCCACTCCTCGAGGCTGAGAGATTCCTTGCCACATCAGACCCTCAGCCAGTGACTAATAGCACGCTAAACTTTGAAGTCGTAGCTATCTGATGTAAAGGATTGACTGTGCACATGTAATCCTGTAGCCATAAACCACTGACCAAGGCTGGGAACAGGATTGGATCCAGCTGCACCCAGACTCCCCTCGGAGAAGGAGTTTAGACCAGGGGGTCCTTTCTGAACCTCGTCACTCAACGGGAGGGTCCCCCTGGCAGCTCGTCTGGCCCTGTCCTCTCTGCAGTAAATAGCCAAGGGTACCTTCCCATCGAATCTCGTAAAATACTGTTGCATTTACCACTAATTTTGTTAAATCTCTGCTTCACCCTAACGAAGATTTCAATACTTGTCTCTTACAAGTGAGGTCAATCACTCTGCCCACGACAGTTTTTTAGAACAGAAAGAAGCAACTTGATATAGACTTACAAAGCTGTAAAGCAGACATAGAACTTAGAGCTAGCTCCAGTTCAAGTGCAGCTTTTGATCAAACTTTTCTAAGGTTTATTCAGCTCTCCCATCTGAGCTGGAGTCATGAATGAAGCAGCATTATGTAGCAAAAAGGCCAACCCAGTTCTGGTGCAGGGAAGTTGTACAGACGCCTGTGGGCCCTTGCTCCCACACTGTTCTCCTGGGCGAGGGGACTCGCCTTGGGAAGTTGTCCTGGTTTGAGGTAAAACAGAACCTGTTTTCTGTTTTACAGTTTTACTTTTTCAGCTGGGCCTCTTCTAACTAAACCCTCAAACTAACAGCAGATCGTTCAGAAGCTGTTCCCTCTCAGGGTGCTCAGCCCTGATCACCCCAGGGATGGTGCGGAGAGGCCCTGGCTCATACTCATGGCTGGAACAGCCAAGGGCAGGGAATGGCGGGGTTTGCCCCCTTGGAGGGTGGAAAAGCCTGGAGGGGTCACTCCTGTGGGGAGAAAGGGACAAGACAGGGGACCCCAAACTGACCCACAGGGGATTCCATCCCATCCACATCATGCTCAGTAGAAAAGCTGAGGGACTAAAGGGTCCACTCTCTTCGATGGCCAATGTTTGAGAAGGACTCTGTTCTTCTGCTTCTGATCCCCATCCCAGCACTCCTGACTCCAGAGCTGGAATTCAGCTCCTGTCCATCACCCAGTCCAGTCTGGGACTCTTCCCGATGCTGCTGGTGACGTGATCCCCATCCTGGGAGCTTCATACAGTTTTGTATAGTCTGTATCTGTTTGATTATTTTCTTCCTTTTTTGTTGTTGTTTGTTTTAGTTTTAATATTAATACTTCATTGAAGTAGTTTAATTCATTCTAAACTGATAAATCTCCTTATCTCTTCCTCTCCCTTCTCTTCTGTCAGTCTGGTTTGGGTAATTTTGGCTGAAACCATGACAGAAGCCTGTCACCAGTTCACGCCAGCTCCAGAGAGCCTGTCCCACAGAAAGGGAGGGGGGAGTGTCCCCTCGGTGCACACAACGAAACCTCTCCCTTGGGATGCTCACGGTCACTGAAATGCCCCCGACTGACATTTCAAATGAGTTGTTGAGACTAGGCCAGCCGCCGTTATCGATTTGAAATCATGGGCCATCACTACGGCCCTGCACTGCAGTGTTTAAAGGGAAACAACAAATAAACATAGTTGACCTTATCATTCTGGTTCCTCTTCACTTCTGTGGACCTCCCTGGTGCAGGGCTGAGGAGGACCCTCCTCCAGGAGAGGCCACAATGCTGCCACAGCGTGATTTATCCACATCCCCTTTGAAGGCAACAGAATACATTCTTGGACGTTCCTAACTCAGCATTTTAAAGGAGTAGCTTGAAGTGTGATTTCTGATCTGCCTCACACGTTTGTTTATTTGAGTCTTTTTTCTGGCTATTAGAACACCATTCTGTGAAAATATTCGTAAATGCCAAGTATCCATATGTTCCACAAATAAGCAATAAAAGGGCCTTCCAAAGCCAGACAGCGCTAAGTGCTGTAGCTGTAAATCACCGGCTATCAGAATGTTGTACCAGTATACAATACATCTACTGAGTCATCCATTACACTGTGTTCCAGTCAGAAACCTGGCACACAGGGGGCTCAGGCAAAGATTAATGTTTTAATATACTTTTAAACCATTTACAGAACAAAATGTACACAGTTGCTCAGAGGGATCCTAGGGTTTGTGTTGCAACAAAGCAACGTATGAAATCAAACAACGGGGGATATTTTTAACATGTCCATGTCTACTCTGGTGCCAAGCAGCCAGCCCAGAATTAGCCCGCCCCGGGCTCTGCAGGGAGGTCCTGCGGGTTCCCCAGGAGCACCCAGCATCGCCAGTGAGTGAGGGGCACTCCGGGAAGCACCAGGCAGGGCAGGAGGCAGAGCCAACCCCAGCCTCCTCACCCACCCCAGTGAGTGCAGCTTCTGGGCCGGGGCTGCCAACGGGGGGCAGCTTGTCAGGAAAGCATCCTAACTATGAGACTGAGTGATGGAAAGAGGCTGAGAGGGCACCAGAGAGGGGAACCGAGAAGGAGGAAAGAGGGGCAGGCAGGGCAGCCTCAAAAACCAGAACAGGAACTCCTCAACCCACGGTTCATTTGGGCTGGGAAGGGAGGCAGAGCCCTCACAAGGTCTGCTGCCCTCTCCCCCCGGTGGTGGGAGGACATCCTCAGCAGAAAGGGGCAAGAGCTTCAGTCATTTCAGGCACCTCTCCTCTGCCACCACACCTGAGCAGGAGGTACCAGGAGGACGGCATGGGGCAGAGGTTACTCACACACCTATGCAGAGATGCCTCGGATGATTTTGCAGCTGTACCTGGGCTCTGGGCACATTGTTGTCCCACCGCGAGCCAGCTTGATTTCAGCCTACATGGAGTGTATCTCACAGCCCATTGTACTTAACATACCCTTGAGCTCTAAGATCTAGACACACAAAGCCAGTTCCTAGGGCCTAGAGACCCCAGTAGCTTTGGTGACACTGGTATTGCCACTCCATGATTCAGTTAGATGTTCCAGGGGTTTTCTAGGGACACGACCAGGAGTTGTGAGACTGAATATAGCCACCTAAGCTGCCTGTCCTGCAGCCAACAGAGTCAACACAGGCAATGGAGATTACAGCAAAAATTATGTCATCCTAAATGAGATACCTAAACGAAGTCAGATAGATTGTGCCTTCAATGTGTCTTTGTCTGTCTGTACCAAAGAATCACAGAGTGCTCTGGGGTTGGAAGGGACCTCTGGAGATCACCCAGTCCAAACCCCTGCCACAGCAGGGTCACCCACTGCAGGTCCCACAGGAATGTGTCCAGGTGGGTCTGAATGTCTCCAGAGAAGGAGACTCCCCCACCTCTCTGGGCAGCCTCTGCCAGGGCTCTGCCACCCTCACAGCAAAGAAGTTCCTCCTCATGTTCAGATGGAACTTCTCGTGTTCCAGTTTGTGCCCGTTCCCTCTTGTCCTGTCCCTGGGCACCACTGAAACCAGACTGGCCCCATCCTCCTGACACCCACCCTTGAAGTATTTCTGGGTGTTGATCAGATCCCCCCTCAGCCTTCTCTTCTCCAGACTGAACAGACCCAAGTCCCTCAGCCTTTCCTCAGCAGAGACATGCTCCAGACCCCCCTCATCTTTGTAGCCTCTGCTGTACCCTCTCCAGCAGTTCCCTGTCCTGGAACTGGGGAGCCCAGAACTTTTTCCAGTGCTTCAGGTGAAGCCTCACCAGGGATCCAGATGCCCCCTCAGTCCTCAATTTAGCTCTAGAAGCTGCATGGAGTGAGTCATTGGGCTGTCCATATCTACAATACACATGCCCTAGTGTAAGACAGACCTGACTTGAAATACCTACGGGTGCTTCAAGTCTCCAGGTGCACCCAGACTCTGCTCCAGTGCCTTTCTTGGGGGTGACCCACTGCCAGGGTCCTTTGAAGGATGCTGAGGAGAGGGGATCCCAGGAAATTCCAGAAGCAGTCAGCTGGGTGTAAGCAACCATGAGCTATTTAGGGGTGAAATGGCCATCGTTACTGTTTCCCCTCCCATACTCTTGCCCCGTCTGCTTGGGTGTCACCTATAAAGACACTTTGATGCCCTTTCATTTATTTCTCTTCTGCTTCATGCTGGTTCTGTTTGGTCTTAAATACCTTCAGGAGGAGCAGGGTGGCTGGGTCATGTCTGAAAACGGGCCTTCTGAGAGGAATTCCTTCCAAAAGGTCCATCTTTTGAGGGATTATGAAAAATCTACTTTCTGGCCAACTCACACTCAAATTTCTCACATTTTAGGCAGATCCTCTTAAAGACAGATGCTAAGGAAAACTTAATTTGTAGTTTAAGTTCTACATAAAACTCAAGTTTAATCTGAGTTATCTTGAATTAGTAGTTGCTTCTACAACAGCAAAGTTTCTAAACGTCATTGCTTTATATTCCCTGAGAAGTATCAAACCCCAAGCTGCTTAGACGTGCTGCTCCTGTGGGAGGCCCTGCATGGAGAGCACAGGAGCAGGAGTTCATCTGGAGACACCATGACCATACAGCACAGAATCCACCAAAAAGGCAAATGTCAACATTTGCACTTGTTGATCTGACATTTAAGAAGACAATGATACTTGACATTTTTCCATGCCTGCATTTTGAGGAGGTAATGATGTGCTCTCTCGTCATCGCTCAGTCCCTCAGATGCACAGGAAACTCTGCAAGTGACAGAAACTTAGGGTCACCCAGGTCCCACTCTACATTTTTATGTTGTCTTCGCTTTGTAATTACAAACCTCTCCCATTTCTTGAGGAAAATCAAAGGAGAAAATGATAAGAAACCTCAGTAACATGTGGAGAACTGGATCAGTGGGAGGACTCAGCCAAGCACAGCTCTGCTCCAGGGAAGAGGTCTAGAGTCTAAGGGTAAGTATTTAGCCTAAGCAGGGGCGGCCACGGCTCAGTTCTGAGGGTAAAATGAGTACACCTTCCTTAGGTGGGCTCAGTTCTGGGGCTATGTCATGAATTTCAGCAAATCTGGAGTGGATTCACTCATTTTGCACATACAGCCAGCGTGCCCTTTTCTGTGACAGCCTCATACCAAACACCCAGTGGTTGCCAGGGGAAGCTGTGGCCAGGCAGGAGAACTGCAGTCGGTGGCAACCAGCTTCAGAACAACGCATTTTGCAGTACAAAGTCCTTTCTGGAAGCACATTCCTGGAGGAAACAGCACTCTGCCTCCAAGAGACTTCATATAGGGATCGCACTGCTGAAATACCACCCATGGGATCTGACAGAGCCCAGGGTGCTTTGACACCAAAGAGCTGGGACTGGGCCACACAAAAGCCACCATCCCTCCCTTTGCCATGCTGCGACAGTTTGGAGAACCCTGAGCCTACTGACAGGTACTGCTCTGAAAAAAGAGCAAGCAACAGAAATGTAGACAGAACAATTCCTGAGGAAAGTAAAATGAGGAAATCTGTCCCAAAATAAATACTTGTCCTGAGACCTCTTTTTTCCCCTCCCGATGGCAGTTGTGCTTTCCCATTGAGAAAGCAACTGTAACACCTCTGTCAGAAAGCTCTGCTCCTGCTCAGAGCTGGTGATGGACTGACTTCTTTGCAGCCCAGAGTCACTTGTTCCCCACAACCCACAGAAGTGGCGTTTGTGAGCACCGTGAACGTCCCTTAATCACCCTCACTCGGTACCCCAGGCACAGGCAAGGCCACATCCGACCCGAGAACCCGACACCGCCGGGATTACACGCTGCTTTGTTCCCTCCATTACACTCAGAGTTCTGAGAATACAAACAAGAATATAAAGACCTTGGGAAAAATGATGGGAATTACTGCTGCGTTTCATGCCATTTAGACCCTGACAGATCTCTCCTAAAATGAATGCAGATATTATTCCAGCCAGAAAATCTCTGAGAATTCTTTGAATATTGGCTGGTTCTGAATTCACAACGTCCTTTATTCTGCATCGATCTCATTGAACCTCGTGGGATGGGCAAGACTTGATCTTTCCAGGGGTGGAAGCAGAGATGCTGATTTACATCTGAATTACTGCACTATTATGCCAGTGCAACCCAGTGACCTCACTGGGGGTAAAACTGATGCAGCACAGCCCCAGCACTGCCCAGGAGCTCACTACTGCCAGAAACTTCATTTGCAAAGGACACACCAGCATAAACAAACTCATCCCCTGAATGGGGGATGAGAAAGAGTGGTCAGCCACTGGAATGGGCTGCCCAGGGAGGTGGTGGAGTCCCCATCCCTGACTGTGTTTCAGAGTTGATGAGATGTGTTGTTGGGGGATCTGGTGTAGGGGAGAACTCTGTAGAGTGGGGCTGATGGTTGGACTCCATGATCCCAAGGGTCTCTTCCAACCTGAGTGATTCTATGATTCTCTGGTGAGCACACATCCCTGAATCGAGGTGATGGTCCCCCCCTGCCTCCAGGGAAGGTCACACGCAGGCACAGGGCACTGTCGGTGGTCTCACACTGGTGGTGCCTCCCTGCTGGAGCTGGAGGTGGGAGAGCCTGTCCCTGGGCATTCCACATGGTGCCACTCCATCACTCAGCTTAGCAGAGCTATCTCTCAGGCACCAGCTCTGTCATCCTTCACCCCCATCCGGAGCAAGCGTTGATGTAACTGGTCTTGTGCAACACACTGAAATGAAAAGTACAGATCTGATGTGCAAGACTGTATTAATAGATTAGGCAGCCAGAGTTTTATTTATATTTCCAGGTTTTTAATGGAGAACATAACGTGCTGAGCACAGATCACCCTTCTGCTGTGGGCCAGTCTCATTTAAGAAGGTGACAGAAGATACCCCTTCCTAGAAAATCTGTTCCAGTAATAGTGTAATTAATGCAGTTGCTACTTGAGATACAGCATGCAAAAAATTATCTCAGGGAACATTTTTCAGTGTGTGTAAGCGTCCACACACGTCTCCTCTTTAGTTTTGTTCAAGCGTCCCTGAACATTTTTCAGTGCTTCTTTGCTTCTTGTACGGCCACCTGGGCACACACCACTTCTGCTCCATCACTTCAGATCCAGGTAAATTTGAGAGAAAAGAGAGAGTGAGACAAAATTATATAAGCAGATTGCAGGAAAAAAAAATGATGAAAAACAGCAAAATAAGATATATCCAAAAAGTGGCTTGCCGTTCCATTTCAAATGAGCAGAATGATCGTCCAGGAGTTGAACTCTGCAGGTAAGGATGCTCTATGGCCTCTCCCCATGGAAACGATGATTTGGATGCTCTCACATCTTTGGTGTTTGGATCACAGGGAGAATGTGGGTGTCTTCATGTTGGGGATGAATTTCCCCTCTTGCTCCTCCTGCCTGTTCTCTTTGTTATTTAACAGAATCTCCTATCTTCTTTCAAAACTATATGGATTTGTTGATCTCCTCATAACCATGCATTCGCTGTATTTTCCCTGGGCATCACATATTCACAAGGGTTGATTATTCTGCAGAATGAATACCACCACCTCTCACACCTGTGTCTGGGAGTGCTTAGAATTCCCTGTGCACACTTCAGTACTTTGGTACCTGTTGGAGGGAGGAGCCCCCCCCAGCAGCCTCTCCAGCAGCACACTGCGGGCAGCCAGCAGTCATCTTAAAATGGGCTCAACGAACCAGAGGGTGCAGCAGGGACAGAAAGGGACAGAAAGACCCCAAGCTATGAAACATCCATTTGCTCTGCTCATCGGCATTAAAACACAAGTATTATGGGAATCTACCCGGTGGAATAAGCACATTTTTAACATAAATCCTTTAAGTCTCCATAAACTCGTAGGGAGACTGAGTGTAATTTCATCACAACTTAAAAACTTACCCTCCTAATCAGGTATTTACAGGTCTATCATGTTACTAAAACAAAAAGAAATTGATTTTCTAGTCACGTTGGGAGACTTCCAACATAGTAACAGGTCACCTCATCTCCTTGTTCTCTGAATTTTTTTTTAAAGGGAAATCTGGAATGTGAGGCATGATCCAGCAGCGAGTGTCCCCTCGGCCCACACCGACTGCAGAAGGAAACAAGGAGACCCCGAGTCTTCTGACCCCAAGTTTTGTACCTCGCCTCTGGGCAGCAGTCACTGCTGAGCCAAAGAGACACAAACTGGGTTTGGAAGAAGAAAGTGCCAAGCAAGGGCTTTCTTCATCAATCCATGTGCTTAGCTAATTAGCTGAGGCCCGGTTTGCTGATGCAAACAGCTTCATCGGGAGCATTGGTGGAGGATGACTTCTGTGACTGTAAGGGTCCTCTTCATATTGTGTTTAGGGACCCGAAAGCTGGTTGTGAACAGGAACCCCGCCACTGCTCTGGGGCTCCACAGCCTCCAAAGGAACCAGGGATGTCATCTCTACGCTGTCTGTTGCCATAGCAACAGAGGCTGGGGGTTTCATCGGGTGATGCTCAGCGTGCTGGTGCCTGTCCTCTGGCTACGTGGCTCTGCCGAGGCCTCTGAGAGCTTCGTCGTTGACTTCACTGGGGTCAAGATTTCACTCCAAATGAAGACCCAGCCCAAAGGCACTAGATACAGTTTTTTAATGAAATCGTAGAGCATGAGAGTCCTCTCCACAGCCTCAACTTTTAGTTTAAACCTCTTCACTTCAGATAATTTACTTCTGCTGTCAGGAAGCGCCATTCTTAACCCTGAGGTAAAGATCTTACTTCAATTTAGGTGCCTGATATAATCTCCCAGCTTTTTATCTTCAAATATCAAGCGTATTTTCATTGCATCTCTCACACAGGATACATACATATGATGCTATGCAGTAAGGGGAAACAAAATGTGTGATTTTTTAATTATTCTTCTGCTCTTCTATTTTTTAATCCCCAGATGGTCCCTGGGACTGGTGATGTTTTCTTTAGTCTCTGTATTTCCTGCTTTAATTAGCTTACTTAACCAGTAAGCTTTAATTAGCTGACTTAACCGGCACACATTTGAGAGACACACACCTGACCGGATAATATCAGGTGCTAATGTTTAATTGCTTTCCCAAAATTAGAAGCAGACGCATGGCTGAGCCCTAAACTGAGCGATGTTATTAGAAGACAAGCTGATGAGTGTTGTGACACAACTTGAGAGACTCCCAGGCTCGCCTTCATTTCACCTCAGCCAGGGCTGCCGTAACGACGGCGAGTGCAATGAGACGGCTCTGCCCCAGATCTGCCCCACATGGTTACCACCTGAGGGGCTGGCATGATTTCTGTCACTCCCTAAGAACAGCGAAACAAGCCATTGCCTTGATTTACCACCTCCCAGGGGAAAAATAAAATGCAGCAAGCAGATGTTTTTGGGTGATTTTGGAAAAAGCTGTCACCCCCTCTCCATTCCTGCCCCTCCCTGTGTGTGCCTGTGAGAAAGGACAGACGGACACCAAGGGCTTCCGTCCCTCTGGGGCCTTTGCTGAGAAGTGCCACGTCATTCGTGCTGAGGGCGGTGGGGACACAGGTTGGTACGGACGGGCAGGCTGGGGGAAGGCTAAGGCTTCTCCCTTTTGTACCCAATTCAAAGGCTTTTATTGCTCGGTGAAAGGATCTCAGCAAGGATCTGCAGCCTCCCCGTGGCCAGGGGGTGCCCAGCTTCCCCGTGGCCCTGCTGACTGCACCCGGCGTTCGGCTGGGGGGAGCCGTGCGGTACTTACAGGGTCCCTCTTCACGAGGCCGGGGTTGGGCACGACAGCGATGAGGTGGGCGATCGTAAACATCGAGTTCAGCACGTAAGAAAAAAACAAGTTCTTATGCAGCGTTATCCTCTGACAGCTGAGACTCCTGAAAAACACACAGCAGAGGTCAGAAATTAGTGTTTTCAGTCTGATGTCACTTTAACAAGCTCTTTCTGGCAACAGTAACTCGAGAATGCCTTCTGGCAGGGCGTAATCGGAAAAGAGATGCTTTGCATTGCAGCCATAACCTCTCACAAAGTTTTGGGTTTGTTTTTACACCTGTTTATCACCACATGCTTTTTAGACCATGTTGTAAAGAGCCATCCAGCTCCATTCTCAGCCCTTGATGCCTTTTTCTAGTTCATGGTAATTGAAATATTAAGTGGTGAAGCAGAACCCTGAGAATTATTAGATGCGCATGACAGAAGTAATGAACATCAGGAATACTGCCGTGCAAGTAACTGCTCCCTGGAGACTCAATTTCCCAAATATTCAGATGAAAATTATTTGCTCCTTTAGGAATTAGTGGTGAGACAGGATGGGAACCTTGGACAGGAATCCCCTTAAATTACAAGGGGATTTGGGCTGGTATCCTGCGTGTTTCTCACTCCAGCTGAGGTCCCCGACCAGACGTTGTTTTCCTGCTCAGAAGGAGCAGGAGGCTGCTCCAAGTGACTGATCTGGAGGAGGGCAGGATTCTTACTGCTGTGGGCAGACAGTTTCACATGAGAAGTTGATGGAATTCTTGTGCAACCAAATCATGACTGCAGTTTCAGACCTGAACCACCTTTCTAATTCCTGCCCGAATCCTCCTGCCACCGCCTCCGCTCCTCTGATGCAGCGACACCCCAGCACAGCCTGGGGCTGGCAAGAGGTGACTGCAGAAAGGCAATGGTGGTGGTAGATAATGCTGTGGTGCCTGTGCTCAGTGATCACTGAGAGCAAGCAGGCAAAAAAGCACAGGTAAGAGCCGGTGAACCTCCTCCTTGGCACCAGGCATCTTCTGCAGCCTGGAAGGGAGACCAGGCTGTGGCTTCCTGATGCTGTGTGTGTGCAGGTTAATTGCAGAATGCATTTCTTTAAACACAGAGAGTCAATCTAACTCACTCAACTCTTTTCTGCTTGTTTTGCTTGTTTGATTGTTTAGTGATCTTCCTTTTTTAGGTCATGGGTCACTTGCCACATATTCTTAGGTCTCCTTGCACCTACTTTCTGAGTCATTGGATGGAATTCTTCTCTTAGCCTGAGGTCATCTTTCTGGTTATGGTCATCCTCTTCCTGAAACCCTCACCACCTTTACTGACCTCTTTATTTACCAAGACCCCTTCTTTGGTTCAGGATGTCCATGCAGTGGAGGCCCTGGGTGCTAGGAATGAGAGCATCTCTTTACACTCATCCTGATTTCATATTGTTCCTTTAGCATCTGCCATTGGGAAATGCTGAGCCCAGACGTTGGGCTAGATGCACTTCCAGCTTGATCTGCTGTAGGGCAGCACATTGGGCAAACCACACCACTTTGGAACTATTTTTCCCATGCTGTGCTCTTGTGCTTACTCCATCTGTATTTGCTCCCATCACAAATCCAGGAGATGAAGGAAAGGTGGACGTTCAGGGTGAAGGTGTTTTTCCATGTCACCATCATGCTGACAGAGCCCTGCTCTCCTGGGGATGGCTGAGCACCCGCCTGCCCACGGGAAGAGTGAATTAACCCCTTCTTTTGCTTTGCTCACGTGTGTGGCATTTGCTTTACTTGTTAAACTGTCTTTACCTCAACCCAAGAGTTTTCTCACTTTTTCCCTTCTGGTTCTCTCCCCGGGGTTAAGCCATGACCGACACTCTTTTAGGAATACTCTGTCTCCTGCTGGGAGCCAGTATCACTTAGTGATGCCCATCACTACTCACTCAGGATTCCTTGCTGAAAGTACCGCAGCATCAGTGATGCCAGATCATTATGAATCTCGACACCCAAAACTGAAAGAAAAATAATCTCTGCCAGGAAAGACTTAGATGTGTGCAAGGGAAGCCTCTGCGCCCTGTCTTCTGCTGCTTCTACAGCCAAAGGCTATGGTACAGCCCTGAAACCACCTCTTGCTATCTGAGTGACTGACTGACAGCTTGCCCCCTGCTGAAGGCCAAATCATCCACTGCTGTCGTAGGCAGATGATAGAAAACAGCAGAAAGTACCGTGAACCCTGCTCCTGTACAGCTTTATTCGCCCTTTCTAATGATCACAGCTTGGCTTCCTCTTTGGCCTCCCATTTTGCAGCACTTTGTTTTAATTCCCCTCTCTTCTTCCTGTAACCTTTGTCTCATGGATTAGTCATGGAAGGGGAAAAGCTGGAGGAGGAACAAGCGGAGGATGTGTGTTACTACCTGGAAGGCTGCTGCAGAGATGAGTCTTTTTTGGCATGGTCTGGGCCAGGTCAGGATGGAGGGTTCTCCATGACTCAGAGCTGAGATGAGTCAGACAGCCTGATCCTGCCTCGCCTGTGGCAGGCGATCGCCGTCTCAGTCCATTTTGGGCAGCCAGTTGAACCAGATCCCATCTTTACTGTCCCAAAGAACTCTGAAACCTCAGTACAAGGTTTCAAATCAGATTAAATTGTGCTCTTCCCAGCTTCCTCAAGGCACTACTGTGGCTGCAGCTGTGGGCTCTTTCCATAGATGGGAAGGGAGCTCATCAGTTCACAGGGCAGAGTTTCTAGCTGTCTCTGTATCCGATTACCCCATGTTATCACAGTCACCCATCAAACTGCCTCTCTGGGAATCAGCAGGATTCACAACCTGTATTTTGGATCCACTTATTTAGAGCTTGTAATCTTACATGTTCCTATAGCCTATACCAAGTCCAACCACTTCATTTTCCTGTGTTTCCTAGACTCAGTGTGGGTGGTGGTGATGCTGGGGGCTTGTCCTTTTACTACCCCTCCTGCCCGGCAGCTGAGGCACAGACACCTAACTCTATGGCCCGAAGATATATGCCTCTCCTCCTGGCACCTCAATTTACTGAGCACACCCTTTTCCAGCCCGCAGGGACACCCTCACCCATGGTGCACCTTTCCAGGGACCAGCAGCAGATGAAGGAACCAGGGAGAAATTTTTAGACTTGGCAATTTCAGTGTGAAGTTCTGTAGAGAATTTGGTAATTTTTGAAATAGGGCATTCGTGGCTCAGCACGAGTGGGAGGGTGTTAATTTAAAACCTGCTCATAATTCAGGTACTATTTTGGTCACTAAGATCTGAAAAACACACATTTAATGTATTTGTTAAATTTGAATTGGGCATGTTTGTGTCTTGCATTTTTCTAGAAGCATTAACCAAATAAAAACAAGAGATAAATTCTGACCTGTACATAAAAGTCACACTCTGCAGCTGTCTATTGGTAAGATAATTAGTTCCACAAAGTATTGCACACTTCTGGATTGAAAATATGTCTTTGAGCTGCTGCAATAGATTGATGAATCAACAAAAGAATATAATTTATCTTTCTAGGAGGATAATGATACAGAAGCAAAAAACGGGGGTTTGGATGCTTGTTAACGTTTGTAATCTGTTGACACTCACCTAGAAAGAAGCTTACAGGTACTCTCACACCAGCTTATTTGTGTTCTAACATAATTTCCTGCAGGCTAAATTACTATCTTGGAACAGTTTATTCTTACAATGACAACAGTGATGGACTTTTAATTACCACAGGTGCCATTACTGTGCAACTATTCTTTCTTAAACTCTGCAAAGAAGCTTGTGAAGAAGAAGAGGGGGGTTTGTGTGTTCCATTTTCTTTGTATTCTTGATTGCTACAAGAATTATACATTCTTGGAGAGTTTGGGGGGTTTCTGTATTCTTGTATGAGGTAGTTTTTTGGCAACTGAAGTCCACCAGGTTGCAATCGGGTGTGTAACTTGTTCAGAAGCATTTGTAATGGTTTCTTGCACTGCTCTCACTGCTTCCCAGGGTGCAGCATGGGGAATGCCCATTTGTATCCCTGGAAACCTTTATGCAGGTCAAGTTGGAAAACTCTACCTGTCCTTTTAGATCACTTTGCAGTTACCCTCACGCACACTCTGCTGATGGTGAGCATTTCCCTCTCTGCTCATAAACTGATGCTCTGGATACCTGATCAGGAGTAACTGATCCCCTTTGCTGAATCAGCTGCCCAGGGAGGTGGTGGAGTCCCCATCCCTGACTGTGTTTCAGAGTTGATGAGATGTGGTGTTGGGGGATCTGGTGTAGGGGAGAACTCTGTAGAGTGGGGCTGATGGTTGGACTCCATGATCCCAAGGGTCTCTTCCAACCTGAATGATTCTATGATTCTAAGACAAAAAGGCTCTCAGCAGAGCTGTTTCTCACCACCACCTCCCCTTCCAAGCTTTCCTTTGGTAACCACTTGAGACCCCTCGGGGAAAGAAGAGAGAGTGCCTGTAAGAAACACTTACTTGAAATAGAAGAAGATTGCCAGGGAAATCAACAGGGATGTTATAGACAAAGCATGGCCAACGATCGCCATATAGTAAAGGATGAACGCCATCTGCAATTTAACAAAAAGAAAAGGCAAACGTGAACAATTTGCAGACACTCTGGGGTTTTTTCTCATCGAGGAAGAACCCACAAAATAAACCCCCCATTTTGATTTTCTTCTCTTTCAAAGGTTCTCTCTCAAGACACTTTACATACCAGCATCCATTCAATAGCATGACTCATGGTCCGAAGATGAGGTAAGTGTTTCTTACATGAGCTTAGCCATTTCTGCTGCACTGAAGGAACTGGTGAGATTCCTGTTCATGCTGTGCACCACTGACTGTCCCCAGCTCTAGGAGCTGGGGACATTATACATGTGAGCTAGACACAATACATGTGGATTTTCAAAAAGCCTATGACAAATTTCCACATTAAAAAATCCCTAACTTAAAGAATTTAGGTTGCTGTGGGATTAGTGGAAAGCTTTTATGGTTTGAAAGCAGCTCACACAACAGGGAGCAAAAGCTTATGGTCACTTGTGGGGATGAGTCAGTGGTTAGGTGGCCCTGGGACTGGGATTGGGGCTCACTTTTTGTTCAACAAATTCATCAGCAACCTGATACAGAGAAATCTCTGTATCCAGGTGATATTTAGAGACAATAGGGTCTCTACACCCAATAGGGTAGGCGCACACCCTCACACAATAGGGTAGGCGCACATCTTCTTATTTAGTTTATTCTCCAGTCATTTGACAACTTTGGAATCAACTCCCGCTTTCATTAACCTAAGTGCTGGTGGCCTAATTCAGATTTAACCAGAACTACATCTACATTGCAGAACAGATACATCTACATCATCCTGAACATGCAGAACAGATACCATCTGCACGTACATATCATTCCCCAAGTTATGGAAATCTATGCATAGCAACTCCAAATGCCCCAGGTTGCCCACTTTTCCCTCACAAAGCGTGACCACATCATTGCCAGCGAGCACCGATGCTTGATAACTTCTGAGAGCACCAGCAGCCCCAGAGAGAGAAGCCCCGAGCGCAGAGAAGATGGTAGAACCCTAGAACTGTCTAGGATGAGGCACCTCTCTGAACACAGACAGCGGGAGAGGGCTTTACCTCTGTGCCCCTGACACTTCTTCTGCTTCACACTCTGTCACTGCTGTGGTTTTTCGTGATGGTAGATCGAGGACATTTTTAAGGCTGAATACAGATGAACTGTTCAAAACTAGGCTGATTCGCGGCCTGTCCCGTACACAACCCTCACATGCCACAGTGCAGGAAAGGCTTCCAGAGAGCTGCACACAAGCCTGTGTGCTCCCCAGAGGACTCCTGGCTGCTCCCACTCTCTGCCTTTCAGTCTACAACTGCTGAATGTTTAACTGTATGTCTGAGACTCAACAATAGCATTTCTGATTACTTCATGTAACATTACTGTGGTAACTGCTCAAAAAGAAGCTTTTCCAAATGTAACGATGAAGATGGATCAGAATGGACTGAGCCTCCAGCTGCCAAAGTGGAGGGGCTGGCACTGCATTTGGAAGGGCTGGCTGCAGTATGTTTGGGGTTTTTAAGTGATCTGTCCCAGAAGTACAGCACACTGGTGCTTCCATTTACCTTCAAACAAATAAGGCACTGTCTTATTAATTTCTGCACTCTCTGAAATGGCAATCTGTCACGTCCCTTCTGACACACGGCATGTGCAACGTGCTGACTCATCACATTCTTAGCTCATGCACATTTTCTTCACCCTGGTCTTACAAAACTTCTAATTTCTAAAACATTTAAACGTTTTGTTTTGTTTTGTTTTCTCTTGTGTCCTTAGAATTCTTCAATTGAGGAGCAAGAATTCTCTCCTAGGAATTGATTGTATTATCCATAGGTAGATGGAAGCAGTCTACAAACAAAGCACACTCCTGGTTTTGAAGACTTGGATTAAAGGTCATAATCTAACTTGGCATTTCTGTAAAGACAGATTCTTCTTCCATTCTCCAGTGGGTTTTTTGTTGCAGAAGATTCTAGATGCATGTATAATTTTCCCTTGTTTTCTATCTGCACTTTGCTTGAATGATGTTCAAAACCCTTCCTCTGGAAGGCACGGGTAACAGCACTACGGGGTTTGCCTCCCTGCATGGGCCAACATCTGGAAAAACTGTATTTTTATGGTGCTTCCATTCAACGCCTCTGTGAGCTCAGACTGTTACTATCATTCTCTTTGTCACACAGGTGGGCCCTATTTTATCACGATGGCTCCTCATGCTGCAAGAACGTACAGAATTCACCTCCTGCCTAGTCCAGTAGACTTTTCCAAGGCCCTTTGGGCTGGATCACTACTAAACACAACCACATACTGGGTTTTGGCTGCATAAAAAGAGATCCTCCAACACAAACCCCAAATCAAATCACTTTTTGACTCTTTTCCTTCCACAATTCCAAACAGTCACACATTATTCTGTCACAGAGCTGTAATCAGATTTTCCTGGAGCTCCACTCACGTTGGAGAAATATTTATTTTCACGAGCTCTCTAACATTTTTTTTAAGCTTCAGATTTCCCACTCCTGGTTTCTTTTGGTGCTTTTATAGTTAGCTCTCCTCTTCCAGCTTAGCAACTTGTTTTTGGAAATACTGATGCAAATTCATTACTTTAAATAGTCTCAGTGCCTTCAGTCAAACTGTTAAAGGCTTGTAGGATTTTCTGGATTCATGGTACCTTCTTAAATAGTTCTTTTCAAAGGGAGTGAGTACAGGGATACTCTTTGCTTAAGAAAAATGATATGAATATTTCTAGCCCTACAGAGAAGACATCAACACCTTGGAAGATACTTGTTACAGAATGCAAAATCAAAATTCTAAAGGATCATTTTATAACTGTTGGACAACCAGGAAAAATAACAGGAATTTAAAAATGCATTTGTAAAATAGTGCAAAATTTGTTGCATGAATTGCTGCTAAATTTTCCACCCTGTAGCAAACCTATGTTCAGGCTGCAGCCCTCATCAAGTCACTTTCATGAGCTAAAATCACGAGTACAATGCACTTAGCTTCTTGCACAATAAATAAAGCAAAAAGATGAGGACTATTCTCACCTCCCCCAAACGTGTCTTAGTGCTAACCCAGCCCAAAGCCATTCCCAGACAATCAATCCCTGCCTTCCCACCAGGAGCATACCTTCAGTTTCTCTGAGGTGAAGGAGTTGCACAGGGTGTAGTTGGACCAAGTTCGGTTGCTCTCAGGATGCCGGAACCAGTTTCCAGTTTCATCACAGTATTTTGAAGCCCTCTCTGATGATAAATTGCAGTAATAGTTATTTTAGCATATGCATATTACACACTTAAACATCCATGACAAAGAATGTTTATGTTTGGAAAGAATATGCCCGTGTAACAATATACAAAGGATTTTCAACTTGTGCAATTAACATACATGTGTCTGGTTTAGCTGTTTTTCCTCTGAGATTTATCTGACGGTGCTCCTCCTGTTTGCCTGTCTCCTCCTGTCTCGCATGAATGCAGTAAAGCACATGCACATGGAAGTACATGTACACAGCCTTCCTTCAGATGCAGGCAGTTAGAGAGGCTGTCAGAAGATGTTTATGGAAGAGAGAGCAACGCCAGCCCCTGAGGGCAGTGTGCAGGGCTTCAAACCAGCTCCTTTGGCCGCTCCTGAAGCATTAGCCACAGGGGAGCCACTGGCAAGTTTGCTTGAGTGACAAAGGAACCTTAACTTACTTGATGTTTTCTTAGACAGTGACACAGCTGTTTATTTATGAAAACCACAGTTTTTCAAGCCTGACTTTAAAGAAGTCCAAAAAGCCTACCTTGACTATTCTAGCTTTACAATTCTATTGGCTTTATACACAGATCATCAGCATTTCCAGTCAGTCCACTGTTACGGAGCCAATTACTACCTGAAAACACACATTTTTCATGTTTTGTGGTCAACATTTGCATTTGTTTTTCTTAATCAGCTCTGATGATTAATGATTCTGTTAATTGGCAGATTCATATTCCCTTCATACACCCTAAAAGAAGCAATTGATCATATTGGCCCAGGTAAGGACTGTTCAGACTGAGCTGTCTTCCTCTGACGAGAAACACACTTCATCTAGTGCCGCTGCGAAACTCCCAACCGAAGCAAAGAAGACAATCCTCCAGAACACGGCAGGTTTTCAAACTGACTGCCAGTCTCAGATCACTGTTTTGGGGGACTTGTTGAAAATCAATACGTGCATGGACAGCACCGCGAGGAACAGGACGTGTTATCTGCGCCTTCCATCGCTGCAGGCGGGGCCAATCTGGGGCTGCCTGTGGAGCGCTGCTCCCCTCCGACTTGCTGCCAGATGTTATCTAAAGCTGGAAAAAGTTTTTTCAGTCCTAGATAAAAGATTAATGGTCGTGCTACCAGGGAACACAGCGTACAAACACCGTACCTGCGACCCCGCGCGCTCGGCGAAGCCCATGGCTTTTGTTAACAGGCTTTAGAGCAGAATGCTGTAATGCTAATCCCATCTATCACCGCTGTCCCGCAGCGCCCAGGAGGGCTCTCTGCCGAAGCTCACTGCGGCCTCTCCACATTAGAGACAAGCCCATTGCCTCACAGCTGTCCCCAAAGCCAGACAGACTCAACTGATGCTGGTCTGGAAGCCGCCAGGGCCCGCGGATTTCTCACTGTGATGCTGTCAGAACGTGGGGCTGGGGGAAAAGCCCCTCTTTTCCCCACCCCAGTGACCCAAACAGGTCAAACGCTCCCTCTAGATCTGTGTTTTTCTATGGAAATAAAGCTGTGAGTCTGTAAACCCACCACAGCTCTACTGCAAGTCACTCTACAGCCGCCCAGTGGGAGGTGTGGGATGGACCTGGGAACCTTCTCTCTAGAAGTATCAGGTAAACTCTGAAAAAATACACTCTGTGTAAGGAGGGGGGGCAAGGCAGCACCAGCACGGCAAAATGGAAGCGTAGGCTTTACGACTATCCAAATGCCACATAACCACTGACCCTCTCGGCTCTGCCTGCACCCTCTCACTCGGGTAGAGAACCACTCGGGCATCCCCTCAGTCGACGTGGAGGGACTTTGTGTGGGATTTGTCTCACTTGATGTGAGCCACCTTAACTGTATGCATTTTGCAGGCAGCTGTGCAGGGTCTCCATAGTCCCCAGTCTCTGAGCAAAAGGGATGAGACAAATCTCACCCTTCAGGGGAGCATCGAAGCATCTGGAAAGATTAACTAGTAGTTTTGCATGTGGTACTGACTGTGCTACCAACAGCACTTCTATGAATCATAGCTTCATAAAAACCCTCAGTCATTTACCTGTAATAAACATCTCAACCCACTAATTCTGGAACAAACACGACAGCTCTCTCAATCAGTATTTTTACCATTAGACCAACTCTAGAGCCAGCAGATGTTAAAAGAGCCAACGCTATTTTTTTCTTTATTCTTGAGTTATAAGCTGGAAGCAGAGAGCAGTTTTCCTGCGTTGCAGCACATGCTCAGTGCATACCAGACGCTGGATTCTTTGCCATTGTTTGGACAGAGCTGTGTGGTGCTCAGTTTTGCAGACAAGGGAGTAGCTGATGTAGCACATCTGAGTTACATCTGCAGTAAAATAATCGAGACATTTTTTTCCTGAAAACGAAAAAATAATCTGGCACAGTACAATGGAGATCCTAGAAAACTTCAATCCCAGTGCCCTAACAGGTGAAGAACTGCCACTCTCATCAGAATTCCTCAGTCACCAGAACTGGAATCTGCATAACAGAGACATATTGTGCACTGTGGGGATAAGAATTCCTTCTTAAAATACAGCTGTGACACTTGCTAAGTAGCAGGACAGCAGGACACAGAAGGGCAGGGGGAAAAGAAGCAGGAATATTAGCAGGAATGTTACCAGCATGAATTGCATACTACATTCCCATCAAACTCAATTCCCAGCCATTTCAGCATCACCTGGAACCATTTCAAAGGGATAACACCAAAGATTAACCTGGATACAATAGGAATATTCAACACAGTTTCCAGAGAAGCTGTGCACGCTGCCTGAATAGGAGAGTATAAATCTCAGCCCTGGCCAGAGCTTCACAGTCAGGACTGGAAGAGACAAGGCTGTATGACACAATGCTATTGCAGGACTCAGAGCTATAGCCATCCCTGAGCTGAACGCAGTGCTCCTGCAGATCTCAGCGCAGCCCAGAGCAGCGTGGCGTGAAATACCTCTTTCAGAAGGCCCTAGGGCCACTTGCCTGCCTAAAATACACGCTGGGGTGGTTTGATATCATGGAGACTTAATGGGAAGCAAAGCTGACAGACGCTGCAGTTTTGATCTTGTAAAATCATTGTTCTCTAGGATGAATTTTCTGCTTCTCAGCAGAAAATCCAGCTGCATTTTGTTAAACAGGCGTAGGTTACCAAAGGGAATAATGAGTTGTGACACAAAGCCTGATGGAATTCTCAGCTGAACCTGTGCTTTTGGCTACCTACAAGCAGCAGCCACTTCCATTAGAAGTTGAAAGCCGTGATTTCTTGCACCCTCCTCCTTTATTAAGTCCCAGAGTGACTGGGCAAAGCAAAGGCTGGCTTCCCGCTGGTTTGGTGCAACACGTGCTGGGGAACTCAACAGCTCCTCCAAGAAAGTGGCTCTGGCTCAAGCAGGAGATGCTGAGCTGCCCCTGAGCCAGGGAAACAGGGTCCACCCACCAGGGTGCAAGCAAAGAAGCTGCCAGAGGCACTGACAAGGAGAAGAGGGATGTGCCAGGGGAAAATACTGAGTCCAGCAGAGCAAAAGTATTGTTCCTAAACAGGGCAGCAGAAGGAGCAGCAGGAAATTAATTACTGCAGGAGGCTTTTCCCCCTATGGCTCTGTACAGAGAACAGGAACACTAAAATATTCCCAAATCTGCACGATTTAAAGCATGGCAGAAGAGTAACCGTGGTATGCACAGCCTGTGGGCCAGGCTGCCACACACATCTGTACCTCAAGGGGAGATCTGCAACGGGCTGTATGAGCTGCAGACCTTGGCAGCACTCAGCACTAGTGAGGTGCTTCTCCATGGATGGTTCCAAGCGTTATTTGAAGAGCGCTGCTGTAGCAGAGCAAGTAGTTGAGAGTAAGTCACTGAAGACAAGGGGAAAGCTGGGAATAGGTGGCTTGGTAGCGAGCAGGAGAGTGGCCCAGCACCCAACCCAGCAGGTATTAGGGGCGCAGCACACGGAGCATACGTAGACTAAGACTGTCCCAAGCTTTCAGCTGAAAGATAAGGCCATAGAAAGAAAAACCATACCAGTTGGATCAAAGTCTGGGAAGTAATCTGGACAGTTCTGAGCAGTGATTCTTCCAGCAGGCGTGTCGTCCCAGCACAACCATCCGTCCCACGTTCGGTTGCAGAACAAACCTGGGCAATTAAGAGGAATGGGAAGGTTAATTCACATGTGGTCACTCCTGAGTCCGCTCAGGAATATGGCTGTCTGCAGACCAATTTCCTTCTGCAATAAAATCCCTTGTTTTTTGAGTGGCATTCCAGTACCCAAAGGGGCTCCAGGAGAGATGGGAGGGACTCTTGGTCAGGGAGGGGAGCCATACAGGGGGAAGGGTTTGACCCTGAAAGAGGGGAGATGGAGCTGAGATGTGGGGAAGAACTTCTTTGGTGTGAGGGTGGTGAGAGCCTGGCCCAGGTTGCCCAGAGAAGCTGTGGCTGCCCCATCCCTGGAGGGGTTCAAGGCCAGGTTGGAGGGGGCTTGGAGCAACCTGGTGTGGTGGGAGGTGTCCCTGCCCAGGGCAGGGGGTGGCACTAGGGGGGCTTTAAGGTTCCTTCCAACCCAAACCAGTGATTCTATGATCCAGGTGCTGCAAGGTAGCTGATCTGATGTTTGTGATGTTAATTTTACTGGAAAGTAATGTTTTTAAGCATGTTGGACTCAACTTTGAATGTAGGGTCTGATCCTACAAATATCTCTTCTTGATCCTCCTTCCATCCCCAGCTGTCCATGTGTACACTAGCGGCAAGGGAGGGGTCCCAGTTACCCAAAGACCTTACAGACACCCATTTTTATTTCACCTTCTGCTGCTCAGCAGGTCTGAAAACCAAGTCTGCATAAAGCAAAGGTAGAGAGGCCTTGCAAGGACAGCCCAGCGAAAGGCAATGTCTGCAGGGACAGGTCCCTGCTAAAGCTGTTGCATCGCTCAAGACTCGAGGCACTACAGGTAACTGCAGGGCCAGGTGACTGCAGGGCGTGAGGTGCAAGACCTATCTGCATCTGGGAACTCTGCCTGCTGGTGCTCTCTGGGGAGGAACGCCAGGGTCCTGGCCTGGAACAGTGGCCAAAACAGGGAGGCAGAACACAGCTCATTCTTGGTTTGTGTGACAGAGACGTTACACGCCGTGGTCCACATGGACTGGGTGACAAGGCTGCTCGCTGCCTCACTGTGGATTTATCCAAGTAACACTTTAAGAAAAATCACCACGCTTCTTAGTTATTTTCCATTTAAAATCAGTTTGTGTTGAGGAAACGGTATCATGATCATGGGGTGAGAGAGAAACACAGCGAGAAGCCACGTCTTGCCTTTATTGCTGTGGTCCCCGGGGAGCTCCAGAACTGCTGCCATGACCATGCATGCTATTTTTGAAAGAATCGTATGGAAGGTGCCTAACAACCATTCAAAGTTAATAAAATATGGGCAGCTAATTGCTTCTGGTGCCTTTGAAATTACCCACAGATAAGCTTTCTTACTAAAGCAAGGGAGCTGCAGAAAGACGAATGAATGGTTCAAAGTTGCACCAGTAACTGTTTTAAAGTCAAAACAGTTGTGGATTAAAAAGTGAAAGCATAAAATTTTCAAAATTAATTTTTTCCAGATTAGATGTACATTAGCTAAGATTTTATGCACATGTATTTTTCCATGTGTGTGCTAATGCTCGTGTTCACTTAGCCATCGTTATCAGCGGTTTCTTATCTTTCCTTCAGGCATTCTCATTCTCTGGCTTTGAGATGTATCCAAAAGACTTTTAGGCAGCATTTTGTAATATGAAAGAAAAAGAAAAGTAGAAAATGTTTGCAACTTGAGCTTTTGCAAAGCAAACTAAGCTACATTTAGATTTAAGAGGACACCGCTCACAAACGAGTCTTGGTGTGAACGCTGGAAGGTTCTGGAGAAGGCCATTCCCTCAGCAAGAACAAGAGAGATTCAAGCAGCAAAGACTGAGCCAGGAATGGAGAGGATGGGGGTATCTCCTGCAGGGGGAGGAAGGAAGAGCTCTTCCTTCCCAGGACTCACTCCAAGCTCTTTCCTTTCCTTTCTCTGCAGGTAAGAGGGTGCTATGGGGGTGTGAGTTCGACTGCTGCACGCCAAGGAGGGCCACGGGCTACGACGCAGAAGGAGTATTTCTTTAGAGCCCAACAAGCAAGGGTGGCAACACAGGGAGTTCTTAAAGCCTCTTTTACCTTTCTTCTTATACGGAGGAGCTCTGTTCATCCTCTCATAGCACTTGAACTGCGAATCTATTATCTTCTGTCGTATGACTGAATTTTCAGTTACTACGGGCTCTAATGTAGGATCAGTATAATTTACAGTAGAAGAAAGACTTGGAACCATTCTCTGCACAGAAAGGAAAAACTGTTAGTACAAGTGAATAAACCAGGAGGATAAAGTGAAAAGGTGAGGATCAGAAAACTCTCTATGCATTCTTCAAAGGCCATTAACTTGCAGGTGCCGCATTATGATAGGCCTTACACTGCTTGCAAAGCAAATGCTGATTTTTTACTAATTTACTTCACTCTGAAATCAAGATTTTAATCAAGCCCTTTTTTCTTGGCAAAGCAGACAACCATTAAATACTTGATTATGTCTTCAAAACCTCTTCATTTAGCTTAGCGATCTGCAAACAAAAGTGTATCTTCCCAAAGTTACACCCATGTATTTCTGCTGCTTGGTGCTGATTCCCTTCCAGCCTGGACAAAATACCTCAGTGCCACAGACTTGAAACCCATTATTTTGTGGTTTATGCCACCTGCTTTGAGCTCCATCAGCTGTTAAGGTCACAGAAACAGAGGGCAGAGAATTTACACTTCATTACCCGGCCTTAGCTCTCAGTTAAGTACCTAAATTTGAGAGTCTGAGTAAGTAGGTCCTCTATGATCAAGTGGCATCCTCTGACTTGTTGCACTCTGAGCTGCCTGCAGGGCAAAGGGAAGGGTCATTGCTCCTGGAAGGCAAAGCTCCCCAACAGAGAGGTCACTTGCCCAGGTCTGTGAGCTGGGGTGGCGATGAGAGAGCCGAGCTTCAGTTAATTCTGTTCCAAGCTAATCCTGTGCCGGGACACTTCTCTGCACCAAGGAAGCATTAGTTCCTCTGATCCCCCAAGCAAAAGCGATGCTGCTGTGGCACTTTCCTTGAACGACCCTCTATCCTTCCCTATTCTAAACCGTACTAAAGCCATCACAGGCACCTGCAGAGTCAGGTACAGGCTGCTTCAGAACTAAGGACTGTCACAAAGACACAAACTGGACATTTTTACCACCAAATATTAGTATGCAGATCTTTAAGCGACCATCTGTAGCTATTCAAACTGAAAACATGACAGGTTTGAAAGCTCAAATACCAACTTTCTTCTTAAATTGCTCCTCCTTTTTTCACTGCTCGTCCCAAGCAGTGGTGTCGCAGTAGTGCCTGGCTTCTCTCCCATTTGCACAGCTACACCTTGGTGAAACACGCAGCAAAAGCACAGTGTGCTGGGCAGTTGAAAAAGCAAATGGCATTACTTTGTACTGATAATTCTGTGCCAAACCGTCTCAGTTTAATCTTTTTATACTCATACATCCAATTAGTTTCTCCTTATTTAATCTAATCTCCTTTGATACCAACACTCTCATTGTGAACTGCATACAGATAGCGTCTGCAGACCGGAGGACAGTGAAGGCAGTTTATCTCTCTGCACTGAAATAGGTACTTGGAATAAAATGGAAGTGATAAGAAGGAAAATATCTTCTGGCAGATAGAATTTTATACAATTTTTATGTGTATGTATACACATACACACAGAGAGACATATACTGGGACAGTGAAACCATCGGGAACATTCCATCTGGCCGTCCAAGTGAAAAATTGAGCGTGAAGGAAGCTAGAGCAGGAAATCCAGAGCAAAGCCAAATGTATTAGAGAAGATTACAGGGAGTAGCTGGAGTCTGTGAGCATCATTTAAAAACCAGACAAGCCCCAAATCCAGCGAAAAGTGCAGGAGAGGGCAGATACAGGTACCCTCAGGTCTGTCTTAGCCCCTCCTGCCCGCTTCTTTCTTTCTTTCTTTCTTGGAACCCCACCTCAGGTCCCAGCTGTTTGCACTCCAGGGAGGGATAACTCTGTCACCAAAGGAAGCTGGGGGCGCTTCTGTGGCCTCGCCTCTGTTCTCACCCATCCCCCTGATTCTCTGGGCCAGTCTGGGAACACACATGTTTTGGAAGTGTAACCAAAACAAGCTCTGTGCTGGGAAAACACCACCAATTTTCCTGCTCTTGAATCAATTCCTTTATTTTATTTTTATTGTCTTCTAGGAAGGGATGATTTTTTCTTCGGATGTGTGTGACCAAACAGGATGAAAATCATTCCGCACTGAAGAGACCAGAGGGGCTGGTGTTGCTGCCCATAAATACTGCTGTGGCTCCAGCTGCTCTATCTGTACAGCCTAAAGCACAACACAGGTATGAACCAGCTGGCAAATGCCAGCCACACAGGTCTTTCTCTTTATTCTAACTTTTTTTGGAGCCTCTTTGACACACCATTTTTGGAAAGGACTGACTACTCCCAGAAAATTGCACAGTACAGAAACATGAGCTGAAATCAAAGGTACAATACACCATTAGAAAAGGAATGCTCTGTTTACATCTTCTAACAAGCCAAGAGGGAGCAGTCTGTAACTGGGGATGATGATTTTGAGGGGTAAGATACAATTCAGAGGCCAAAGAGACTTTTAAAGGTCAGTTCCCGAACTTGCTGTGTGTGAGGGACTAATCCAGCTCCTGAAGAAGTCAGCTCGTGTTGGGTACAGGTTAATGAGAACACTCTCATATTTGGAGGCAGAGGGTTCCTGTGGTGGGGACAGGATGAACATCGTGGACTGTGCACAGAATTACTTCACGGGCCCAACCATGTAAGCAGGAGGCCAGCCATTCTCCTGCTGCAGAGCCAGGCAACCCTGGCCAGCTGAAACTGCCACCAGAACTCCTGTTGCCCTCATATGGGTCAGGGCTTCTCTCAGAGAGATTAAAAACTGGATGAGACTGTGCCCCTAAAGCTCAATGGGAATTACTTCATCAGTGGAGATCACATAATGGCCTACAGCAAATGCAAAGCAAGTTTGGAGAAAGACTGGAACAATACTACTAGATGACAGCTATCTACGTTTTTTATCTTATTACCAAGCACCAAGACTCAGATATTCAACGTCAGCTGCACACAACTCTTTCCTGGCCCGTCTGAGGTAACTGAATGGCTTGCAGATGGAATCCAAGGGGGGCGTTATCAGTGTCACTGGGACTGTCCATCTGTGATATGTCCTTTAGATGTGCTCGTCCCTTGGACTGCTGTTACTCATGTCTGCTCGCCAGGATTTGAAAAGCTGGCTGTGGAACTTGGAACAATAATTTCTTCTACCTTAAAATCAGATGACCAATGAAAAGCAAATGCAGTGGCTCGCTGGAGGCTGAGCAGTTCACAACCTCCCAACCTCTGCTGGCAATGCTGGTGTTTTCTGCCCCGTGCAGGAGAATCATGAGCCCACCACCACCCTGGGGCTCAGAGCCTGAAGCCTGATGTCCCCCAAGATCACTCCAGAGGGGGGAACCACTCAGACTTACACCCCTGGGGCTCTGTCAGAGCAAAATCTTGGCACAGTTTGTGATGTTGGATGTTATTGTTTCCTTCTTCTTGCGCTCCTTACCATGGGGGTCAGGAAAGAGCAAAGGGGCAGAAGGAAGTCTCTGGGTCAGGGTGCTCTTACCCGAGGCAGTCAAAGCCAGGGCAGGGCTCCCTGGGGGTACGAGCTCAGTGTGTAACGGGAGAGACTGGGAACGTCCAAGGAGCCTGAGTGGGTGCTCTCACGGGATTAGTGAGTGCAAATCACATTTGCTGCTATGTTTCCATGATTATATCTAGGTATTTGCAGAATTAAGTTTTAAAACACATGCTTTCACCATAAAAAAATGTCAAGATTAAATAATTTTCACTTGGTTACTACCTACAGTATTGAACAAATTCTGAATGTTTAGAGTCCGTTACTGTGCATTAAAAATCTTCCCATCCACCAGTTACTTCAGATGGAAATATCGATGGTGCTGATAAAACAAAGGAATGCCTCATTCATGTAGAAATATTCTTTATTAAGGAGAAATAAATAATTCACAGCTTAATATTCAGGACATGTTCGCAGCCTGAAAATGACTGGTATGATTTCTTCAGAAGAGAACTGTTTAAGTGATGTCCCATGCAGCAGTTTAGCAGCCGTACATATGATGTCACTCCTAGAAGTCCAAGTAAATGACGTCATACATACGACCACCAAGCCACCACGTGACAAATGACTGTTACAAGAAAATGAATTATCATTACAAAGAACTGAAACAGGCTGCTGGGAATGCTGGAGGTCACTTATACCTAGAATTAATAAAGGAATCTAGAGAAAGCATAGTGGCTTCGTTATCAAACTCTATCCAAAAGAACGACCAGTGCCCCGGTTCCTGTGACAGACGCCTGCCATGGAGGAGGGCAAGGCTCTGCCTGCTTCTGCAGCAGAGAATCCAGACAAAGCAAGCACAGAATTCCTTCTTCTTTTTCCCACAAAACTTGGGACACGGTGAACAAGCATCCTTAAATACTTTTTTTCCAGCGTCAAGGAGCTCGAAGGAGACTAACTGTTGACTTCATGTGACATTTAGGAAAGGAAGGCATTTGTAGCTTTCTTTGATTTTGTGTTTTCCCCTCTTTCCACTAAATACAGTAATTTCACAACACTTATTGTTGATCTCAGTCAAAACATATTTCAATTTCTGGGTGCTCTAAGTGTTTGCTATTGATTTTGAGTGCTCAGCCATCCATTTGGTACAATGCTTTTCAAAGTGCTCTGTGCAGTCACCACTTTGTGGGTCACTAACCAACCTCCCATCCTTCAACACATCCCCGCTTTGAGGGGGGCTGAGCGTGATTCAGGCTGGTGCAGAGCCCCCCTCATACCTTGATGATCATGTTTGAGCTGGTTCTCACAGCTGCCAGTGTTAGGACAGAGAAGAAAATGACTGTGATGCCTCGGGGAGGTCCTGAGGGCGTGGTACTCAGTAAATATAACAGTAATTTCTTATCCATCACAAATGGAAACGGCAGACAACTTCTTTGGGGAAATACCTAGATGTGACATGTTTTACTTCAGCACTGACTGTTAGAAGTTTCCCACAGTCAGTCGCTGTTGAAGTGGGATGGAAATTATCCCACAGTGAGATCCCACACGATTGACACCGCAGCTGTGTAAAGGGGCAGGAGACTATCAGCCACGGAGATAAGCACCTCGTGAATCTTCCAGTTGTTTTCCATGACTGTGGGATTTGCATGGAAGCTTTACTCCCAGAATAGGCTGATGCAAACGGTGGCTCAGAGGAAGGTGCAGAAGACCAGGGGTTTTTGCTTGAAGCTCTGATTATCACCTTGCAAGAGGCCTCTTCAGGGCATTCATCTCTGCAGCAACATTCTGATTTTTTTTAAAAAAAGCAAAGATGGAGACAAAAATGTCCTGATGACCCTTTAACCTGGGCTGAACAGACCACAGCACTCCTTTCCTACTTTGGAAGCCATGAGCAGCTCGAGTCCCAGCTTCTCCCAGCAATTCTCACCACCTTCCATCAGCAGCAGCTCGCTTTCCTGCGTTCGCCTGGTGTGAGAAGACCTCCAGAACCTGCAACTCCACTTCCTTACAGCTTGAAACAACCCACAGTTACCATGAGAAAGGCACATCAATCCTCATTTATGGGATAAGACCAAACTACCATTTGTAGGCACCAGATGACAATTCTTACTTGACAAAATCGTGCAGAGAATAAAACTCTCTTTTCTCAATGTCCTGCACAACTGATCAGTCACACAGGAAAGAGACCCGAGGTTGTTTCCTCCTCCTCATTCTGTGTCCGTGCCCCTGGGCACACTGTGCTGATGCTCTATCTTTCTTGCAGAGAGAAATGAGCCCTGAAGAGACAAACTAATTGCTCCAGCACACAAGGGCTCACGTACTTGGGGAAACAAGTCTCAAGTCACATTCTGCGGCTCTCAATAATGACCAAAAAGTAGAGAGCATCAGGACTGAAGTTAGCTAACAAATAATGAGCAGTTCAATTTTCTAATGGAATTCTCTTTGAATCGCAGAGGGCTGCCTGGTGATGCTGCAAGCACTGACATTACTGTGCATCCCAAAGCGAGGGAAGTCACGGAAGAGGAAGACGATAAGGAGTTATTTCATTTCTAAATTAGGTTCTGGAGCAACTGGTGCTTTAGCTTTTGTTTGGCAAAGATGAGTTATTAGGGACCTCTACACAGGAGAGTAAAGTCCTGTTTATTCCACTCCAAAAATGACACATGTAAGAGAGATGGATTCTGCCACAAAGTACCAGAATTCCTCGGTGGCAGGTCTACAGGCTGGAGACCTGGGGGGAGCAGGCTCTGTGGACACCTTGTAACTGGGGTCCAGGAGAGATAGGGGATGAATCTGGCACCTACAGCGGGACAAGTGGCACAAACGGAGAGCCTGGAACCAGGGGCAATGCAAGGGTATCGACAGTTTATGTTCCCTCACAACACCTTCCACTGACCAGCTGGGAGTGCAGGACACAGGAGAGGAATCAAAGCCATCAAAGCAGAAAGGTCTGGAGGATGTTTTGTTGTGGGTAGAGAACAGGAGTAGGAGATCACCCTTGTGTCACAAATCACTTTAATTACTGTATCTTCCTCAGCCTCAGGCAGTGGCTGACATTTAAGTCCCAGGGGCTCATGGCTCAGGGAACAGAGGAGTGATTAGAAGAACCAACAGAGTGGAAGGGAAGGGAAAGAAAGATGCTCTTTCCTTGTTAAAGATCGTAAAAAAAATATGTAAAAAATCAAGATTTTCTACCAGCTACAACAGGTGGGGAAATTTTTGGAAAAATGATTGATGTGAAATATTTTTGTATTTGATCTAGCAGCAGTGTTCTGGCAAGTGTCATCAAGGAATCAGAGATTGTTCATGGTCTACTTCTCTGACCTTGGCTTCTCCCTTACCAGAAGATAAATTAATCCAGGAGGTGATTAAGTAAATCACAGTATTGCTACTAGTCTGGGAGCAAGGAATATAGAAATCAGAACAGAAAATGGAGTTTTGTGTCTCAGTTATCCATCAAGGTCAGAAGCTGAAGGCCCTCTGGTGCAGTTATCTAAAAGGAAGGGGATCCAGATCTCACCATGGAGTTTCTTAAAGAAATCCTGGTCCTGGAGCTAACGTTGCACATGTGCTGTCATGGCTGAGAGGGTTAAGATTTGTGGACAACAGGGCAAGGATCCGCCCAGTCCTTCAGGGCTGACCTACAAATCCTCTCTGTAGGTCAGAGCTCCTCAGACGCTCAGAAATGCCGCTGACAATTTTAGTTACCAGAATATTTACAGTCCTGCCATTTGACTGGGAAAGAGAAATGATCTGGAACTGCTCCTTCAGTGGACACTGGCTCGTTCTAGGAGGTCTGGCTGCTCTGCCAAGGCCCCTGTCAGGCTGCGCAGACTGCCTGGGACTCAAACCCAGAAGGAAGCTGGTCTCTGACAGGCTGTTTTTCAGAGATCTCCCTGGCCATGATTTCCCAGCCAATGTTCTGCTACATG
This sequence comes from Jacana jacana, assembly GCA_013400555.1. Lineage (NCBI taxonomy): Eukaryota > Metazoa > Chordata > Aves > Charadriiformes > Jacanidae > Jacana > Jacana jacana. The sequence continues at coordinate 1,022,114 of VZTM01007215.1, read as the reverse complement.
CCTCCCTAGCAGCGCTATGTGCAGCAGCCACAAACCACCACAGATATCAGAATACTCCGATATACCTCAAGACAGAAGACTTCTGCCAAGCACAGGGATGAATCCTCAAATCATCAACTAATTCTGTACAAACTCTTTCTGAGTCCAAGTTAGCAGAGATGTTCTCTGTCCTGCTCACCAGCTCTTCTTTGGTTGAGGGTCTAATCCTGAGCTAGGAATTCAGCATTTTACCAAAGTGGGGTGTTCTTTGTTGTCCTGGGTTCTCCACGATCTCATTTGTTTTATTTTACCTCCTTCTACCCATCATTCTATTACCGTTCTCTACTTTCCTTCTCTCCTTTCTATCCCTATATTTAGATGGCAAACAGCACTGTGGGCGTGTAACGGCGGGCTGAAGGAAGAGGAGGGACCCAACCCAACAAACAAAGCAGGGAGAGCAGTGGCTGCTGCTCCCCAGTATGTCTTCAGAGGCACAGAGATTAGCAGTTAACCGGGGAATAAGCTGGCATCCAGCACGGCGGTTACTGGTACCACACCGGGGCAAAGGGGTGCCTCTTCCCAGCAGCATCACCCAGGCATATTCTGACTGCTCTGTAACCAAGGCTCTGGGCAGCATTCCCATTTCCCACTGCCTGGAACATCTACGATTCTATGACAATTGCTAACAATTTGAGGTTTCACAAGTAGAGATCAGAGAAAGCATTCCACTTACCTGAGAGGTATTTAATCAGGTGGAAACTCATTTGCTACATATTTAGAAGGAAGGTTAGCCATGTTGCATAGATTGAAATAACTGTAATGCTGGTATTAAGCAAATGAAAATAGCATTTGGACTGAATAAATAAACTTTATACTGTTATTTTTCATTTCAGTTCTCTCCTACCAGCAGAGTAACTATGAACAATAAAAATCTGCTATGGCTTAAGTCAGCGTGTCTCCCACAGTAGCACTAAGGAAGTTTGCAAACACATCAGTTTCCATGTCACTGATGTGTTGTAGCCTGTAAAACACAGAGGTGAAAAATCACATGCATTGCTTCCTTCAGACTGGCAGTTCTGCCTCACCACAGAACAATGCTTTCGAGTTCACACTATTATGAGATCTCTTACTTAGAAACTTCATAACCTTATTTTGGAATGCATTAGTAAGGGCACGCAGTCCTCCCCGTGCCGTACAACCAGTGTAACTCAGCACTCCATCTCCTCAGCATCACCCAGCTCACACTTGGCCAGAGTCAGGAGCAGCTCCGTTTTCTCGTACTTACAATTACAAGGATGATCCGTAAGAAGCAACTGCGGGTTGTCTTTTTCATTGTGGAGTCTTCCTGGGGAGACAGGCTGTGGCTGACCCTTCTGGGAACTAAACAACAAAAACAAAAGCAGTATTAGACTTGATCTGTTCAGATAAATTCCTTGCCTTTGTGTAAAAGCAGCTTTTTAGATTTGAAGCGGATTTAGCGTGTGTGTGTCTGTGTGCCCCCAGTCCTGTGTGTGCTCATGTTTGATTTCCCTGGAGACAGGTAGGCTTGTGATTTGGTCTTCCACAGAGTGCAGCTGATGGGGGTACCCCACGGGCAGCAGCGGATCAGAGGTAAGCGCTGTGCCTTTGCCCTGGTTGCTCTGATTCACCTGCCCTAACCTATGCTTAGGGCTGCAGACCTAGGAAGAAGCTGGGTATTTTAAAAACTACCTAAACGTCCCAAAAAGGTGTGGATTGCAGATAGGCGCAGTGGCGGTTCAAAAGGAAACAGAGGTGGGGTGATCTCTAGCTCGGCCAACAAGCGTGGCAGGAAAAGAGAGAAGCTGAGAACCCCACCGTGGCACTTCACGCTCCCAAAGGCCTCTGCCAGACCATGGGTGGACCCGTGCCAGAGGAACCCCCAGGCTGCCGAGAAGGACTGCTTCAGCCACTCCAAGTAGCAGAGACACAGAGCCCAGCCACCCCTCCAGCAGCCCGGGGGGAACCCGATCGGCAGCTCTGGGGCTTCTTTTGTCCTAAATCAACATACCATTAGTATATTTACACTGAGAATTGTGAGGGGTAGGGCTAAATAAATATTGCTAACCAAACTGCAATCTATTGCAGCAGCTTCAGTCAAAACTCTGTGAGTTAAGGAAAACGCCACCTCCCTGGCTGCCTTATGACTTTAACTGGGCCTGAATCCAGCCCAGGCGTTATGAGCAGTGCTCGCCAGGCACTGCCTCCAGAAGTGATCTAACAAGCAATAAGCATATAATGACACGGCAGATCTGGACAGACGCTGGAAGCACACGGGAAGCCTTAGGGAGAAACAAGAAAAACTGCAGGAGAGAGGTTGACCCTAAGGGCGTTCCTTTTCCTCATTCCCAAATCCTTTCTGTACCCCGCTGGAAGAATCTTCATCCAATTGGATGGATGCAGCCTCCTATGTGACATTCCTCCCTCTTGGATCAATACTTTTTTGACTCAAAAGATTGAGGTTTTTGTTAAAATTTTTCTTTCAGCTGCAGCATATACTGGAAAGAAAAACAGTTATTTAATATTTACTCGTGGCCAATTCCTGCTCAGTTTTCCATTCAATCCTTCCCCAGGCAAACTCCCACTGGTCCTTTTTTTGTAACTATACATTCCTATAAATTATTTGAAGCAAGTGAATATTTTATAGGGTGGGCAGAAAAGCAAGAAAAATATTATACTTTCTTATTATGTCGCTGTTTTTTATATAAATCATATAAAGTGTGAAAAATCCTGAGTGGATTGCTGTAAATCAGAAGCACATGACACACATTTAAAGCATTTTCTTCCCGTTTGGCAGCAGACCAGTCCGTGCTGCAGCTGGATGTGGGTAGGATGTTCAAGTGCGCCAGGGGAGGTTCAGGATAGGTATTAGGAAAAATTTTCACATCAAAAAGGGTTATCAAGCCTTGGAAGAGATTGCCAGGGCAGTGGTGGACTGGCCTTAACTGGAGGTATTTAAAAGCCAGGCAGATGTGGTGGTTTGGGCAGTGCTTGGTTGATGGCTGGACTCGATGATCTGAAAGGTCCCTTCCAACCCAGGAAATTCTGTGATTCTATGAATGCATCTTTCTGCTTGGATGAACTACTGTGAGTTCTTGAAGAGCCAGTGGAGCTCTGCTGGAATTGAGGTGCATTTATTGAAGATCTCTTCCTCTCCTGCGATATGAGGACAGCGGTGAGAACTGGGGTTGTCTCTCAGATGACAGACTGACTCTTGCTCTCACTGCCCACTGTGCTGGGGGCAATCTCGGTGCTGCACACTCCAAAGCACCAAGCTTCTCGCTGCCTTCCGTAAAGACTGCAATAGACACAAAGCAGCAGAACTGCTCTTCTGTGATTCCTTCTGCCATTACACACACCAAGTGGAGCTCTGAGACAGCCCTGGGCAGTGAAGCTGCACATCCTGGAAAGGAAAACGACACAGCTTGGGAATGCTTGGCTGTCACCGTGTTGGCAAAAGTGGCTCCTCAGAACCTTTTAAATGCATTATCTTCTTACTGGCCTACTGGCATTGCCACTATCCTACTCACTATTACTTTGATTAATTTAAATACATTTCTCTGATTTTGCTCTCCTCTCATGTGTCATTTTACACATGAGATTCCAGTTAAACAGATAATGCATAGCCCAGTTTTATCCTGGACAGGGAGCTGGGGGGGAGCAGGGCTTGCTCTGAAGCACCTTGTTAGCCATGCCCAATGAGCCAGGCTGTGGGTGAAGCATTGTGTGCCCTGGCTCCCATCTGCCCCATTGTTAGGACCAAAAGCCACTGGGGGGCCATTGGAATCCTCCAGCAAATTGGCCAAAGCCCATTTTTGATCACTTATAGCATAATGCATTTCTTAAGGCTGCCCAAACTAACCCTGGATGCTTCCTTGCGCCAAGGTTTGCTTCCGGTAAAATCTTGCTACACACCAGCTAAAGCCCGTTCTTAGCAAGCTTTCATTTTGCTGAGGCTGCTGAACTGAATTTCTGGCTTTATGGCCCAAGAAATTCAGAAGCAACCCCAAAATGACAGCTGAAGTCACTAATGAGGACAGGCCTTCAGGTTTTGAGGTGGCTGAAAAACAGAGTTGGTTTTGCCATTCTGAGCACAGCCCAGACCCCTGCAGGTGCCACAGGGCTGTTCCTCAGCTTGACCTACACAGCTCTTGGACAAGCATAGGCTTGTCCCAAATCCTCCGACTCCAGCTGCAGAGACAAAGGGTAATCTGGACCAAAAATGATAAAAGTTGAACCGGAAAAGAAAGGCCTCCAATATAGCAGCCTATTTGAGCCTATTTGTAAGGCTTTTGGAAATAAAACCCTGGAAGTAGTTCGTAATTCTCAGCAAGATTTTTCCTGTTACACCATAGGTTGCCAACTTTAGTATTTATTTCACTGGCAATGAGTAAAACAACCTGAAATTTAAGCCCCTCTGTGCTGTTAATAACTTCAAATATCCATCTACGATCAAAAGCTTCATGTGGAAAAATAATAGATGGTCTCTTCCATAAATTACATTGCCAGACAAAGTGTCTTCATATGGAAAGTACTTTATATAGCAGATAGAGGACAAAAGGGAAGCCTGCCTGGAGGAGCACTGAGATTCAGAAGAGATTTTTAACAGCTTTAGAAAGAAGTCAGTACAGACTATTCAACTGCAACGAGGGCTGACCTCGCTTGACACCCCAACTGTTGTGCCGAATCCAACATCTGTGTATAAGCTTCTGCAGGGCTGGACAAAAGCTCAAGTAGGGAATTTAACATGGCCTGCCTCTTAGGATATCTGTAGAGGCTGTGTCTTGAGGTATTTTGCCTTCCTAGTGTCGATCTGGTGATACAAGGAGCTCAGGCTTTTATTTGCTTATAAGCTTGGAGCTTACAGCTTTCCAAGAATTCATCCTGCTGAAGCACTTGACCTTTCTCTGAAGTATGTTTTTCAGGCACCATCAATTTGAAGAGAACTATTGAATGTTTTTCTCAATCTCCCTCTTTCTAATTATGGCTGCCTTTGGTATCTTCTGCACTGCGCCTCGATGGCCACCTTCACCAAGGCAATCAGAGGTCCGGCTCCCAGTGGTGTCTTGGAGTAAGATCTAGTCTTGCCTATCATAGAGCTCTGGTGCCACGACAGGGGTCAGCGGTTCAAGCAGATGTTTGTAAGTTAAATAAACATCTCATATGACATTTTAATTATAGAATTAACAGTTCTGGGGAAGACTGGTTGTCGGCTTCTTCAGACTGATCTCGGTTTGGGATTTTGAACGCCGTGCAGCAGCACTCATAACTGATGAACCGTACCCTGGCTGCTGAGCTTCTGACTCAGAAGTTGTGAATGTGGAATAAAGGCTGTGAGATGGGTAAAATATCTGAAATATGGACAATTTTCTGGAAGAAATGACTGTCTTATTTATTCCAACATGAATCAATATATGCACTAAATTAAACTGATTTTTGATTGAAAAATATTTTGAAGCAGCTTCATTTCTTAGTGCTGTTTCAGGACTTAATTCCAGGTCTCAGTCATTAATAACACTACATGCTGCTGATGAAATAGGAATAAGCAATCTCATCACCCATAAATAGTAAAGGAAAGGCAACACTATTTAACTCCTTTCAATTTTGAAGGTGTAAGAAAAAGTTTTCTGATTGAACTTTGGCTTTACTTTGGGCCAATGGTGCCATTCCAACAAAGTCAAGATTCGGTATTGATTTCAGCGAAAAGGAGTTTGGCAAGGAGAGAGAAAAGGAAGAGCGCTGCAAAGAGAAGGTCGGGCTCCTGCAGTGAGCAAAGCTGACAGAAAGGCCAGCACTTGTACCCATCACGGATTCCTTACGGAAACGTCCTCCCTGCTAATTGCATCTCCGACCTGGGGCACACAACACTGCCCACTCAAACAGCCGTACCTTCCTCCGATCGCATTAAGTAAGGGCTGGGGAGAAAGCTAACTACCCTGTTTAATGAAAAATCTTACAGACTTTAACAAAACCTCCACACAGGCTTTACCACCACGCTGTGCCAGAAGCTTGTTTTCCCCCTCTCTTCTCCAATAAAGCCCAATAGAGGCTCCGAAGCCAAAACTGAGTCTAGTTCCTGCCGATAATTGGGGATATAATGACAGGATAAACTGCCTCTGGGGCTACATGTTTCTCACACAGCCCAAAGAGCGTGTGGGAATTTTGTTTCAGAAGCCAAACTCGGGTACTTGGCAGCTCACCAGAGCTGGGTGTCAAACATGGAAATAACCTTTCTTTTTGAAGAGACAGGATGAAAACCCCTGTGGATTGTGGCAATGTAATATCAAAAAGCAGATTTCTAATGCCAGCAGGGAAGATAAGCTGACTCTTTTTGCTCTCCTGGATACAAACGAAGGACTTTGCTCAATTTACTATCTGTGACTTAAACAGGATGTTGCACCTTACTTCAAGATAAGTTAGTGAAAAAATAATAGAAAAGCTTCTCTAGTAACCTTGAGATTGAAAACAAATTCTAAAATGGGAATGAGGCAGTACTGTGACAATTAACGTACTTCTCTACTGACACAGTTCCATCAGATAATAATGCTCAAAACACTCTATCCGTACTGGTGGGTAAAGTAAATTCATCTGAGCTTATACAGCTGCTTTCTACATTCACACCTACAGACAGCCATTTCTACCTTCAGGCTTGTTTTCTAATGAAGCCATGTAAAATATTTACTTTCCCTTGAAAATAAACCAAAGGAGTTACTTTCATATTTGAAGTAATCCCAACAACTACTGCACTTTAAACCAACAGCCTGGCAAGAGATGGTGGGACAGAGATACACGGCTTACTAGTGTACAGCCGCCGCGACGGAGGATCCTGCCCTGGATCTGAGTGCAGCCAGTGAGGATCCCCCAGGCTGCCCAGCACGTGGGGTAGCCCTGCTGTAGCCCTGTGGCCCTTTAGCCCTGTGGCCCTGCTGTGGCCCTGTAGTCCTGTGGCCCTGCTGTAGCCCCGTCACCCTGTGGCCCTGTGGCCCTGCTGTAGCCCTGTGGCCCTGCTGTAGCCCTGTGGCCCTTTAGCCCTGTGGCCCTGCTGTGGCCCTGCTGTGGCCCTGCTGTGGCCCTGTCACCCTGTGGCCCTGCTGTAGCCCTGTGGCCCTTTAGCCCTGTGGCCCTGCTGTAGCTGCAGCAGGATGGAGTTCTCACAGAGGGGGGATCCAGACCGAGGAAGGGGGGGATTTCCTTCTGGCAGCAGATGAACGAGAGCTGAAGCCAGTCACTCATAACCATTCTTTTCCTATTAAGTTGTTAAACACATTTACACTTTTTCTCACTAACATTTCTTTCTAATTCATCTGTCAGAGCCCTCAAGACCAGTTTGTTTATAAACGTAGCTACAGAGTTATATACTGGGTAACTGTTTTTTTCTAGCTAAAGTGAATCCCCAACACAGAAATCCTGCTTCAGTGGGTTTATGAAATGACATGCTTTATTCAGCCTCCTGCCAGTCCACCTGGCCAGCCAACCTGCTGCTCAGAAGCTGTCACAGCTCAATGCCAGGGCCCTTTTAAACAAATCAATGCCACGACTTTTAATAAAGTACGAGTTCTGCAGTACCTCACAGGGTCTTTGCCTTGGAGACACGGGATGTGAACAACCTGAAATAGAACAGGAGGGACGCTCGTCCTTTACCACGGGGAAGTGGGAGTTAATCCTGTGCATGACAGTGCCACTGCAGAGAGATCTGCTTTGTCACCCCAGGAGAAAACCAGGCGGGCTAAGGCACACAATCTATAGAGTGCTCGGCACATTAATTAAACCCTAACTGTATCTGAGATTATGCATGTCCAGATTGAGGAGAGTAATGGTGAGCAGTCAACAAAAATCTTCCTTGGGGTTTAATTACAAACTCTGGAATGAATCTCTACATGGAGACTGCTGTTTCACAGCCGAGGTTCTGCATTCCCAATGAAATGCTATGCATGTTGTAATCCCCTCATTATACACTGGAAGACTTCCTAGCCAAAGAAAGGAAATGGCTTAAATAGGGTTTTTTCCAGAATAAAAACATAAACTGTGCTAGTTCATCATCTTGGTTCCTGTATCAGGGCTACGGTGTGTATCCTCTCCTAAATACCTTTTAAAGCAAACGCCTGGTGATTCATTTACTCCTATTGATAAAATAATGGTGACTTTTCATTATCCACCCCTCACTGCTGCGTTGTGCTGGAGTCAGAGGTGCCACTGGTGCAGGAAGGCACGGCATCGGTTTCATAGCTAGCAAAATCTTGGCAAATGGAATAGCCTGGCCATGTGTAACAGCAATGAAATGCAAATTTGAGTCAAAAGCTGGCCATCACAGCAGGCTCCATTATCTCAGCAGTAGGAACAGCTCTGGGGCAGGAATTGATTTTGGCAGAAATACGCAGGTCTAATACTACTAAGATTTAACATCCCTTGCTTTTCTAAACTCGTTTTCATTTGCTTTTGTTTTTAATGATACCTCTGAAATCCTGCACCTTTGCCCTCTGTAATGCTGATGGTGCTGGTACATCCCTGCTCAGACACAAGCAGGAAAGTGACATCCAAAACCTTCCTAAAGGAACTGAATGTGGAACTTGGAGCCTTGGCTGCAGCATTGCAGTGGGCCAGCAGCACTGTCCTGACTGAGATGGGGGGGAACAAAAATACTGACACACAACAAATTCCTTCTTGTGAACAAACTAAAGGCTGGCAGGAAAAGTTAGTCTGAACCACTGTGGCATCCCAAAGCTGCTCCTATTGTGGGACACCTGCGACGCTGTCCTTCTTTCCCAGAGAAAAGTGTCCAGGTTTGATCTCATGCTTAATGAAGATGATTAATCAACATCATAAACCTGATCCTCGGTCTGAATCGTGCCACTGTGACTCATGCTAAAGAGCCTTTTACTTCCCAAGCAGCCAAACTGATTTCAGTGTCACCATTCACGGGACAAACCAGCTGAGCAAGAGCAAATGTACGGCGGCCTGGCCAGCACTTCTTTTGTTACAGTACTTCAGCCTCACCCAGAGCAATCGGGTATTAGAAGGAGCACAGTTCCCTTCCACAAAACCCTTTCCCAGAACTGGCCTGCCATCACTACCAGTACAAGTTACAGCAGGAAGTAAACAAAGCAAGCTGTGTTGTGTTGCTTTATTCGTTACCGAAAGAGCAGGTGGAGAAACGTTCATTTGTCTCTGAGGAAAAGCAGAATATCCTACAACAACAACAAAAAAAGTTATGCTTCTCTTTTTGTAGCTGCTGTTTTCTATGCACAGCACTTCTGAGCTGTTTAACACTGAGAGCACAAGGCAGGTATGCTCAAATGATCGTGCAAATAACTTTGTGTCTGATCTCACGAATATGATAAGAGTGTGTTCTGTCCCTCTTGGCATCTTCCCTCCCCTTCTCTCTGCAAAGACACTCTCAAAGGATGCCTGAAGGTAAGAGATGGACCCAGGGATACTAAATGCTCCTCTCTGAATGATATGTGCAAAATCTGATCCTTTCATGCTGATGTTCTTTCAAAAAGGCAATGATGGGAACTGCCACTAACAGAGGAGAGTCAGTGTCCATGGGGATGGCAGAGTCTCAGCTACACATCCATCCTTCCTTTCACACTAGCCAAGATAAACAGGCACTTGTAGAACATGATTCATTCATGTTCTGGTTTAGATGTTTGCTTTAGGGTGATATAAATTAGTACTCTTAAATGTGTCTCCACAATCTATGAATTTCTACACTGGGCACAAGAACACCAGCTCATGTCTTTGATGAAACCGCAAAAGAGAGTCTGCTGGGGAACAACAGGAACAAGTGTTGCAAGAATTACCCTTGCTTGATACCTCAGGGTGCTTTAGTACAACCAAACCAGTATCTGTGATCAAGTAATCCTGATGACATTGAACTAGGGTTTGTCCAAGAGAATAGCCCCCTCCAAATTGTGTCAGCTGTGTGATTAGAGACACGGCCATGGGAGGTTGTACACAGTTCCCTCATGGGGGCAACAAAGACCAGTTTAGCACATCCTTCCAGCAACGCTGAATTCCTGCTACCTGCTATCTGATGTTGCTGACTCCCTGGACGGCAACACCACCAGTTGAATCAGAAAGAGGAAAACCCTAAGACAGGCAACTGGGGACAGCAAGGCATCTACTACTAAAGTTTGCTTTCTCTTAGTTTGAATCACTTATCGTTCTTGTGAACATGAATGCCACAGCAATAGCTACATCAAGTAGGCACTCCATAGTGAGTAGGGAGGCTGGAACTAGATGGTCTTTAAGGTCCCTTCCAACCCAAATTATTCTATGATTCTACAGTTCTCCACGGCAGAGCAGTGCAGCCTGAGCACCTTTCACACCAACCAGAACAAGGACCATGTGTCATGGAAATGTTAAGATCACTTGGATGGAGAATATCTGGGAATATCTGGGTTTAGAAGCACTGTAAGGAACCACTCCCAGGAGAAGGGTTATGGGGATGGCATGTGCTAGCAGGTCACCAAGACGCCAGCATCAAGGCAACGAAGAAGAGCCTGAAAAAAAGGAGCACCCTAGACCTAAGGCAGCCTACACACAGACTGGGACAAAAACTCAAGTGTTTTTAGAGATGATGGGGGACAGACAGTGAGTAGAGTAGAAGTCAAAGACACTCTATAAGGAGAGAAAAAGCAGTGCACAAATCCTGATGGTTCACAGAAGTGGGACAGGATAGGCATGAAAAATCACAATCACTGTCCATTTCTAAAGGCACAAACACATAAGCCCAATATTGGCAAGGGTTTCCGAGCTAAGAAGCACACAGCAGAAGAGAGGAGGATTCAACACCTTCCATCCTCTGTCCTCCAAGCAACTCCAGGAAAGCCTGGACACCAAGGGTAGGACGTGGTGTGTATGCTGAGCAGAGGACTCAGGCACACCCATCTTGCGGCTTGTGAACATTTAGTACAAGAGTGTGACTGCGTAAAACTGATTTTGATTGAAAATAAGACCACCTCTCCCTCACTTGAGGGTGTTGCAACACTGCAGAGCTCCACCACTGCCTCCTACAACCATGAGAATCAATCGCTCTCCATTGGTTCCATTCGTATTTCATAACTCATACCAAGAGTGAGACCTTCAGCAAGGAGGCCCAGCCATGCCTGGCCAAGACTGAGGTGTCCAGGATATGCTCAGTGAAGTGCAGGTGATTTACACCCTCTCTGACTCAGGAGTCCCCGCCATCCCACTCCTGGCCAAGGCCTGCAGTCTTCCTGCCATCTTCTGTTTGGTTGTAACTGGTCCCTCCTCAACCTGAGAAACTTTTCCGTGTAAGAAAATCACTGAAATTTATATGCTCCTGTGGTTTTTTATTTCAACAAATTGGCATTGTCCACCAAAATAAAGAGGCAGGAAAAGCATTTTGATAAAAATACCCAAGCTACTTTAGAAATAACAGAACAGCCCATTATCATTTCTGTCTGATTCAGACTAGAAATACATTTACATTCTCATGTACACAGAGTTATTTAGGAGACACAAAATAAATTACAGCAATTTACTGTAACACAGTTTCATGAGATTAAATCCCTCAAATGAGCTACCTGCAGACCTTACATGAAAGAAATGATTGCATTGCATCACCAGGCTCTCTTGTCAAAGGGTCCAGCAGTAATTTGTTTGTTGGTTACAGAAAAAATGCTCATTTCATTCCTTAAAAAGACTCGACGCTACGGAAACTGGATTTCTATCAAAGATTTCCAATACCCTTTTGAGCTATTTTGAACCAAGCTTTTATGCATTCCTTTCACCTGTGGAAACAATTTCCATTACAATTCCATCTTCAGGAGATCAGAAGGACGTGAGGTCTAATAAACAAACAGTGGTCCAAATTTCTCCGTATTAACTGATGAGGTCTATTTCTTCAGTATTTTACAGATAATTCAAGTAAATACAGAGAATGTGTGACTTGGCAACGTTCTTATTTGTCCTGTGCCATTTGACAGTGACGAAGCCATCGCACTGTGGTTACACGTGGTACCTTTCGTGTCACAGCTCACCCTTCTGTTTCACGGGAATGAGTGTTCTCAGCTGTGACGCGTTAGTGGACACGGTGGGATACCCAGCACTGAAAAGCAGGACGCGGTGGCAACGATGGCAGTGAGCTCCTCAGGGAGAACATGTGCAAAGCTGTGAAAATGACTGACCAAAGGCCCAACACAACAGCTGGATGTTGTATTGTCTTCATTGATGAGGCCACTTCTGGGGCCATCTGGCTGGATCTGGGGTCTCTCCAGTCATTCCCATGATGGAAAGAGCAGCCAAAGGAGCTGCAAGGGGGGCTCATGGCCCTGACTTTACCACAGCCCACCACGGCTCCTACACTGCCATGGGGCCAAAGTGTGTGTCCTAACCCCAGTGAGAAAGCTTAGTCCTACCTATCCAGGCACGGCTTACATCATTACTCCTGTTCAACAGAATGGGAAATGAAGCAAAACTTATGACATCAGTTTTTCAGGTGTGGAAGCTGAGGTCCCACAAAAGATGGGGGGTCACCTGGAAGTGAGTCCAAGGCAGAGCTGGTGGCCAGGCTGGCCCCAGGGACAATCATTGCTTTTCATACACTTAGAGCCCTCTTATGATGCTCTTGACTTGAGTAACTACAGTTTGGAGAGGTTTCTAGCAATTTCTGAGGGAAGAGAAGCTTCACTTCTGGGAATACAGGCTTTGGGTGTGATTCTGTTCCTGGAATGTGATGGTTGAGCACTAGAAACATACTTAAAAACATGGATTTTCAAGGACTGAAAAGCAAAGTTCAACAGGTAACATTCTCTTCAAAAAAGACTAAAAAATGATCCTGTCTTATGAAACTTTGTTGCTGTTGTTCCCTGCTTGAATGTGTGATGTCTTCTCAGAATGGATCCTTTGAAAAGCATAACAATAATGATGAACTTCAACAGAAGGGCTGAAAACACCTGAATAAATGAATTGGCATTGCCTCCTGCTGATTTCCCACTTCACCTCAGTGAAAAGAGATCTCACTGGATGAAACACAAAAGAGAAGCAGGCTATTTCTGTTCATATCTCATGAAATTTGGAAACCACGGTATCAAAGAAAAAAAAATATATGTAAATTACCCTTTAATACCACTATTTTTACTTGAGATTCAAGTGGTCCCTCAGTTCCACAAAGAACCTCATGCTTCAGGCAGCCCCCATGAGCAGGCAGCCCCTCCTGGATGCTCTGTTTTTAGGAAAATGGTGCTAAACAGCTCTGTTTGCTGCAGATGAGGAAGATGTGAGACAGCGGAACAACCCGTCAGCGTGGCCGGGCAGACAGTCAGACACAAAGCCCCTGGCAGCCCTCAGGTTTGCTCTCCCCTCAGGGCTGACAGAGGCGTGTGGTGGTGTGTGTAGCACCTTCTCTCAAGTGCACTCATGAGAGCGACCCGGGAATATCTGAACAGTTTGTGAACAGCTCTTCTCACTCTGTCAGATCCCATCAAGAGCAGAGGGAGAGACTGAGCTGCTGACTTGTGGCAAAATAACACCCGAACAAAACTGTCGTGTCTATGTGCCATTTCCCATGTATTTGAAGAACTGTGCACTCTGCTCATCTCCACAGTTATGTACCTAAAAAACGTGAGTCACAGATAGAGCTCTATAGACAGATAGATACACAGATAATCAGCGTACCACAAACTACCACAAATACACAGCAACCTCATGTTCTGTGCTTATATACTTATAACTGATGCCTGTCCTCATTGGCAAAGGGGCACAAACAGAGGCCTGGGTAGCTCTAACCCACGTACAATTGTGATGACACCAACTTTAACCAGGTATCGCTCATAATCCCAGTGGGAGAGCAGCCTGTTACCCAAAGGTAATCATGTAGGAACATGCTGCAGCCAGTGCAGGGCTGGAAAGTGCGGGATCATAGAATCATAGAAACACAAGGTTGGAAAGGACCTACAAGATCATCTAGTCCAACCCTCCTCCTGTCACCAATACCACCCACTGAGCTACTAAATCATGTCCTGTAGTACCTTGTCCAGACAGTTCTTGAACCCCAGCAGTGAGGGTGTCTCCCCTACCTCCCTGGGCAGAACATCCCAGTGCCTGACCACTCTGGGGGAGAAAAAGCTTTTCCTGACATCTCAGCTAAACCTCCCCTGGCACAACTTGTGGCCATTCCCTCCAGTCCTGTCATTAGTTCTCTGACTTTGCAAACCAGAGCTGCTGTGAGCCCCTGCCAGCTGGGGAGCATTCAGCACCCCAACTCTGGATCCATCAACAGTGTTAGCTCCTCCCTTACTGCAGAACTGGGCTCCAATATCTGACATTTCCCACCGGGACACATCATCCATCTCAGGATCCTTCAGTGATACCTTGTTCAGTGTTCCCAGTTCTCCCCATTTATGTAAGAGACAGACCAGTACTGTGTCCTTAAGGGGATCAGCAGTAAAGCTCAACAGAGGAATTGGACTATATGATCGAATTGAACAGAGGAATTGGGCGGGGGATTGGACTAGATGATCTTTCAAGGTCCCTTCCAATCCCTGATATTCTGTGATTCTGTGAACCTCAAGAACTACCCAAGACCTGCCTTACAACTGACACCTTCCTGGCTCCTTTGAATTTGTGTTATCTGGAGAATTCCCACGGGACATTTGCTCTAATCGGTTATTGACTTAATTTCAAAGAATTATCCAATTCCTTCAATCGGAATTTTTTCTTCACCGAGACGGGGATGGTGATGGTTTTGACAAGACAGGAGAGACAATGATTCTTGGATAGCCAGATAGAAGACAGGTTTATCAGAACTTCTACCCAGTTACTTCAAGCCTTGTCCTAAAGTCAGCGGTGCATAGTCTACAGGAACATTAGAAATACGCACCCACCCTTATCTCCAGGGAGCAGTGCTTCTCTTTTATCCTGCTAGAATTTAATTAGGTGAAACATTAGATTAGAATCCTCTAGCACATAAACTCAGCAATACAGTTTCATCTGTAATTGGCTCCCTCTCAGGAGACTTACAGGAGCCCAATGAGATAAAGGACTTCTTTTCTTGCTTGCTAATAAGCACGTGTAAAGCTGAACTGCCACCCAAGAATCTGCAAGCCCCTTCTAACCCTCTTTCATCTCCCTTCGTCTTTATTTTTCTCTTCAAGTCTCACCTCTGCCTTTTGGAAAGTGGCTTTACGTCAAGAAATTGTGGAGGGTGAAAGGCAAACACCCCTGAGTGACAGCCGTACTCCAGAGACAGCAGCATCCCCTCTGGAGGCACAACGTGCTGCATTTTGTCAACCAGTGCTGCCTGAGCCAAGCTCTGGGTACATTTATCTCAAAGTAAACAAGAGAACATATGCCACGATGCTAAGCAGCAGCACTTTCTGGTTGAACAGGCTGAAAATGAAACCCCTGGTGCCTGGCGTGTGCTTGCCATGGGGAAGGAGCTGGGAATGAATCCCAGGGGTCCCTGCCTGGGATACTGCCAGAGCAGGCTGCCCTGAAGGGACACGGCGCTCGGCTTGGACCTGCCATCGGGTCTTCGTGCTGGTACCAGGAAAAATGGGAAATCAGAAACAGAAGTGGGTGCACTGTAGTTATGCTTCGACTGAACAGTAGAAAAGTCCCAAGAAACATACTCACAGAAATACAGCAAAGCCAGTTTCATCCCCTAATGCTGTCTCTGCTCTGAGTCCCTGAAACCACAGGCCCACCTCTGCCCGGGCGGGGAGCCAGCGAGGCCCTGGCTGCTCCACAGGAGCCTGCCCAGCTTCTCCTTCAACGAGAACAAAGGCCATAAGGAAGCCCTGTTCTAGCCCTCGCGTTGTGACTGTCTGCAGGGACTTCCTCAGAAAGCCACTCTGTGTTCTGACAAAGACTGCACGACAAGGGCCGAATCCCAGAGTCTCTACTTGGTACCGAAGCAAAGCTCAGCAGGAGCTCAGGCAAATCTCTGAAGGTGGAGGAGAATGTAGCCAAGTGCATTTTTAGGCCTCAAATCTGCAAGCACTTTTCCATCGACTTAATACTATGAGCGTGAATAGTCGTGGAGATTGCAAAAGTCAGCTGGAGTGGGGTTTTTGGTGGTGGTTTTTTTTTTACCTTTATTCCATGCTTATAAATTTAACCTGCCTATTTGGACCGAAAAATCCCCCAGCTGCAAAGAGGAAAGAAAAATTGAATGCTGCCGAGTACGATTATGAGAATTCAGAAGAAGCCAGAAGCAGCACATAGGCTGTCTTTGATGATTTTTCTAACACAATACATGCACTGGGTTCCCTTCGTACAGAAATTATTCAGAAAGGCGGGTTTTTTCTTGGTTACAGAAGAAAGGAAGTACTTTCAAACGTCTGCCACTCTGCACAGCAGAGAAAGATACTCTGCAGATTATTCCTGAAGCACAGCTCAGAGACTACACAGACTTTTGAAAGTTCACCTGAGTGGTTAAACACAGCCTGTACTCCAAAATTAATTTTATTCTTATTAATGTTACAGTATTTGAACTATGTTTTCTGACTCATCTCAATGATTCCTCATGTAATTCCCAGACAAAAATCAATTTAGCATAATGAATTTATGTTTCTCTGACAGAGACAGCACCGGTGATCGCAGGGACAGCGGGGCAGAACAGTCCTGCAGTAGGTCTTTATCACAACTTGGACTTCCCTTCTTCCTCTTTGG
The DNA here is from genome assembly GCA_013400555.1 of Jacana jacana. Taxonomy (NCBI): domain Eukaryota; kingdom Metazoa; phylum Chordata; class Aves; order Charadriiformes; family Jacanidae; genus Jacana; species Jacana jacana. The sequence goes on along the minus strand of VZTM01007215.1, from coordinate 1,005,479 downwards.
GAAAGAACTGGCGGGCATCAATCTGAGCAAAAGACAGGGCAAGTGGTCTTAGTTCTTCACTTACTGAATTTAGTGTATTTCCTAATACAAATATCAACTGTTTCTGAACTACGATTAACAATATGGCTTAGTTTAAACCTTTGATATAGTAATTTTTAATTACTATTGGTCAACTTAATTTCCAAGAAGCATGTTTTAATTTGTCTTCTCACACTGTGTTCAACACAGAACTATTTTCATTCTCAGCATATCACCAGCAAATTTTCTGTTGGTGCAAACTCCTGCAGTCTCTCACTAATCTACGCCATCTGAGAACTTGAAGCCATCAATTAATTCAAATTACCATTTAACCAAATTACATCTTTTGTAAGAGCAGATGCACAACACAGACGGCTGCACCACCGTACTGATCACTGACTTCCTAGGTTTTTGCATGTAGACTTAGAACTATAATAAAATATTGTAACAGTTTACTAGATATGAGTACTAGCACTACTTTGCTAATTAAATATGGCATTTGTAATGGAGTACTCTGCTGAAATCATTAGTAACAAGGGACCCTCTCCAATTGGCTGGAAGCACTACAGAAAATGAACTAAAAAATTAGTGAACTAATCTTCACCGAACAGAGCCATTCAAACAGGCAGCTTTTTGGAGCCAGTTTCAATAACCAAAGCCACAAGCAATACCTAAAAATAGAACACATAGGAAATAAGGGTTCCCAAAGAAGCACAAGCTTTCGCACCCGGCTGTCCAGAATGCCTGTGGCACCCCAGGGCAGCGCTTCGGTGTTGTTTGGGCAGGGGATAACTAGTGTCTTGTCGGACTCATCGTGTGAGGCTGGTAAAAACTAGCACAAAATGGGGAAAAGAGAGAAAAAGCCTAAGCTAAGCATTTCCAGAAAAAACGATGCTGCACTTCTGTGCATAAACCAGATGGTGACACACACACCAACCACATGTTGCAGGCACCCGTGGCTACTAATCACCTCATTAGGCAAACTGACATGCCCACCTGCGTACCCAGCTTTGACAGACAGAGGAGCTGTTTAGTTCCTAGAGGCACAGCCCAGGGGGGTGGGATACAACCAGGGAAATATTCGTACCCCATTATGAGGGAAGGCCGTTTTGTACGAGCTCTTCTCCAGCCAAACAGCTCTTTCTCTGGCCAGTGGGGCTGCCTGCACCCCTCATCCTCCCCACCAGGCTTTCCCAGGGCTGCTGTTCCCTCCCCGGGGAAGACCAGGACTCGCCCATCAGGCTCGGACAGGCAGAGAAGGGAAGGAGGCATTCAGGTGTAGAGCTGCCTCTAAGGCTCACTTTGCTTCCCCAGTGCTCTTACGTTTACACTGAGGAATGCACAATAAAAATATGAACCCCTAATCCCTGGAGAACCTCTGAATATTTGAAAATAAACCAGAATGAGTGAGTCTGCCTTATCCCCAAAGACAAAAAACATTGTCATGGACCTGAAAGATAATCAAAGAGCATAAATTAAATTAATTGCTTTACTTCTGGAAATAGCTTGTCGTTCTATCGAATTGCCAATCTGTTATCTGTCTGAATGATAAAGACATTTAGCGTGTGACTGCTGCTTCGGGGAGGAAGGCACAGGGAACAGGAGCAGGACACCAGCAGTATTGGGCTATTCATTTGCACTACTGTAATGACATGGGGTCTCAAAATTAGGACCCCCAGACCACGGTAACTGTGAGACGAACTGGTGGCGCAGGCTGTTCCAGAGGGTGCCAGGTCACAGGCAGGACCCGGGTTACACCGTAAGACACGAGCGGGAAAAACCACGAGGGAAGACAAGAGCGTGGTAAGAACTGCCACGGCTCCTGGCACCCACACAACTTATTTACAGCAACACCCAGCTCTGGCTGCTTGCCCTGCTGAGTCTGTACACAGTGGGCTCCTTCCACATCCGCCTGAAACGAACAGCGTCACCCCCGGCGGCTCGCTATTCTCCGGGCTGCCCCGGGGCGGGCTGAGGCTTTACAGAATTGGATTCAATGCTTGGTTAAAACTTTCAGCTGCCTGGGTGTGCACTGAGGTTCTTCAAACTACAAAACTGCCAAAGGGGCTTAGTGGATTTTGCTGAACTTCCCGTAATTTCTAATCAAAAAGTACCCAGAAAAGGGAAGTGTGGCAGATCTCACTTTGAGATAGAAATCACAGCCTTTGTGAACATTTTCCCACCAAGGCTTACCACCACCAGAAGGTTGGTGAGTTGATATCCCTCCACTGATCCTGACACAGAAAAAGAACCTCTCTCCAGAACCTCAGGGAGAGGCAGATTGGATTATGGACAGAGAAAGCCCTCCCTGATGGGCTCCATGGGGCACAAAATCCATGTGAAGGCACTTAAGAGGCACTTGCTGCCCCTGGAAGACCAGCACCAGAGAGTGAGCCTGTGGTCATGTTGCCTTCTCAGGCTCGTGAATCCAGGCTACGACATAAAAACTTGGAATTCATGCCTTGTTCCAAACCTACAGGCAGGGCAAGCTGTGAGTCCCCCATTCCAGGGAGCAGTCTCACCACTGTCAGCACGACAAAGGTTGCCTCTTGGCAGACCTGCAGTCCTCTTGGAGGCTGGTTTCCAAAAGAGTGCAGGATAACATCACTTAGCCCACTGCCTAGAAGAGCACTGGAGCAGATAGGGGAATGAGGTAAAAGAGCCCACATGAGCCTGGCTTAGTACATCCGCCTCCTTGGACACCTTTGGGAGCTGTGCGAGAAGCTGTGGAGAGGAATAACGTTACCAAACTATGGCAGTGAGATGAGCTCAACAGCTATTGATCCCTGCCTGCAGGCCCAGCACTAAGGCTTCTACTTGGAAAATATCCTGCTTCTTAAGGCCTTTCCCAGCCCCTCAACAGCCCTGCAGAAAGGAAGAGAAAGAGTCTCCGCAGCAGGTTAAGATGAGGGTTGAAGGGAAAGGGGATGGATGAGAGCCCTCAGCATAGGTACCAATAGGTGAAATAATAGGAGCAATGTGTCTGGCTGCCCATGCTTAAAACACTTAAACCCTTTTCCCAGAACGAGCCCTTCTAACCGTGCCCACTGGAGGCAACGGTCTTTTACATTGATTTGTCTCAGTTTGCACTCGTAATCTCCAGCACAGCGGGAAAATACATCTTCATCTTCACAGGTCAAATCCACCCCTCAGCTACAAGACCATCTCTCACTACGAACTGACAGAGCCCCCGTCCCCTCCTGAGCCCACGGCAGCGTGAATCCAGCCTTGCTGCCACCAGCACCTTCAGGGAACTGGATCCCCGGCACAAACTGCAGCTCGGCATGTCTAGATGGGTATCTTGTAAGTCTGGTACCCTGTTATTTTTGAATGTTGTAAAAATACATTGCTTTGCCACTTAGTGTGCAATTATAGTACAGAATATGACAGCAATAATCCTAGGAATGAGAGGTATTTACTATAAACAAATCCAAAGAATAAGATATAGCACCCTCTGGAATCCCTTTCTCTATCAGTTACACACTCATTACTCCATGGTGTAAGCAGAAGGTATGCACTGTGCATTTACAGAGCTGGAAGCAGCAGAAATGACACCTTTGGCAAGTCAGGGTCCTAGAGAAGTACACAGCTATGCAAAGCTGATGTCCCCATCCACATCTCCAGCTACAGGGAGAGCCCAGGGCTGGAGGAATGCTGGCCTCAGCAGTGGGAGTTGAGCTCTATGGAGCTGCTGAGCAAGAAGCTGAGGCAGATGAGCAGATAGTGTGGCACCAGAGAGGTTCTGTGGGGGCCAGATCTCCAACCCCACCTCGCACAGGAGGAGGTAAGGCCACAGGCCGAGAACTGGGACCGAGTGGAGCTGAAAGTGTGTGACTTCTGGCAGCAGTGCTCCCTCTCCAGCTGCAGACGTTCACTGCAAAACCCTTGAAGCCAGTAGAAAAGCTTTATTAAAGGGAAGAAGCTGGATGGAAGGGGAACATGCCCATAACTTATGAATGGATTGAAAGCATCTGTGCCCCAGATGGAATACCAGCTTGGGGTAGCAGAGATGTCTTCACAGCATGACAGCCACCATGAGCAGGGGTATAGCCCCTTGTTGACTGACTGATGTAAAAGCAAATGGATAGTGTCATTTGCACGTTCCAGCAGCCCAGCCATGCTCACAGACCAAAGAAGAGCTCTACTCTTCTTGCCAATTCACACTTCCCTGGCTATGAAGTACCTCACATGCAGACATGAGGCACTTTCACCCTTTCCCAAGCTGAAACCAACGAGAGCTGAATTTAGCAGGACTATTGAGCACGAACTGAGCCATTGCTCTCTATTTCTATCTCAGCACTCTCTGCCGTGTACTTCAGAGTCTGATCTATCATGTTTACTCTGGAGATCTTTCCTTGAACACACAGCAGGAGGGCCTGTAAGCACCAATCCACAGATAAGTAGAGGAAATGACAGATGGCTTAATTTAGAAACAGGAAACACTTTAACACCCCTGTAGAGCTGTACTCGGGGCCTCTTCAGCACTCACTCTTCATCGCTGCTCGCGTGCCCAGTCTCATCATTACACAGACCTGCCCCCCCTGAACTCCGGGACATGCAGATTGTTCCTATTTGTTTAACCTAAGACAGATTTAAACCAAGGGCAACCCCAGCCACTGATCACGGCTCTGATTTCTGCACGGTCCCCCAGAGCCCCGAGTCCCTGTCACAGCATGGCAATTCCAGGCAGGATTTCTCCACGCCAGCTCCTAACTCCAGATCAGCTGGCACTACGAAGTGGCAGCAAGCACCGCTTCAAGTGCTTGCCTTCCTTTCCTTTCATATCGACCCTTAATCACTTCCTCTGCAGAATATTAGCAAGCATTTTGTTCCCACAGTTCTGTGTCACCACAAACCCCTATTTGCCAGACACAAGTCCTTTGAGCAGAGGGCAGCGGCTGCCCTGTGAGGTACCAGTTAGGATGCCAACTCAACCTCTGGGAATCACAGAATTGTCTGGGTTGGAATGACCATCAAGTCCAAGCATTAAGGTAACTCTGATAAAAAGCATCACTAAAGCAGGTCTCTAAACACTACGTCCACTGCGCTTCTGAATGCCTCCAGGAAGCTTGGGCAGAGCTTTTCTCAGAATGCCTCCTAGTCCTTGTAACTAGTAACCTGGTTTACAACACGACATTTGTGCAGTGTAGCCAAATGACGCCAGATAAACAGAGTTCTTTTCAAAAACTAGCACATAAGCACAAACAAAAGGCCGGAATTTGATGTTCAAAGCGCAGTAGGTTTCTGCTGAAAATAAACTCAAGTCACTTAAGCTCCAGTGTGGCATCAGATGGGCATTCCACCTTTCTCTTCCATGTGCTAAGTCTTTTCAAATTGTGACAAACCAAATCAAACAGAAAAGCTCTAGAAACAGCACAGATCCAGTATAGATCTTGATCTGGGTTCTTCCTTTCCCAGTGTCACAGAGAGGTAAGAGGTGGTTTTCAGTTTGTGGAGCAATTCATTTATATAGCAGTATCCTGTCCTTCTCCTTCCAAGAACACAACCCACCCGTTTTCAGGTTTATTCCTTTCACCAGCCCCCGAGAGGCGATATTTTGGTATTCTCTGCTCCACTCCCCGTGGCTGGTTCCTCGGGATCCGGTGGAGAGGGGGTGGCTGAGACAGAGGGTGGGCTGGGAGCAGTGCTCTGCGAGTGGCACCCACCATACGATACCTTTTTACTTCTGGTTTCAGATTCACTGCTTTTTATTCCTGTTACCAAATGGCAAATTTAAACACAGGGGCCTGACCAAAGGATTTGTATTTGCAAATACCTATTTCTGTGAAAAGAAATAAACATCAGAAAGGCAAGAAACAGCTATCAGGTCATTTTGGCTTGGACATACCTAGAAGCAAATATTTCCTTTTATTACTGCAAAAGCTAACACATGAAGAAAACCTCCTTTTAACTAAATTCCTAATATCACTTCTCTCAAAAGTTGGATATACTCAGTGCCCACGGGGCTGTAAGAACCGACAAATTTAGAAATGGCTAAGCCATCTCAGGAAGCGGACTGAGAGGTTGTTGACAAAGCCCTGGCAGGATTAGTGTGATCCTGTTGCAGCTGAGAGCACTCCAGCCACAAGGAGAGCGGCCACGTCCATGGGAAACTTCAAAGGGACTGAATCTGAAGTAAATATTGATGCTAAATGACATTAGTGAGGGTCCACACGGAAGAAGGGGAAAAAAGGTGAAGGGAATGGAATTACCATCCTCTCCTGGCTGGCACATGTGCTCATACACCCAGAGAGAACAACTAACTGGCCCCACACTCTTGATTTCATGTCTTCTGTGATACCTCCCTAGTAACACTGTGCAATTCTTGTGACCTCTCCTGCTTCTCGGAAGACAACCATGCTGGGAGTTGTCGGGACAGGTTACTGGAGGCACTAAGACCTTGTCACCGCTTTCCAGGTGATCCAAAGCACTTCCCAAACATGTTTCCTGCTTTCAGTAGAAGAGCACAGAAAAAAAAACTACAGGGAATTGTCACCTTCTCATTTCAGGCTGGCAAGCTGGGACCAGCAATGGTGCTCAAAATGTGACACCCGGGCCAAGAGAGGAATGGGCTGCTCACAGACACCCCGAAACCAAAGCAACACTCATCTTTGACCTTTCTGAAATGGAGTGTCCCTCTGGAATGTCTGCTTTAATTATGAGCAGAAAGCACTGCCACTGACTTGTGATGAGTATTGAGTTTTGTTGACCAAAGGACAAAGGGGGAGGAAAGAACATCAATTTTACCTGAAAATAAGGTAACTAAAGTTGCACAAAATTCATCACATATTCACCAGAAATATGATTTTGGGTTCACTAAATCTATATGCAAACTAAATAAGCAATATAATAAATAATCTTATAAATAACATCATAAAAATATAGATAGATAGATAGATAGATAGATAGATAGATAGATAGATAGATAGATAGTAAATAATGTTTATTTGGGGCTGAAAAAAAGGGCAAATGCAAGATTTTGACCTTTTGTTTTAAAATGACATCTTTTTCTTCATCATTTTCTTAAAGATGATAATAAGCCACACTCTCCCTGACCCACAAAAGAAAAAACCAGGGAAAAAAGCTTCCATCACTCTGCAACCATGGGTCAGTGCTGTCGGGATGGCTCCTTCTTTGTACTCAGGACAACATCAGATATTTTTAAGGCGTATTTCCTAAGGAGTGTGAAGTATCTAACCAGATTTTTGTGTGCTAGCATGCAGGGTAAGTTTGCACGTGGCTGCACGTAACACTGGTCTTAGTAGGCTGAGAAAAAAGGAAAGAACTTGGACACGGCTGGCCTGCACCTGAGGGGGTGTGGGAAGGACACCAGACACCGCTGCCTGCTGCCCCTGCAAAGGGGACCTCAGCTCTCCTCCCTCTCTAACAGGGCTGAAGACCGAGTCCTGTGCCTGGTGCCCGTCTCAGCTGCCTGGGGCTGCGGCTCTCACTCCCTCACCACTGCTCATTTTCCCTCCCGTTTCTGGTGGTCACACTGGTGAGGGGCTCACTTCAGCCCCCCGCCATGCCTCCCCGCAGCACTGGCCGGGAAGGAGAAGTGCCGTCTCCTGGCAGGCGTCCCCGGGGACGCAGAAGTGAAAATCCCAGTCTTTCCACGCGAAGAACTAAAACTTAGACGAAGGCTTTTTAAAAAGTTATCTCTGATTCGGAGTGTCAGCAGAGGCAGGCAGGTGGCTAATACCGGCCACGCAGGCAGAACTCGGGCAGACTTGTTTTACTGAAGATGGAAGCCCTGTCCTGAAACCAGCAGGGAACTGCCTCCAGCAACTGTGAAAAATTGCCCCCACTGCTGAGACACGGGCACCCTTATTTTTTTCCTCTTTAATTTGCTGTGGAGGTCGAAGGAAGCCTTCTTAGTGCCGCCAGGAGGGTGCACTCCGGGCAGCTGTGACGATGCCCCTTCCTTTCCCAAGCACATCTGCACGCTCTTTGTAGTTGCTCCACACAGAGCCATTTTCAAGCTCTAATCCATGGTTCTCTATTCCCAGGAAAAAAAGAACACATTTCTCAGATAAAACCAAACCAAGCAAAGCAGAAACTTGTGGAATATATTTGCTTTTGAAATGTAAATCTCTCCGAGCAGCAGAAAATTCAAGTGTTCAGGGATATTTTCAGCTGAGCGTTTTTTAATTACACAAATACCATTCTTCACAATTTCCATCCAGAAAAGAGGTCATGTTTCACAAAGAATATTCAAGAACTTTGTTGTGGGTTGGCCAATCCAAATTAGCTGTTATCCACACATCCACGGGAATTTACAGAATGAGAGTGACTGGAACCCCGGGCGTGTTTGGCAATTCCCCATTAAATCTATCAGGAGACTCCATTTCCATGAATATTTCCAGCCTGATGAAGTAAGATCTTGACAGAAAAGGACTTCATCAGAAACGTTTGAGCCAGTCCTAGGGAGACACTTCATCCAACTCCTTAGAATCACAGGAATAACAATCATCTTTTTTAAACCAAACCAGAACAGTTTTATTACAGATTTTTGAAACTTTAAAAGGATTTATTAGGAATGAAAAAAAATCTTGGCATTTTGGATAAATGAGCAGCTTTACTTTCTAACAGAAGGTTAGCTTTGCAAACCAGCAGAAGGGACACTTGAAGGAAAAGACTGTTCCCCGGCAGAGCAGAACTTGCTCCAGCTGCCCCATGGGTTCAGCTCTGCCTGCCGTGCTTTTAACCCAAACTAACATAGAGCAACCTGCATCAGGAACACCTGAACCTCCACCCCACAGCCCACCGACAGGGCTGTGCTGGAAACGGCTTCTTAATGCGGAATTCGGATGTTGGCAACACTCTGACAGATACAGAACTATCATTTATTTTCCCTTTTTTCCCTGGAGATGGATTTGGGCTTCTCTTACAAGTGAGAAAAAGCGTTTTACTTAGCATGATGGAGCACACACATTTAGCATGGGGGGGAAAGTGTGTGTTTCTAGCACTGAGAACTGCCATAAATACATGGAAAAACGTGTACAGTGATGGAGAGATTTTTAGGAGGAGCGTTTACTTTCATGACTGCCACAATAATTCTTGAAAGCAAAAGTACAGATAGGGAATGAGATCACACAGAAATGCCAGAAGAGGGACAAGTTGTAAGAAAACATTGGGTTTTTTTCCCAGAAGTATGACTAAAGTAGTGTATTTTAGTGAGACCCTATTTCAAGTGAGATGTTGGACTGGAGACCTCCTGAGGTCTCCAACCCCAGCTGGGCTGGGACTCTGTGATTCTGTGACTCCTGATTGCTCTAAAGCTGAAGTTTTGCTCTGTAATTTTGCAGGCTTCACTGAAACAATTCAGCATTCTTCTGGTTCCTTCTGGGTCACGCAGCTTGAATCAGAAGCACCTTCTTGTTCCAAGGCTCAGCTGAGGTTTTCATCTCCACAAAGAGGACTGGAGGCTCTAATGAAGCTGATGCGTTGTGGATTGTCAGGTTGGATATCTCAGCTGTCGCAGTCGTGTTGGAATAAATTATATGCATTATTAAAGGGTGAGTATCAGCACACACGTGTTATAACTGAGGAAGTCTCCAAAGAGAAGACTTAATTTTCTCATTTTCCTGAAGAAAATGAGCTGTATTCCCATATCACAAAACATGAATTTTAAACCACTAACCCAATTTATCAAACTTAAATGCTTAAAGAGCGGTTTGAAAGAACTTAAGAATGTGTTCTTAGGAATTCTGGCAGATTTTTAAGGCAGTAAAACCTGCTGCTATTAGCGGGTTCTTATGTAGACAATTTATGTCACCTGAATATCAACAGCTGGAGAATAAAAAGACAAGTCTTTTCCCAGTGCAAATCTGACAGACATCATGAGATCTAGGCAATAAAAATGTATTTTTTAAGTTTTCTGTTACTGAATTCAAGGTGAAAACATCCACTGTTGGGCAGGTGAACAGAACTGCATCCAGGGTCACCACCTCCTTAACTGTGACACTACTTAGATTATTTACCCAGGAGAGAGGAGGCAGATCCAGCGGCACAGAAAAGCTTCTCCACAGCCTTGCAGCCCGCTCAACCAGTGCTCCAACCACCCGAGCGTCCACTGAAACCATCACATGCTGAAGTGTCAACAGGAGAACCTGCACTGGCCTTCTCTGGGGTGGGAAGAACTCTCCTGCTGGGCGGGTGCGTGCTCGGCACGGCGGCCGCAGGGCGCTCTGCGGCGTGTGTTTCAAGCAGAAACAAGGCCTTACAGGTTAAAGGTTTAAAACAGTATGTAGATATCTAAAAATGGCACTGCTTGGGCACAACAAGCAAGCAGTTCATTGTTGGGTCTAAGGCTGTCCTACACAAGAGGTCTCAAACAGCAAGCAGAGGCTGAAGGAACCCTTAAAGAGAGGGCAGAAGAGAGGGGGTTGACAGTTGTGTTCTTTCAGGGAAAAGCCAGAGACAGAGAAGGCAACACCAGCTGAGGTGGCAGCAGATGAGACCAAATAATTGCCGATGGCTGAACGCAGAAGCTGCAGGATGTACTTTACCATCAAGTGGGTACTTGATAGGAGCTATCTGTGTATGAAGTGTCGCCTGAGGGAACCCACAGGAAAAAAATGGTGCCCGAGCAGTCGTGCAGCTGGAAATCCGGATGGAATCCAGGCAAGACCTGAGGACAGGATGAAGGGAGGAAGGTGCTCCAGCAAAAGAGAGCACCTGAAAAGCATGGTGGGACAATACTAGGAGGGAGGAAAGACAGGCACTGAGAGGAACAAACAATAATAAAGACTTCCAGAATGGGTGTGTTGCTGCAGAAGACAAAGGGAAGAAAAAGGAAGAAACAGAAGATGCCAAGGGGGAGGAAGAGCTCATGTGCCAAGAGGAGCAGACAGGGATATCAGGGGGGTAGAAAATAGTTGGGAAAATGGTAATACGTTGAAGACTGTGCAGGAGAATTGATTTAAAACAAAACAAAACAAAAAAGGCAAGAGGAACAGAGACCCACACCAGCAGCGTAAGGACTCGCTGACCACATCTGCACTTGCATTTCTGCTTAGAGCAGTAAAACAGGACTGAAACAAACCCATTGAATATTTCCACTTGGTGCATGCCAGTGCTACTGGAGGAACTGCTTGGTTTTCTCCTTGAGAAGAAAACTGCACCAGAAATTGTGCTCTATATATAGATGAAAGGCATGTCTGCCCCTGAAGGGGGTCTGCAAGTCCAGTCCAAGGCGGGGGTTGCACTCTCATAAAGTTCTACCCCACGTGCATGACATAGGAAGCTCTTAAACCACCAAGTGTTTCTGCCACAACCCGAGGTCCCTCAGGTGCTATAAAATGAAACAAATGCTGTATATCTGCTGCCCTATTTATCAGCCACCAGCCCCCGGCTCTGGATCTCTAGCCCTCCCTCCTCTGGCATCTTCCCTAGTCCCCACTCGGAATCCTTATTGAAGCCCCCTGTGCCAGCTGCTGCCCATCCACCCTTTCTGACCCCTTCATGGACAACCTGCATTTTCTTAGTTTATTTTTTTCCTTTTTCAATTGGTCTTTATCTCTTTTGCAATGGGGAGGTCCAACATTTCAGAAGACCCAGCAAGGCACAAATTATGCTGTGCCATGGAAAGGAAGAAAGCTTCTCCAGCTGCTGGTTAAGCACTGGGGGTCTTAGAAGGTTGCACTGATTCATGCAAAAAGGGGACTGAGGAGCCCAACGATCTTAAATTGGAAGGGATGAAAATCATTCTTGAAGAGCAAGGCCAACAACCACTCTTTGGGGGCAGCATGGCAGGAGTGTCCCTGCTCTGGAGAGCTTGAACAGGTCTCCTGGTGAGAACTATCATGGATTCTGTCACCCAGTTGAACCGTGCTCTGGGATACAGGAGGATTTAGCTGCAAGCACACTCCCCAGGGCCTCATTTGCCACCTTGGGGGGTCTCAAAGCAGCAGGAGGTTCCTGGCCCACCCTCAGGGCATGCTCCAAATGGATGTGAGGGAAAGATGTCCCTCTGAAGGCCTCCTTCCACTCCCAGCGCCCAGCACCGACTCTCCTCCCTGCTGCTCCCCACTGGCCGCCAGGGCTATGGCCCGAGCGCAGGAGCAGAGAGGTCAGCCTTGGTCAAGGGACCAGAATAAGCCTGGCCCAGAGTAAAAAACCCCAAAAGTGCATAATAAAAGTGTGACAAACATAAGGACCAGCTACTCCCATCTACTGATTTACTCCTGTTGCACCAGATGACGTGCTCGGACAGACAGACAGACAGACAGACAGCGGCACAAGAGCTGACGGGTCCTCCACAACAACAGAGGTTTGTTGTGTGTGGGAAGCAAAGCTAAAAAATGGGGGCTTTTCAGAGAAATGAACAGTTCCCTTAGCTGCAAAATGTGGCTGGCAAGAAAACCAGCCATTCCTGCAGTTCTTTCTAGCGCGTTACAAAGAGACTCTCCTTAGCCGCCTGTCGAGGGAGACAGAAACCACTGCTCTCCACCTGTGCCCTCTGCAAACACAGCTCAGAGTCAAGCCCACCCTCTGTCCGTTCCATACACAGCTCTAGGCACGTCCATCAGGTGTCTACTGCCAGCAATCCTGTCAGGACCAGCTACAAACGACGGCGGATCTTCTCCAGGAGTGAACAGATCAATTTGTGTGCCGGCACGGGGCTGAAACGAGGGGGGTGTGGATGAAGGAAGCTGAGGGCTGGCAGAGAGCACTGAAACACCAGCTGTAATTATAAAAAGAAAGAACAATTTTCACATGCATTTCAGAGTTTAGTCACAGAGCTAAGTGCGTCTTGATTTTATGAGCTGCCCCATTATCAGGCTGTGCAACTGGGCCATGAAATTGACAGTCAAACACGGGCCCTAATCCCGACAGAAATAACGCTCCCACCAACAGCACCGGGAGACTTCTCAGAAACGTGTGTTCAGAACTTAACCTCCAGAAAAGCACGCAGTGCTGGTGGGTGCCTAATTATAATAACCCGTTTAGCTACCACGATAAGGCAACTGGAGCAGTAAGAAGCAAAGGCAGGCAGTTGCTGCCAGATGGCTTAGTCTTTGCAGGCATTACTCACAGCAGGAGTATTTGCTCCGAGAAGAAGGCCCACAGCAGTCACTGGAGTGCAACACAAGTATTAGAGGAATTCCAGTTCCAGCACAAATCTTCCTAAAAACAAGTTGTGGCAGAGGATTAATCTATTTTTCCAAGCACACAGTTTTTTTGGGGTAAATTCACTATTTGCTAAAACGGACAAAAATTACTCGTTTCAGCGATTTTAGGAGTCCCTGGTTAATTTATGACTCAGGAAAACCCTAAGTGTCCTTTCAAGCTAAATAGCAAGCCTGCGATCTGTACATGGTGGAGTACTGGGGTATGTCCTTCCAACTCATCTGCAACACAAGGTCACTAAAACAGGGGTGTTCAGTCAAATGCTATTTTAAGTATTATCAAGTGAGGTTTTTTACTTTCCAAGCAATTTCCTGACATAAGTGAGAGTTGTTATTTGGCATTACTCTGGAAGCGTTAAAACCTGATTCGAAGCCCACTGCCGTCAGCAGGGATCTTCTCTCTGGCTTCAGTAGAGATTACTCCTGGAAGGGATCTGGACCAGCCGGCGCTTCTGCAGGAGTGATCAGATCAGTCAACCCCCCAGAGCAATGAGAAAGCTTTTGCTGATTTCTTCAGTTGTGTGATGAAGCCCATCACTCTGTCCAGGGACCAGATCCTGCCTGGAAAAGCCCGAGGGAGACGGGCTGAGTGGCACTTCCCAGGGGTGGCAGCAAGTTGTATCGCCAGCTCAAGCTTTCAATTGGACCAGTACGTGCCGTTCAGCTACATCCTTTAAGTCTGTGGAGTTTCATTATTTCAAAACTATGTTTTCTTACAGTACCATACATGAAAGTGAAAGCAAGAAAGGAACAATGAAATGTACAATCTCAGACCCTTACGCTCAGAAGGTGAGAAAGGGAAGCACGATGGGATCCAGTTCCTGTTCTCAGTGGTGGGGAAAGGCAGGGCACGCTCCTTTTTCTTCCACAGAAACAGGAAACAAAACAGCTCCCCAGGAATAGAATAGTGTCTGGCTATTCAGCTTCTTGCTTGCCAAACATCCTGTAAGGCACAATAGGAGCAGGAATGTGTCCTGCTCCCCTGAGGTACAACGATCCAGCCTGTCACCAATGCCCTTTACTTTCCATCTGAGAAGACAGTCGAAGGTTATTTGCTCTTTCCAAAAGAGGAGCAGGAGAGTCTGTTCACCCCAGGTTCTGCTCCTCTTTTCCATTTGTTCTGACCTGTGCCCAGGAACGTGGGCAGTTTCTGCAGAACAAGGCTCTGCAGTCCAGCCAATACTGGGTAGAGGTCTGGTGATGGACAGGTCTGCCCTGACCCCAGGACAGAAAGATCTGGTTCTGCATCGTGTACCTCCTACAAGAATTTCTGAGTTGCAAAGGTTTGTACAAATGGCCTGAGATTCCTGGAAAGATTCTCTCTGAATATATTAATACTGACAATAATATAATAATATACAACCTGTTTTCCAGGAACAGAATTTTGGGGTGAGACGCACTAAAAGCGTTTGTCCCGTGTCCCTGCTATTTGTGTGTAGAGACAGCAGCGGTTGCTGTGTCCTCTGAGCAGGGATGCTTCAGATTCAGAGCTAAGCTGCCTCTGATGGCAAAGGGGGCAATTCACTGTCATGAAGATCTGAGTTGAGACCTCCTTGGTAAAACAGAAGGCACAACTGAAAATTCAGCTAATGTGTGGAACAAGTATTGATCATACGTTCAAAACATCGCTGAGTTCTAAGCAACTTTCTAAGCACAGAGAGAGATACTCAAGAACAGGACGCTTCTTGGTGCGCTGTTCATTACTGTTTGCTGTATCCTACACTTTATTCTCCAAAGAAAAATATCAGAGGCTCCTGGTGTTGCCCGTGAAACCCCATTACTAACAGACATACGGAAATCCACGGCACTTCTATTGCACGGACACTTCCTGAGGCTCTGCTCTTGTCACCGAGATCAAATAAACTAAAGCCAACTAGTAGAAGCAACTGTAATTAATTAAGAAAGCACAGGCTCATAGGAAAGCTTTATTATCTTATTTGTCCTAGAAAATTAATTATGTGTGTTCACTGGAACTGCACCCACAGTGCTGTCATTCCATGAGCAGTAAGAGAAAAGAGAGCAACCCAGGAGGGCAGCAGTTTTAGTAATTACAAAGTCAAGGCACATTTCTTTCTCATTATGCTTGAATACACAAACGGCCGTGCAGTAAACTTGGGCTTTGGGCACCGTGTCACATCCTTGCTTCTCTTTCATGGAAAGATAACCAATTCAGCACCCGTTCAACAGGAAAGAACAAATCCTATTCCATTCAGTGAGATGCGAGTATTGAAATACACAGGCAGTGGTACCTGCTCCACTCCCTCAATAGCAAGGCAATTCATTACACACCAGTGTCTCCCAGTGCAGCAGAACGGCTGCAGACCCGACACAGGAACGGGCAGGAAAGGCAGAAATCACCATTCCAAAGCTGGTGCAGCCCCAGTGCTCATCAGGTGTAGTATTTTCCTGTTGAGAGTGGAACTTAGAGCTGCAGACAGAGCCCCGCAGGTACGGCCAGAACCCAGCAGCACCGCCCTGGGTCCCCGTGCCTAAAGGCTCCCCGGAGGAAGGTATTTGATTTACACAGCTGCGGTGTGTTTTATAAACAGGTTGATTCTGACTCTCTGAGAGCTCCTGCAGAATTACTGACAAGGAAAGGAACAAAAAAAAAAAGAAAGAAAAGCAGATACAAGGTCCCACGTGTTTGACTTCTTGCCATGTTTAGAGGTAGGAGAAGCCACTGCTTTTGCCCAGTTCCTCTGGGAAGGGGACAAAGCGTGTTCAGGACCAGGCTGCTGTTTGGGCACGGCTGCACCAGCCGCTGCTCTGGAGCCCCAAAGGAGTGTGACCAGTCCCAGCAGAGTGGAACAGGTCCCTGC
Organism: Jacana jacana; assembly: GCA_013400555.1. NCBI lineage: Eukaryota > Metazoa > Chordata > Aves > Charadriiformes > Jacanidae > Jacana > Jacana jacana. Next base: position 989,509 of record VZTM01007215.1, on the reverse strand, counting down.
TATGGCTTAATATGTCCCTGCCTTGAACACCATCATACCTTTTTTATATTTTCTAGCACAAGCAAAGTTCATTTGCAAAGTGGAGGCAGCTCCACCATCGCTTCTGTAACGGCGCTGGTGTGACAGGGAGTGCTGTCATCGCTCCCGGTGCCAGCACAGCTCCCTAGTGGAAAAGCAGGAGTTTAACCTCAGGAAGCATCTGTTTCCCTCGGATCACCCCCTTTCTTAGCAGAAACGCTCTCTCTTCATCATGCCGTATCGATAGTGACATTAGAGCTACCTCAGGGCAGCCTATGCACAAAGGCTGATCTATCTGGTCTCCCGAAATCCCAGGTCACATTTGTTTAGTGCATTGCATCAGCACAAAGTTTTAACTCCATCTGTTACCGAAGGCTTTCTGCACTGCTGAGTCACACATGATTAATTCGAACAATATTTTAATTTCCTTCTTGATTAGGTAACTAATGATTTGAAATGAGATTGGGTTCTTCCAAACTGAATCAGAATTAGTGGGTTTTTTTCCTCTGATGAATTAATTAGAATTGATTTATGAAGTGGCACTCTCCAGGGGCCTGACTTTGCAGCGCTCACTGATGAGGCCGAATTCCCACTGAAGGTGATGAGCAATCTTCCTCAGTAAGCACTGAAGGGTCTGCCCTCTAAACGCAGAAGGCACCACTGGTGCCAGCTCTTGAGCCGCTCTTAGGACTGCAATTACAGACACTCCAGAGCTGTAATCCTAAAAATACACTTTGCTAAGAACTACAGCAGAATTTCTGAGTTAAGTGTACAGGGAGTTATCCCAAGTGTTTCATGTCTTTCCACAAACACCGTATTTTACTAGCAAAATAATCGCAGCAAGCCTGAGTTGAAGTAGGTGGGAGTGTGCCCCCAAAGTCTTCTCCCCCAGCCCCAGGGGGGCACCCAGTGCAGATGCAATGGGTTACCTCCATAATACCCCTTCCTCTTGATCTTCTTGCCATGATTTCCTGATGAGCTCTCAGGATCCATACTGAGGAGCTTTGAGGCACTAGGAAGGGACATCAGTGCACTCTTTCAGTGTTTTCTTCATTGTTTGCCTCCTACTATTAAGTACAGCCATTTGTTTCTTCCAGAGCAAATGGATAAAGGGTATTTTTTCCAAGTGTATCATTAAAACCCTTCAGTTCTGTGTCTGCAATGAAGTATTTTGTGATTTTTTTTTCCCCATTTTTTTCTTTTTTGAATCAAGGTGTGGGCCTTTCAAGATCCTCCTCCTTATAGACTGATTTATGAAGAAGCAAACTCTCAGAATTGAACGTGTTCTAGAACCATTTTCCTGAGATAATTCCATGTTGCTCTTTAAAGAAAACCCCAACTCCTAAGCACAAGTGGCTGCACTTTTACTGCTCCAGTTTGAGAACAACTGCAAAACTTGAGCAGTTTTTCCAGCACTAGCACACCCTCACCCTCGGCCCAGCTGCTGTATGAAACGTGCCCAGGAGCCCCAGGCCCGGCAGCCCCTCATGTCACTGGGTGGCTATGCAGGGATTTGGATGGGCTGCTCTCCACTGGCACGAGGGGGTGTCCCACCAGCCCAGGCAGCCTCAGCCCCACCAGAGCTGAGGGTCAGGAGACCAAGAATCGCCCCGGATGACCGAACACAACTGCAGTCTGACTTTCAAGGCTTTAAGAGGTTTCAGCTCTTATAGGATTTTGCAGGGAGGGAAACGGGATTTGCACTGACATTTCACAGAGGAGTTTTAGGAGAAGACAGAATATCTGTTAATTCTCTACAAAAAGCCTTTACCTCAGTAGTGACCTTGAAAACAAAAACAGAAAACTGAGGTATCTCCTTTTTGTGCTAAAATGGGAAAGCACCTGAAGCTGGAAAAGACTAATTTCCCGAACAGTAGATATGTGAGTAAAATTAAGCATCTTCTAGATGCTTCTAAGAAGAATGAACTTGGACTTTTGGAGTCCAAGAGTAGCCAAGTACTTCTCCATCGTTTTCAGAAAAATAGAGCTATTGCTGTTCCTCTCTCCAGACACACTGGTGTGTGGCACACCGGTGCACGGCTACCGGCCTCGTTTTAAGACAGAATCACAGAATCTTCATGGTTGGAAAGGACCTCTGAGATCATCGAGTCCAACCACACACACACAAAACCCCTACAGTCTCAGCCACTGGAGCATGCCCTGCAGTGCCACACCTACACATGCTCACACATAAAACATTCCTGGTTTATGTTAAAGCTTTCTCTGCTACTAACTCCATTTCTGAGTTTGCTCTCTGAGATTTCATACCACTTGTTTTCAGCGAGACAGTTACAGACGTGACAGTCTCAAGCCCAGTGGCGTATTTAAAAGTTATACTCATATTCTGTGATGAAAATAATCTGGTATCTCATCAAAAAATAGAATTTGGAAAACCCTCTGGAATGTACCAGAAAAGTGCAAAGATGAGTCAACAAAGGACTCGGCTCTATTAGGTTCCTGTCCTCCTCCTTGGAGCAGCACCGCTGCAGACTGGGCACTGCTGGCTGATCGCTGCCTTGCACCAACTGATGCACACACGGAAAAATCCACTTGGGGAAGAAAGGGATTTATTTCAATGCTCTTCTTCCCAACAGATCACAGACTATCCCCAAATAAAACCAACTATCAAGGAGCAAAGGCTGGCTAAAGTAATGACTCCAAGCCGAATCTCACCAGTCTCCATGCTAAATTAGTGGCATCACCTCCTCTCTGCAGTCAGGGGCACTGACCCCAGGGGGGCTGCTCAGTACTGAGGGGTCCAGGAGAACAGCTCAGCCTGGGGTGCCTGTATTGACCACAGCTCCTCAGCCTCCAGCCCTGTCAGCAAAGGACATGGGCAGACAAAGAACTGCAGCACTGAGGACGCCAGTGTTGACTGTTCCTGTGTGTGCTGGGATCTCCCAACACTTACTGGGAATGAACTGGGAACTCCAGAGGCATTGCTGTCTCACTGCAGCTGAACTTCATTGCCCACCCAGCTCCTGACAGTGACAGGACTTTGCTGGCTGGTTTCTCCATGCTCACATAAAGTCCACTGTAACCCGTAAACTCCACCTGCCCAGAGCTGCTTGGCTTGCACGTGTGACAGTACTGTGCTGGCTGTGACCCAGGGCTCAGCTGAGACCTTGGGAACCAGGCACAAAATCTACTCCAGGGGACTGCAATGCCCACACTCTCTGCAAACGAGACCACCAGTCCAGCAGATGGTGGCACGGCTTCCCAGCCATTCAAACCTTGCCTGCCTGTGGCACACTCAGGAACCCCAGCCAAGCCCCTGCTCATGGGGGTGGGTGTTTTCTCAGCCCCCACATCAGGCACTGAACCAGCTCAAGAACATTATCACACGTTTAAAAATTAATCCCAAGTAGTAAATGGTGTAAAAATTACCACCTGCAGCTCTGCAAACGCCCCCACCAGAAAGGCATTTCAGACACTCTGAAGATGCTCCTGCTTAGATGCCATATAGATGGAGGAAACCTCTGCAACTTCTCCAGTCTCTCCCTGAAAAGACACTCTTGTGCGTGCTGTAAAGGATGAAAGAAGAGCTCCACTATCTGCATGCCTCCTGCGCTTGGGTTTCATGTGATTTAGATATTATTCTTAGTATTGACATTTAACATCCACAGTGTGAGCTGTGTTCTAATACTCAGACATTCAGGGAATAGGTATCGGGCTCTCTAATCCAAATGTTAATTTGGTTTTCTGAAGAGCACCGGGGTGAATTCTCATCAGCCCTTCTGCATTAGCTTCTCGGCTGAGCTTCAATCCCGTATGGGAAGATGAAAGAGATGATCAGATGCAGAAGTTACCAGCTGATTTAGAAGGTCACTGTGATAACGGGCAAGTCGTCTAAGATCAGGTTTCCATTTTCAGCCTGGCACTGGCCTGCAAACTCAGACCTCAGTCCAAGCACGGATGATGCACACTGTCCCAGAAGACTCCAGCCTGCGTGTGGAGCAAAGCTGGCTGAGCAGCAGCATTTCTGAGCTGTGAAAAAGCTTCGAGGGGAAGCAGGGAGAGGGGAGGGTTACTTGGTTTTGCTACGAAGCAAACCAAAATTTTTTTTTTTTTTATTTTTTTTTTTCAATTCCCCCCCCACTGGAAATGGAGAGAATAGGTCATTCTGACAATCCCTGCAGGAAATATACCCAGCACCCAGCATGGGTGAAATGGGCATCCTCCGTGCTCTCCTGCCTGCTCATCGCCCACCGGCCCCCTGCGCAGCCCAGCAAACCCAACCAGCTCATTCAAACAAACCACGCTGCCTCCTCCCACCGACCTTTGTGCCAGCCAGACAGTGAGGCTCTTCAGTGAACGCCCTGCGCTTTGGCTCCCCTGCAACTGAACCCAACCCAGAGGCCGGGGGACAGTCGGCGGCAGGAGCTGTGTCTGTGCCCCCGGCAGGCACGCCTGGGCTCGTTCTGGGGACAGTAAGACTCAGAAAAGTTTCAGGAAACAACCTAAAGTCTGCGTAAAGCCCAGCACACGAAGCTAAGCACGCAAGCCAAAGCTAGCAGGAGGTGCAGCCGGTCTTACTGCACAGCAAAGCTGCAGAGCACATGAACTTCTTCCTAGTCATCCTCATCTCATCTTCAGCGGCTTCTCCCCATGTGGAATTTGCAATTCAATGCAATCAATTTCACTTTGGTTAAACACTCTAATGTGCTCTAATAAAAACAGGCAATTGATATTCTAATTCTGTTGTATTGAAACTAGTGCTGTATTATGAACACATGTGACAAAACACAGCACGCACTAGGGATGGCAATTCCTTCCTCGGTTCTTTATATGAGACAGACCAGATTTTAGGGCATACTTAATGCCAAAGGGTCATAATGTATTTTACCAATTATAACTTTAAATGCCACCTCCTCTGAATTTTGATCTAAGGTTTTTGAGGCACAGAGGGTAGTGTTTTGACGCTTCACAGCTGTACCATCTGAGGAACCACCCGCTAGACTTGTATACTTCCCTGATTTTCCAGTGATTTCAAAAATCCTGAACCCAACAGACCCTTGAAACCTGCTGAAGTCACCAACGTGTCTGGCGTCACACCAGCTCCGTGCTTTGCCTTCCCAGGCCTGACCCGAGACAGGATTTTCACTGATGGCAGAGGCCATTCGGCTTGTAAAAAGGAGAAGGGCTGAAGAAAGACGGACCGCCCCAGTGCCCAAAGGAAAACTGGACCAGTGTGCACCTACCACCTCCTGCATCCCCACAGGGCCCCTCTGTGTGTCTGAAGCACCCAGAGCATCCAGAGCCTGACTCCCACTGCCATTTTCCAGTGACATTTTCTGATGCATGGCTTTACCCTCAGAAAAAAACAATGAAAGCTCATGCAAACTTCAAATAGGAACAGGTTCAGAGCTGGTTTTGCTGGTTTGTTTTTCTCAGGCAGATCATCACGTTGAAGGCAAAGGTATTTTGCATTACCTTACCCAGGATGTGAGCAGGATCACCTTCAGGAGGATTAACGGATTTGCATTGATGAAATGTTGCAACACACAAGACAGATAATTATTGGTTTTACAGCTGACACTTCTCTCCCTTGCATGTACTACCTACTAGCACCAATTTAATAATTTCTTCTTCTGAATTAAGGTCAGATCAATTATCTCACAGAAAGCCAAGCTTATTTGTGAATCAATTACCTCCCATGTGGTTTTTATGCTATTATTTTTTCAATCTTTCTTGATGAATAAGAAGCTATTAAATTTGGACAAACATTTTTACGAAGCAGTTGGTAGGCAGACAACAAAAACAATATTGAAAGATTTCCATAGAAATGAGCTCATTACCTCTGTCTGTTTGTGGGAAAATAGTTTTAAGTGGGTTTTGCATGTATGTTGCCAATGTGGTAGGCAGAGACAGTTGCAGAAAACGTAATGAATAGATAAACATGGCATAAAGTATGGGAGGTTGTACTCTGAGCTGCTCGGTTTTAACTTAGACCTTCTGCAATTCCTGGTTGATAAATCAATAATGAGATCAATCATTTCTTCCAGAATTACCCGCTCTGGGTATGGTAGGGAGTTATCAAGGACTTGCCTGATCTGCTGTAACTTTGTGGGCATAACTTAGGGGTTATTTCAGCTGAAGATAAAGCAGCTGAAGGGTGCTTAAAGTTACTGGGTTCAAAAGCAAAATATAGGATCAAGTATCTGTTAGAAAGGAAACGCTACTACACTCCTGAAGTTTGCTTTCTCTTACTAGGTTTGTATTTTAAGTTATATAAAGTACCAGACAAATCTCGGGGGACATTTACAAACATGTGAAACACAACAAAACCAGTGAGAAACAAACCCAAACACCAGTCCAGCAATCCAACCACAAACCTGTCTCTGGGTCACCAAATACAGATGTGTTTCTACACAAATATTACCGCCAAGCAGAAAGGACAAAAGGAAAAATCATTAAGTGAGAAAAAACATACTGGATTTGAGCCATAAGTGCCACCACTGCCTACACAGCTCCCTCCTCCCATTAGTTTATCCAGTGCAGCTCTTTATCCCACCTCCCTTCCAGACTCACTCACCAGCATTTAGCTGTCTACAGAGGCTTTCTTCCATGCCTTGTCTCAAACCTGTACCTATTCACTCCATCCCTCTTTAACTTTGTTGACTTACAATTCTTTTCTGGATCCTTTTTAAAATTACTTTTCTTACTTCAAACTTTCCATGCATTTGCTCCAGTCTGTCTTCTGGAGCTCTTCTGTATTTTCTCCTTTAATACTTAATCCATTTTTAATCCAAAATTTAATACTTAATGGTGTCTAGGAACTACACCTCTGCTATGTCACTCAGGCTGATGCTGCGTCAAAACCCAACCTGGTTCATCCTACTGTCTCTTCTCCTCCTCCTCTCTTGCCTCTCGGCGTTACACTTCTGCTTCAAAGTTCATCTATAAAAAACCTTGTCCTTCCTGATTGCAGTTCCCAATATCACTGTAATTTCTTAATTAACTCCGTAACCGTAGAATTAAACTTTGTCACATTTTCTGAGACATCTGGCAGGAGAGCAGCACTCCAAATTAACCATAGTATTACTGAACAGCTCGTTGTTAACTGCGGCCTGTCATCCTACCTACCTCTGGTTCTGTCACCAGTGGCTGGTCAATCTTCTGGGCAGGAGCAGTGGTTTGGTGTTTGCAAAGCCCTCGAAGAGTAGGTCTCCAGCTGCTCTGGGACTGGCAACAGAATAGTTTAAGGAGACTGCAATAATACATAGTCCTAAAGGTTGCCTATAGAGTGTGACAAGCTTAATACTGCACTGAGCTGCTCCCAAAACAGTCCCATTCTTCAAACGGGACTTCAGTTTGCCCAAATACACGGGGTCTCAGCCCAACAGACCACATACTAGCACAGCAGTAGAGAGGACCTTTGATTGGAAACAAAAACCTCTCTCCTCAGGTACCCGCTGGCAGGGTTTGGCTCAGCTAAATCCAAGAGTGAACTTCCAGAAAGGAAGACCCGGAGCATCCCTGGGCACCACGGGGGCTGCTGCGCTAGCACAGCTGCCCGGGCTGGCACAGGAACCGCTGGCAGATGCTGCTCGCTTGTTAAGCAATTCCCACAGTGCTGGATGGACCGCCAGCAGCCCTGTCACCACCACCCATGGCTCTAACAGCCACATGGAAGGCGGGTCACTAAACAGCTCTGGAGCATCCCTGAGCAGGCACTGGGACACACGTCTGTCTGTCTGTCTGCTGGGACGGTGTGTGCTCTGACACCTCAGGCAGCGCCGCCCCGGGGTGTTCCTTGCAGTGTTATCTCTCTCTCCCCAACGTCTGTCTCAATTATTGAAACACCATCCCTGCTGTAAACTCAAAGGGACAAGGAATATTTTCCTTCCTTCACTTTTCTCCAGCACCTTGCTTATTTTAGAAGATTTTATCAGTCTATTCACATCTGAAGCTTTGTTTATTGGGGTCTTTCCTCTGACCCTGGTCACACAGCTCCTCTGAGCTTCTTTTTCTCTGAGCAGAAGTTTTATAAATTGCTGTGATTCATAGATATTGCTGCTTACATGAAACCACCATATGAGTTTCCGCTGGGTGCAACCTGTGGAAGCTGTGGCTGGCCGCAGATAAACCCAGACGAGCTGTCTGCAGACTCAGGAGGACGACTCTGCAGCTCACACCTGGTTAGAAGGTCACTCTTGTAGTCCTCAGGCACAGCCAGTGAACATGGTATAGCCTTTCAATGCTTCCCCCAGGAACAGCGTCCCCATACTCCTGCTGTAAAAGGATTTTCCTGCCCCTGGCCATATCCCTTCACTTCCCATTTTCACCAGCAGCAATCCACTGTCTCATTTTACTTGTGTCTTTTGGGGGAGTTTTGTCTCTGTGAAGACAGATTGGTCCAGGCCGAGCAGGAGAGGATGGAAGAAGTTCTAGAGATGGGCTCTCTGATCGGTGTGTACGTGGGAACAGCAGCACTGAGCAAATGTATAGAGAACAACATCCTCAACACAATTTGGGATTAAATACATGCTCAGAATAAATTTTTATTTAAATAGCAAAAGAGATGAAAATAAGTTAGTATCTCCACCTCACTTTTTTTAAACTTTACTTCTCGGAGTGACCTGGCAATCTGATGCAAATTTACTGGATAACTGACTCCTTAGAGTACTAGGGCTTGGAGACAGAACTTGACCCATTGCAGAAAGCAAAGGAGAGTATGGTGTCTTTGCCCCACAGTAATTCACAAACTGCAGAGGAGCTACTGGGGAAAAACGCTTCCAAAAATCACTGTCAGTGTTCCATTTGGCACAGATCTGCCCACCCCATTCCATGCAAAGAGAACTTCAGAACGAATGAGACTTGCTCAACTACCCGGTTTTATCCCAGATCCTGTATGGTTAGCCAGTGGCTGTGACTTCTGGGGGTTCCTTCTGACCACAGTGAAGTGGAGCAGAGTCCTGTCGCATCTCGTCCCCCGGGCAGGGGACCCTGGAGGCAGAGCAGGAGGCGGCTGCTCCGTCTGAAGAGCAGATGTCCAGAAAGGCTTCCTCAGGCCAAGAAGACATCCCTGCCTGCTCAGCATCAAATTCCCAAACACTCTCAGCGTTTGTTTTCCACCTGTGGCCAGGCTGTGAATGATCTGTGTGCTTTCAGACAGGGCATGGCTTAATCCAACCTGGCACTGACATCCTGTGCCAAATGCTGGCAGCCCAAAGCACCCACCTATTCAAACAACGTCCCATGACATCCTCCACCTGTAGAATTACATGCAAACACGCAGGAGAGATGGGTTGGTAATAACAGCCACTTCCCCAGCTATCGTTGGCATTATTTCTCAGGAAGAAAAAAAATAACCAACCACATTTCAAAAATGAAGGAGCTGTAACAGAGGTAAATTAAATGCAGACAGCAGGATGTCACAATCTCCATCCTCGGTTGCTCAAATGCAAACACGATGTCCTAATCATGACATCCCAAAAATGAGTCCTCAAGCTAGACACCACAGCAGCGGTTTCAGAAGGTTCTGTGAAGCCACAGCTTGTTCTAAACTCCCTCAGAACCTCGCTCTGAACCAATGGGGGAAAACACACGCTCCCTCTCTCTCTTCCACTCAGACTGACAAATACAGACTTCTTTTGAAACTTCAGGATTCCGAATTTGAGAGGTTTTGACTTAAAGTCCCCGCAACGGTATAACTTTTGGATGTGCCAATTCTGCAATAATCAATTTAAATTCTGCAGAAAAATGAATTTAATTTAGAAAAGAAAGAGTTATTAGCACTGTGTTAAAAGGATGCCACCTACTGGGCATCGCACCAACCTCCGGTAACGGACCTGCAGAGGTGAGCAGGTCTGAGAAGCCTGCTTTGCAGCAAAGCTCCCCAAAATTGCTGTGGCGTCTAAGCTTAAGGGTCACAGGGCTGGTTTATGCAGTTTTAAGACCAGGATCACTGTGACTACTCGGGGTACCCTCTGGTTTTGTAATTGGAAGAAGTGTTTGGAGCAGGAACTGATGTGGTAATAACCCAGATATGCTTTTTATCCATCAGTAACAGTTTCTTCCCGGTGCTGAGGCAGCCAGCAGGGAGCGAGGATGCAGGCTCTTAGGGTGGGTGCTTCATCAGCCGGGTGACACCGCTCCTGTCCCCCACGCCAGTCGGATGGCTCAGGGCAGCAGGGCTGCAACGGCCACATCCCTGTCCCCCACATCTGCCTGTCAGGACAGCATCTCGCTTCCCTGGAGCACAGCTTCTGGGGCCACCACGCACACCATCAGACACCCAGGATCAGATCATCAGACACCCAGGAGATGAACTGTGTTGTGTATTTTTATTGTATTTCACCAATCTACTTCCAGGCATAAAAGGACAGATGCTCTGATTCCATAACCACTGATTTATATGTATGAATTCAGGCTAGTCATTTAACTTGTTATGACTTGTTTATGGAAATGTCCATTACATACTGTTTCCCCAGCCCTGAAAAAGAGTTCTGCCCAAGGGTGGCAGACATTACGTGAAGAAAAATGCAAAAGAGAGGGGATTTTCATTATTAGACAAGCAGGTTGGCAGAACAAGATCTGTAAGCAGATGAGATAGGGACCTTGTTTTGGAAGGTCTTTGACAGGAATTTGAATTGAATTCCCTGTTTTTGACAGGAATTCAAACCATGCACACAGACCATCACTTTAGGAGTGTATCTCCCAGCTACAGAGAACCCAAGTTCTACCTGCCTGTGCATGGCAGACTGGTTCTCTCTGTTCATCCCTCAGGAAAAGGTGCATGGCACAAGTGAGCTCATACAGCACTTTGAGAAGTACCACGTTCCTCCTCCCTGTGCGGCACTGCCTCTTTCCTGCCGTGTGAGCCTGAAGAGCTCGGGTCAGGGAGGAGGAAGACACCATGGGAAATAGTTTGGGAAATGCTCCTTTAATAAGATTGTAAGAACAATATAAACCACCAGCTTTTAAGAAACCAAAGCCACCTTCTCCCCCTTTCCACCCTCATGCTTTGACCATCCCCAGGGATTCCAGATCCTGCCTGGATGAGTTGCAGAGAAACTGCTGAGGAATAACAGTTTAACAAGGAGAAAGAGGAAAGACAGTTTTCCACTAGATTTCTCTCTGAAGCAAATGTTTGAATACCTGAAGTGGTTTCCTCCCTCCCCAAGCATCTATCCATCTCTGTGTTTACCATTAGCTGGCAGTTCTGTCATATATAATCGTACTGCTTGGGGATTCAGCGAGGCAGTCCGTGTCCCAAAGAGGGTTCCAGCAGTACCGTACCCCTCTGTGCACACATTACAACAGCTACAACAACCCGTCTGCCATGCCAGCTATGGTTAAGCACAGCAAACAAGGACCTTTGCTATGCTACAGTACCCCATATTCACATCGTGCACTAGTTCCCATCCCAGAAAAACTCATCATGGCCAGGCTTCCGTCTCACCAAGAGGAGGGTGGTGCTCCTCCTGAGAGGGGTGAAGGCATCCCTGCCCCTCCCTCTTCTCCCTTGCAGTGTGTGTGCAACTGGCTCTTGGAAACCCCCAAACCTAAGAGGCAGCAGATGCTGAAGAGCAGAGGTGTACCTCTTGTATTGGGCTGACACTAATAACCCACAGAGGAAGTGGGAGTTGTTCATGGACGGGCATTAACAGGAAAGCCGAGGGGCTCGCTGTCCTACCACCGCCTTCTCTGAAACTGATGAGCTTTAACTACTCAGCAGCACTAAGACCACTTTACTACCAGCTCTCAATATCACCCTCAGTACATCAGCTTTCTGAACTTTTTATTTGCAGACTAAGGCTCTTCCAATTTCTGCACCGTTTTCACTTCCCACCTTTGATTTTAATAACAGATGAAGTTTTTAGCAAACAGTCTGTGTTCAATGACTTTGAAAGACCTTTTAAACAGAAACATAAGGTACTTTCCTGAGTGTGTAAATCATTCGTGCTCTTATCTCATATAGAGTCTCTTGGAATTAGATTACTAAAACTAAATTCATGTAATAAAGCCGGATGATTAAAGACTCTCCTGTGAAGGTAACTCTGAAGCTAGAAGCCAATTGGGTAACCTTTATTTATCCTTCTTGGGGATTGGTACTACAATTTCTCATTACTTGTCCTCACATTTCTTCTTCCGTGGGAATCCTTCTTCGCTGGATGAACAGTGCCCACTGAATGAAAAGTGATTCAGCACCACATTTCAGCACCAGTATGTAATGGATTTCCTTTGTTGTAGATACATCAAACCTTGCATGGAAGACAGATCCATTCATTTCTTTTTCACTGGTGCTCCTGACTGCACTCTAAATGCTTCACTGACAACCCACTCGCCTTCAAACTACTGCTGTTTTGGAGAGACAGCATTATGCTGATCCCACAGCCGAGGAGCCAAGGCGGTTCCTTTTGACAGCTCAGCATTTTTTTCTTTAAACAAAGAATGACTTCTAGAACTCGTGACCTGCTCCGGGTAGCTCAGCACAGCCTACACAGGAAAGATGAGGAGGGAAGATCTAAGACACAGGAGGAGAAATTTCTAAGAGACAACTGGGAGTGTACTGTTGTGTTTTCACAGACATTGCCACGTACATCACTGGTGTCCTGGCCCCAGCTCGTGTAGCACATCCCGGAGAGGCATTTCCCCACGGAAGGCTTCGTTTTAGGTCAAGGAAAACCGCGTCCATGTGTTCTACAATTCTTGACCCACTCTCAGGCTGTGAATCTCTTCCTCCTTCAGGTTCTTAAAGAGATGATGTAATTTCTGCCATCTAGCAGGAAAGCAGCTACCCCTACCCTGAGTTTCAGTTCCTTTGAGGTGACAGGCGCTTTCAGTCCTTTCCCCGTTCACCCACTGTTGGCCATGCTTGGACGACTCCTTCCAAGACCACAGTGACTCCCTGAGTCACAGAAAACACTGCAACTTCTTGGTTAGTACTGGTTATTCAGGGGCATAGCTAGGCTCATTCCAAGTTTCTCCAAGGATGGAAATTCCACAGCCTCCCTGGGGAATAAGTTCCAGTGCCCAACTGCTCTCTCCCATCTGTCTGCTAATGATCTGGATCTGCTTGTCATTTGGAAATGTCCCCAGTATCATGTGATTAACACTACTGGGTTCTAGGGGCATTCCCTCTGATAAAGGGCTAAGATGTTCTGCTATTTCAAGCCCCGTCTTCTTCCATATATCTTGTGGAGATATGTCAGCAGGCATTTTTGAAATGCTGCCTTCTGGACAAAGCGTTGGAATGTTGGAAGGCATTAATTAGCTGCCCTCCTTGTCCTATCTGACTTTCCCGCACCAAACCGTGCATCTGGCATAATGAATACGCTTGTTGGAGAGGGCTTGGAAGTGATGTCATTTAACATGAGTGGGTTGTTTTGTTCCTGTATCACTGCATGATTGTCCTTGTGTCGATTTGCTCCTGATTCATGGCCTTACAGATCTCTAATATCTATGCATATGTAGAATACCCTATCATTTTTCTTCTCTACTGCCATCATCAAGCGTACCCTTTTCCATGGCTTCTTCACTTTCCTAATTAATGTCTTTATTGCCAAGGGGCTCAAAATGGAAATAACAGTTATCACAGCACAGTGTGCACTCCTGGTACTGTCATAGCTGGATTTTGCAGTAAGCAGTTAACACCCTCCATCTTCAAACACACATGGAAACTTAGCATTACAGAGGCTGCCCAGGCTACACCCTTTTTTGAATTTTCACTGCTCTTACCATTTTTATAAAATCTGATGAATAACTAAACTTTACATCCACACTAATCCTGCAGGAGTGCCTATTATAGCTGTCTGGACACCTACTCGTATCCTTGGACTTTTACCTACCCAGAATAAATGCTCCTGTTTCCTACCAGCCTTGCTATGCTTTGTGCCACAGGCTCAACTTTTCCTGTAGCCAGTGCCAAAAACTGTACTCCAGCATTGATGCTAATTTTTAAGGCTATTTCTTCTTAATTCATTTTAAAAGTTGCATATCTCACCACTACAAATCTCCTTTTTTAACAGCAACACTGCTGTTGGCTGCTTTCCCCAGGGACATTCTTCAGCTGCAGACGTGGAAGGCTTTGATCTGCTCCATCTGCTGAGCAGTATTTAACATATATCCTCTCACACACCTGCTTCCCATTTTTCATTGTGGGATACTTCCACAGGTGCCAGCAGTTGGCTGGGTCTGTGCCTCCACAGGCTGCTCTTCTGACAGGAACCGTGGCTGATGCTCCTCTTGGTGACCATGCACACGAGGGACTGCTCACCTCCCATCCTTTATCACCCCCGTCACCGGTGGCTCCTCTCATCTGCTCTGTACCGCTTGTGTTCAAGCCATTTCAGTGGTTTTTTAGGACATTCAAGTGCTTTGCACTAACAGTTTTATTTCTTTTTTACCTCACACCATTAGAGGTCTCCAGCACCTCAACCCCCTCCGCAAAACCAGGCTTTTGCAATCTGTTACAGCTGGCTGATTCCCTCACACCAACAGACTCAGTACGTCCTCAACTTTCCCAAGATTTCTTCTCTGAACAAAGAGCTTCTCTCTCTAGAACAGGATACATCACACTGCTCCAGCTGGCCATTCACCTTTCTCCTGTCAGCTTCAGAAGTTCTGCCTTACAGACACCTGTAAACGTGTTCATCTCGCTGGACAGAAGACCATGAAAAACAGAATTCTTCTCCTTGGCCCAATTCTATCAACTAAACCTGTGCATTAAACAAAGCTTTCTGGATGTGCAGGGGGTGTACACTTCTTGCCTTTCTCTCTAAGGGGAACATAAAGTTTTCTCTAGAACTGAATCTGTGGACTCGGTTTAGACTCTTTCCAGAGAGACAGTGGGAGCTGCTATGGCCAGCACGTCCTGCTCACAGGCTGAGTGACGGGAACTCAGCAGAGCTGCTCAACGTCACTAGGTGTTCAGACAGCTCCTGTGTCTACAACCTGCTGTCTGAAGCTCAGCACCATAAATCCACAAAGAACAGAGACCGCTGTCTTAAGATCAGTTCACCAGTGGTTTAACCATGCATGGTGAACATGGCTCAGGAAAAAGACCCAAACCTTTAAAGTCTGCTGCAAAAAGTCTAGGTTGGCAAGACTGAACACAGCAGTGGCAGACTGGCACCCTTTGCATTCAAGTTCTGAAGGAAAATAAAATGTCACCAGAAATCTTCACAGGCACCTGCTGACACCAGACAATGGGTAAAACTCAGGAGGGTCAGGCCAGACTGGTGCATTGTCCAAGGTATTGCCTCTCTTACCTTGAGATCCTCCATTATGAACTTCCTTCTGTTCCACTCCTGTCTCCTCCCAGACATTCACTGCTGCTTCTCACCCATTTCCACTCCTCTCTCTCTCAGTACCATCCACAGTTCCCAGTCAGACCTAGCTCCTTCCAAGCTCTCTGCCCCATCAGTACCAGTCTCCCTCCCTGGCTGTCAGTTTCTTCCCTTCTTAACTATCTTGCTTTCCCAGCTTCATGACTCCCTCCCTCCAGGAGAAAGAAGGGAAACGTCTCTTCCAATGCATCCTCCTCCTGTGTCCTCAGTATCCTGCCAGCCCCCACCCTTACTAGCTCCTAAACACTTCTCCCTGGGAACATCAGTGCTTTCCAGATACCAGTTTGTCCCTCAGCATCTAACTTGTCACACAAGCTTCTATGGCCTTCAGCACCAGCTTCCAACCCCACGTTCAGTATCGCTCCTCCATGTCGGAAACCATTCTCATCTTCCCACACTCCACACTATTTATCCCCCTATAAATACCTATCAATGATACCATCTTTCTGCTCCTCCTTTGTGCTTTAGTCTTGTTCCATCTACCCTCAATGGCACAGCACAGACCGGCTCCCGCTCCCCCAAACCAAACCCAGGCTTGCAGAGCAAAGCTCAGGGAAGGTCGGGGCTGTACCTGGGTGGTATCTTCTCAAACCGATGCTGAAAGGTTCCATCCTGACCCAGAAACCACCTACGGCCAGCTCCACTTTCCACCTCATGACAGCACAAGAACTCCTCAGAGACAAAGAGCAACCTGAACTCATGGACGTATGCAGAACAGTATATCCCACAGTGGAGACTTTCAGAGATTATGAAAATTATCTGGCTAAAATTTTCCAAATAAATTCAACAAGTGAAGGTTGTGACAGTTGACTTGTCTTTTTTCACACGTACAGGCTGTGAACAGGGCTGTCTTCTGTCCAACAGCTCCTCTAGGCTGTGCCATCCTTGTCCATCCAAACCATGACAGTACAAGAGGCTTATTGGACTACAGTGCATTTGTTTGGACTAAAATAATATCTCACTGTAAATAAAATACTTCTGTACATAACTGAAATTCAGCTCACCTGCAAGGGTACTTTATGATAGTAAAAAACTTAGATTTCATTAAAAAATTACTGCAATTCCTTAGTATGTTTCCTTTTTTGTTATAAAAATGGAGTATTTTCAACAGTAAAAGTAGTTCTGAAATACACTTTACAAAACTCTAACACTGAAGTAGTTGGCTTAACTACCCACCTTTAAACACTATACCCAGGTGATTCCTCCCTGTGGAAGTACAGAGGAGCTGAAAGCCACCGTTCATCACTTCAAGGAATCTCTTACCAAGCACACCCTGTGTCTAACACACTGGATGACCCACATCACAGTAAACAAGATTCTGACCGTACGTCGCAAGCTATTTATGCAAGTAGAGAGATTCCAGGCTCTGACACTAGACAGAGTCCCAGTCCCTAGTGAGGGTATGAGGATACATCCAGTTAATAGCTGCAGTTCCAGGGGACTTTTCCTGTCCCCTGCACTCACACCTCCCTCCGCACCAAGTCTCCCCTCCGCAGGCTGCTACGCCTCGCTTTTCCTGCTCTACAGGGGAGGCTGCTAGGCCTTTCCCCATGGGCTAGCTTAAACTCAAAGATCTGTGGAGTCTCTGTCGCTGCACGGACAATGCAACTGCAGCAGTGATGAACTGCTGGAGGGCCTGGCTGTTCAGTCTGCAGGTGGATCTCGGAGGTGAATGACTCAGGGTGGCAGGAGACAGAAGCGATGCAGCTGCACGCTGACCCCCAACAGGTTTTTCCAGCCACCACCTCTGACTGCATTAAGCACTTCATGGGGTGAATGTGTTTCTTTCAGAGCACTGCAGATCCGATGGCCAACAAGCCAGCAGGATTTTAAACATTTACAAATCCAAACATACATGTTTTGTTTCCAGTCCTGCAATGACTCCAGTCTTGAGGAAGCACATACTATCAAACACCGTGAGACAAGAAAAACGAAAAATGCAATAAAAAACAGTGGAGTAGAAAATACTGGGTCTGTTTTATCTGTGAGAACATATGGTAACAATGATTATTACTTGCTATTACTTGATCCTGCTTCAACCCCAAATGTTTTTGGAGATATTTGAACAAAGAGGAAAATACTGTATTCTAATGCAAACAGCTCAAGGGTTTGAATGAGTCAAGTCCTTGAGCAGCCTGTAGCAGGGGAAGTGGCCCTCACAAAATTAAGGGAAGGCTCCTCATGCCCAATTTGTTCCCCATCACTGAATTTTTCTCAAGACCATGGCTTAAAGGATTTGCTCAAGTCCTGGCACGACAGCTCCGCACGCTCAGGAGCACACGAGAAGCTGTCTGTGGGCTACTCTTTCTGCTTCTCAAGGGATGTTCTCAAAGAGCCTGAAGCAAAGCCAGGGACTTACCGGAGATGCTCTAAATCGCTCAGACTAAACTACCCTTTGAATCACTCCCACACTAATCCTGTTTGCCATTTCCCTTTGTTAGAAACAGTTCTTGGAAAAGTTGCAATATGAGACGTTAAGATTCAATAATGCCCTCCAACACCTGCATAAACAGCTAAGCCAGGAGGGGTGACCTGCCATCAATACATCACACACACACAACCAAGTGTTGGACCGTCAGTGA
The DNA here is from genome assembly GCA_013400555.1 of Jacana jacana. Classification (NCBI taxonomy): domain Eukaryota; kingdom Metazoa; phylum Chordata; class Aves; order Charadriiformes; family Jacanidae; genus Jacana; species Jacana jacana. The sequence continues at coordinate 971,613 of VZTM01007215.1, read as the reverse complement.
AAGTCCCCCCACTGGGATCTGCCTAAGTGGAGGACAGTGCTGTTAATGGGCATTCTGCAATGTCACCTTCCTGAAGGTCACCTCCACCACTTAAACACACAGATCATTCAAAGCGCCTCTTTCCTCCAAGTTCTCCCTTTGCTGCAAAAGGCTGCCACCTCCTCTAAATTTTTTGTTGTTTGATGCAATTTCTGCATCCCATACTGCCCAGTCTTCACAGCGCTTCCACCCCGGCAGGAACAGCCCAGCTGAGGGTACCGGCAGCAAACTCCCCCCTTCACCTGCTGAAGTGTTTGGAGAGTGGGGATTTGGAGACAAAGCGAGGGAACTGGGCTGACTGGTGAGAACAGGAGGAGTTCTTAACAAGAGAGATTCGGCTTTTAGTCACATGAGGAAAACTCAGCGGTCTGGGATACCTTTCTCTACCAAAGGCCAAAAAAATTAAGTGTCTCTGAGCAATCAGAGCAGTGGAAGTGTGAGTGTTCTCTCTCTCCTAACCCCGTGGCCTCAAGTACTGAAGGAGGTTGCCAGCAGCGTGTTCAAGACAATGAAATGCTCATGCCCAGAAGGTGTTCCAGGCTGTTAGTACAGTTTGGAGAGGGACCACTAGGACAATCTAGTGGTCATCAGTACCTTTTGTCGTTCATTGTACTCCAATGGTCAACAGATGACAGCCCAGGACATATGAAGAGCTACAGAGACTACAGGCTACAGACTGCCTACAGGACACAGACTACACGGATGGAGACAGATCTCAAGAGAGCAGGCTGGAGCAAATCCCATGGTGTCTGCACAACAGAACCTACCTGGTGCAGCCAGAGGGAGACACAAACAGGCTCTACGCTGAAGGCGGTGTGGAACATCACCAGTTTGGTACTGCATGGTAACAGTGGTAAGTTGGAAAGAGAAAAATCACTTGTGAGTGTCACAGTACTTCTTCACAGATGACTTAAATCAAGCAAGCTCAATTTGCTACAGATACCTGCTCTGGCACACACATCCTGCAGGGAAAACCCAGACACAAAAGATATGGAGACAACACAGCTGCAGAGCTACCTGTGATTTGAGCCATTTACCCCTGGTATTGGTACCAGCTGGACTGGAATCCAGCTAAGCCAAAGTGGGGTCCTCCCCCCTACATCCATCCCAGCTGAGATCCTCCAGTCAGTCACACCAGCTTTCTCCTTTCAGCCTGCCTTGCTGCCGCCGGGGAGACATGGAGGTGGCTAATTCACTCCACCAATTTATGCAGCCTTTGATTACCCTTCTCGCTCTTCCATCAAGCTCTAAACAGTGCCACGGATTACAGCAATTTTTTTTTCACACAGGCACTGAACACTAAGTAAATATTTCACAAAGAAAAACCAACCCTACTCACTGAATATTCAGCTGACCTTTGAAGGGACCCTGTGCCAAATGTGTGTCTCACTATGGTCACACAATAAAATAAAACAGAAGTTCAGCTCTTTTTCTTTCTTAAATTAATCTCAGCACAATCTTAATCTTGGAGCCTTGACATCTTTGTAACAGCAACACTGTTTTCAGAAGCATTTCACATTGTTTACAAGAGATTTTTTTTAGTTGTCAGCTTAGTTCTGTGAAGACAAGACACAATTAATCTTCACTCAAGCAACCTCCAAACATGTCTGTGAAGTCGCTTGGCGTTGCCTGCAGAAGTGTCCAGTTTCTAGAATGAAACAGAATAAAAATCTGCTTTTCTAATTGTGAAGAGGTAGCTCAGCACTTTGTAGCACAACCAGGAAGAGAAAGGCATTTCAAACACTCGCTTTTGAATAATAGCAATTTTCTACCCTGTGCTTTGCCCCAAGCTAATGAGGGCATCACAAACTAGAGCTAAAGCCACCAACAAGCACACGTCACATTGCTCTACTCTTTTAAAGTGCAGACCACTAGAGCTGCTAGAAATAACAGGTAGTAAAACCAGAGATCCAGAAGTGCTGCAAAATCTGTCAGCTGTTTTATTTATCTAACTCTTGGTAATAGTACTAGTCACCAGAAGCCACAGACAAAGAGCAATACAGTTCATACATACGCTGCTGGATATGACCAAGCAGGAAATTATTTGCTGAGCAGTGTCACATGAAATGGCACTGAAGTGTGACGGGTGAAGCTGAAACGCATACTTATTTCCAAAAAAGCTACTGAAAGTGTAGTGTAAACCCCTAATTCTGCCAAATTTCTGTAAGTATACCTGAAGTAAATGATTAAAAAGCCAGGCTCCAGAGGCTTATTGTACAATAGATACCATTCCACGTCACCTTTACCAAACCAGACGGGATTCCAGTGAAAAAGCCAGGTGTACTGTGCTCGTGCCGAGGGGCGGTCGGTAAGATCCACCTGCATGCATTGCATTTTTCACATTTGGCACATCCTTGCAGGAACCCACCCTTCAGGGCTACAGCACTTCAGTATCCAATGTGTTCAATGGCTCTACACTCCCCTTACGGCTCAACACCAAAATTCCTTCCTTGGTTTCATGGTAAATCTTTGCATACATCCACACAAGCCAGCACAGGCCATCTAATGAAGCTCTCTACCAGAGGGTGACCACCACCCCCAGGTCCTCCCCACCCTGGGGACACATATCCTCAGCCAAGGGTCACCTCGAAAGCATGAAGCCAACAGAATGGTACAAACACACTGGTAAGGGGAAAACTCCTCCTGGGTTTGTTCAGCAGACCACCTTAAGGAGGACTCCTCCAACACCTCTGTACACCACCTTGATTAAAAAGGCATCCAGCTGAAACATGCCCATAAACACAACTTCTAGCATGAGCCATGAGTTGTCCCATTAATAGCCCCCAGCCCATTGAATGGCCACCCAGTCAACTTCTGGGGGAATGCCAAGCCCAGTGTCACCAGCAGTGCTGCTTATCAACCGAGACACGGCCAATGTCTCTGCCGTCCTCATCCTGTGTTAACTACTTTACCATACAAGTGACTCAGTGTTTCACAGACAGAATCAGTTCACATTTTATCCAATATGAAGTACAGCTTTAAAAAAAAAGAGCCCTGCATACAGATTGTTCTTCCTTTCCACCTGCCAAATCCCACCATCACAAGCTCTGCATGAAAGCCTAACTGTAGCAAAACTAACTAAAAGCTTCACCACAAAACCTCTGGGATGTAGGTGTTACTTGCCTTCAAGCAAAAGCATTTTTTTCAATTACCAGTGAAATTTAGCTGTGTCATCTTTCACAGCTGCATCTCCTGCTTCAGAAGGATGAACTGGAGGCTTTGATCAGCCAGACCCACTCCTGCCTAAGCAGGGAAGCGACAGTGAAAGAAAGAGGGTGCAAGCCCAAAAACCAGCACAGAACAAATAACGGGTAATTAGGTGCTGTCTGATGGCGTGCTCGGAAACACAGAGGTTAGTAGTGAAGTAAACAAGATGAGAAGGAAATAACACACAGCCTTAAGGCACCAGTCATTCGTGTCTGGTATCTTTACCAAAGGGTCAGTTAATGCTCAACCCAGTTGGAAGGCGCTCGGTGCACCCGAGCCGAGCATGGAGCACGCATGGCTCAGATCGAAGTCATCTGTTGGCCTCTTACATTGCCTCCAGCAAGATGTCTCACTCTCTCCAGACTACTTAAATGGCAAATTCTTCAAGAGAGTGCATCTCGCCCCGTGGCCATAGTTCTAGGCAGGGACCTGAGTGGATGCATCTCTGATCCAGGGGCTGAAAATGCTCAGCATGTAATGGGATCAGCCCCAAAAGGTGCAGGTACAATCTGTGCCACCCTTAACAGGAGCTTCAACATTCACCTCAACGGCACCAGCAAGGACCCATACACCAGTTATCAGGAACAAACCAAACCTGAGCGTACCAGCCTACTGACATGGAGAAGAAATGGGCAGTTTCAGAGCTGCATTTCACAGCACTTGCTAGCACAACTTCCAGCCAAGCGTACCTCAATTTTTTAGAATCCAAAAATCATAGAATCTTCTAGGTTGGAAGGGACCTTGAGGACAATCTAGTCCAACCATCAACCTAACTCTGATGAAACCCATCACTAACCCCTGACTCTAAGCACCACGCCTGCCCAGCTTTTCAATCCCTCCAGGGATGGTGACTGCACCACTGCTCTGGGCAGCCCACTCCGAGGCTTCAGAACACTTTACGTGTAAAGATGTTACCTAATATCCAATCTACAACCATTTAGTCACTCATTTTCCCCCAAAAAACCCTGTATTTGCATGAACAATTTAAAAAATAAATATAGTAAAGTCTTTCTGTATATAATGATTTTCAGGAGCTCTAAGTCACAATGTGCTTTCTCTTCTTCCGTTTTCAGTTATACAAAATTAGGGGAAATTATTGGCAGTTACAGGGTCATGCCAATACTATTAAATGCAGGATTTGCAAGTACCCATTGGGTTTCTTACACATCCATAGATGCAGAGTTAAAATTAACATATAATACTAACTGGTTAGCTTTTTAGCATTGTTCCATTCTCTGATCTGGAAGAGCGTTGGTCAAAAAACAATCCAGCAAATTCAGGCCAATGCCAATTCAGCAAACCCTCTGTAGAAGGTGGGTTTCATCTTCATTTAAAGTTTTCTACTTTTTCAGATGGTTTTCAAAACCATTCTGCTGTCGACATGAGGAAGTTCACTAAACTGGATTCAGCCAGTTCATTAAGCTCATTTATTCAGTAATATTGCAACAAGGTTTTCAGAAAAAATGCTTCTGTTCCTCCGTTTCCCATTAAAGCTTATGAGCTGCACAGAACTGAACTGTAACTTGTTGGCTGACCTTTTTACAGTAAGTCAAATATTTAGCATTTATTTCTGATTTTTCTTTGCTATAAACAACATTATCTGACCATATTCCCCCCCACACTGTCTGCATAGCTCTGTTGAAGTACGGTAGATACACAAACTGCAGCCTCTCATCTACGATCCACAGAAATCAGAGCACAAGACAAACCTGAGCTCCCTACTCCTCCTGAAAGCAAGCACAGATCAACACAGAGAGAGGTTTTTAAAATACACAGACCTGTGTGGCTCTCCCCCATGACTCTAAAGCAGCACTCCAGAGAGTTGCTAGAAGTGGCATCACTAACCAAATGTAAACACGGGCGCTTCAATGTCTAACCAAAGTTGGCCGGCTCTCACTGTACATCACAACAATGAGCTACGCTGAAGCCCACTCTTTGGGGGGGTTAGTTGGGATTTTGCCATTGATCACAACAGGGCCAACATAAAACGGTCCCAAGAGGGCTTTACAAATCAGCATCCGCCACCGCGCGCTGGCAGGTACTGAAACACAGCGGCTTAGTTCATTCAGAGTCGTCTAATGGCAGCACCAGTGAGGTAACTCAGCAAAAGGCTACCTACTGGTAATGGTGGTCACGTCTGAAGAAATTAAAAGGAACTATTAGCTCTCCTGTGTTTAATTTACCTACTTGACAACCACATGTAGGATTCCGAGTGGTGAGTTAAATGCCCTCTTCAGCTCAACACCACCTGCAGCTCAAGCTGTTGGCAGCAGAGGAACGTTACCCAGGTCAGCCCTGACACACTGAGCCCCAGAGCAGCACGGGGACCCTTTCCAGAGACCAGACACCTCCAACTGGGACAGTTCCCCGTGTGGGCACCACCCTGCCAACACTGGAGGGGAATGGAAGCAGAAGGAAGAGCCTTATCTGCTTCAGTACCTACAAAAATACACAGGCATTTTAATGGGATGGCTTGATTAGTTCATGCCAAACTCCCTTCAGCTGGATCACTCGGCTCTGCTGCAGCAGGGCAAGCACAGCACCGTCCTGGGCAGCGCACCACAGGCGGTGTCACCCTTACGAGGCTCGGGTGGCAGCGCTGGCAGGAAGGCACCTGGTGGCTGCCGGCAATACCGACTTCAAGAGGTCTTTTTATGAATGATTTCACTGCATTCGGATCATCGTTCCGGCTACAACTGACATGAACGAAAATAAAAGAGAAGCTTTTCTCTTTTCCTTACAAATTGTCAACTGCATTAACCTTGTCAAGAAGCCTGCAAGAATGAAATCAATATAGCAATTCAGCGACAGAATTGGCAGGCATTTATGTTGTACTTGGACACAACCAGTAAATAGTCTCATACATCAATCTACCATCATCGATGGCAACATTCTGAGACCCATTAACGTTGTTTTTACATTTGCGGTGTTAAATGACAGAGAAAGTGCAAATACCGGTCCAGCAGATGAAAACTAACAGGGAAATAATATCTGACACGAATGAGAAGCACCGGGTGGTGACTCAGGTGTTATTAAAATGCCTTGTACTTCCAGGATGGAGAACGGCGACTCTATAGCGCACACCGTGCCGGCACCGACCCACTCCCCGGCCCAAAACCCGCAGGGCAAACTCCGGGACCCACAGCTCCCGCCGAGCCCCGCACCGGGCAGGCGGCTGCCGCCCAGCCCCGCTACCCCCACGGGGAGGCACCGCGCTCCTCCGACCCCCTCCCCTCCGTTATCACCCCTTCCTTTCGGCTGCAAGGCCGGGCAGGATCTGACCCCTCAAGGGTCGCCCCCCCCGCCCCTGCCCGGGTGGAAAGGGCGGGCGGCGAAGTTGCCGGGACTTACGGTGGCAGCGCTCCCGGCGCCGGCGCGGCACCTTCTCCCGGCTTCTCGTCGCCTCAGGCCACCTCGGCGGGGTTCTGCGCAGCCGGGACGGCCCTTCACTCCTCGGAGGGGCGCATGGCCGCCCTCCGCCCCNGCCGGGCAGGATCTGACCCCCTCAAGGGTCGCCCCCCCCCTTGCCCGGGTGGAAAGGGCGGGCGGCGAAGTTGCCGGGACTTACGGTGGCAGCGCTCCCGGCGCCGGCGCGGCACCTTCTCCCGGCTTCTCGTCGCCTCGGGCCACCTCGGCGGGGTTCTGCGCAGCCGGGACGGCCCTTCACTCCTCGGAGGGGCGCATGGCCGCCCTCCGCCCCCTCTCCACACAGTGGGTCGCCGCG